>CM069905.1:165703551-166198551 GCA_036172215.1 Camellia granthamiana | reverse complement strand
TTATATATCTTCTAATCTGTTATCTGTTCATAAATTTACTAAAGATAACAATTGTTCAGTTGTGTTTGATGCTAACTCATTTATGATTCAGGACAAGCACACGAACCAGGTGCTCCATAAAGGCCCTAACATTCATGGTCTCTATCAATTTGCATCATCTTCTCCTTCCTTTTCACAAGCTCATCTCACTACCTCTCAATCCTCAGTTTCTTTGCCTACATGGCATCAAAGGCTGGGTCATCCATCACCCTTGAAATTCAAGCATATAGCTTAGCATTTACCTGTTTCTTTTAAGAATAAGTGTACTGAATATTCGTGTACACCTTGTAATGTTTCAAAAATTCATAAGCTTTCTTTTAAGCTTTCTAGTTACATTGTTGCTAAGCCTTTTTCTCTTGTACACAGTGATGTCTGGGGTCCTTTTCATGCCTCTACATGTGGTTATAAGTACTATTTTTTGTTTGTTGATGATTTCACAAGATTCACATGGATTTATCCTTTACATGTCAAGAGTGAAGTTTATTCTACTTTTGTTTCTTTCAAAGTGTATGCTGAAACACAATTTGTCTTTCTCTTCAAGTGTTCCGCTCAGATAATGGTACTGGATTTGTTAATCATAAAATAACTGACTATTTGCTCTCTCATGGCATTGTTCACCAGCTCAGTTGTCCCTATACTCCTGAGCAAAATGGGATTGCTGAGAGAAAACATCAACATATCAAAGAAACTGCTATTGCTTTACTTTCTCAATCTTTTGTTCCTCTGGAGTACTGGTTTGAAGCCATGGCCACAACAATGTTTCTCATCAACAGAATGCCAAGCCTTTCTCCCGGTTATAAATCTCATTTTCAGCTTTTTTTCATATCATTCCTGATTACACTTTTCTTAAGGTCTTTGGTTGTGAGTGTTTTCCTTGGTTACGGCCTTATACCTCTCATAAACTTCAACCTCGATCCACTTCATGTGTTTTCATTGGCTATCATCCAGCTACTAAAGGTTATAGATGCTTAGATCCTCTTTCTGGCAAAATCTTTATTTCTCGGCATGTCTTGTTTAATGAATCTTGTTTTCCTTTTGCGTCACAACCTCATGCTTCACCTCCTTCCATCTTCTCTTTTTTCTGGTCCACTCCTGTGTCCTAAAAGTCCTCTTCCAATGCACCTCCCACTTTTTTTTCTCTAGCATTGGTTTCTCTCTTTCTTGCTGTGCCTTCCTCTGCTGCTGTGTCTTCTCTTCCAGCTCAGTCTCCCTCTCTTGTTATGCCTTTCATTCCCATTAATTCTATTTCCATTCATCTTCCTTTGCCTCCTTCTTCTTCTACACCTGTTCTATCTTCTTCTAATATCCATCCCATGTGTACTAGATCCAAAGCCTTTGCCCTTATTACTCTTTCTCCTGATCTCTCCCTCACTAAACCAACCTCTGTCCAGCAAGCTTTGCAATCTTCTGTCTGGGTTACTGCTATGACTGAAGAAATTCAGGCTTTACATAAGCAACAAACATGGGTTTTGGTTTCTCTTCCTTCTCATAAAGCCTCTATTGGTTATAAGCGGGTTTTCTGGATTAAGAAAAATTCTGATGGTTCCATTACTCTTTATAAAGCCCGCCTTGTGGCTAAAGGATATCTTCAACAAGAAGGCATTGACTATCACAAAACTTTTAGTCCCATTGCAAAACAACTGTAGACACCCAATTTTTGACCGCCTTAAGACTTGGGCACTACTGATGGTTTATTTGGTGAAAGGTGTGCAGGGCAAAGGTTCAATTTTTTCGGCAAGAGGAGAGTCAAATCCTAACCTCACACCCCATTTTTGGACTAAAACTATTTTGAATGGTTTTTAGGCCTTAAAACCCTCTCTTTCAAAATATTTTTGAAAAGAAGTTTCCATGATGTTCCGAGGCTCGTATTTTGTCAAATGTTGCGCTTTTCGATAAACCGAGCAAGGACAAAGTGGAAATGAATGAAAGAGAGATGAAATATTTGAAAACTCTTTCAAAACACCTTGTTTAGGGGTTTGGAGTTGAAGAAAATTGGAGGAGAGGGAAGAAACCAAGTTGAAGAAGGAGGTGGGTATGAATCGCTAAGAGAGAGTCGAGCGGTCCTCGCTAAATCAGGCGTATCTATCTATACACTTGGATTTAAGCTATGAGGCCACTACCTTTGGAAAGAATACTTCTGGGGCTTCATTTTACACTCAAGAATCTCCTAAAGCTGAGTCCGAATGTGGGAGATATAATGGGTTGAAGTTGGGCATCAATCCGGTTGGACCGAAACTGTACAGTCTTCACTTAAAGAGAGATATCTCTTAGCACACTTGGAATTTTGATGCAAGGCTGCTACCATTGGAAATCTTACTTTCGGGGATTCATTTTGGACACAAGAATGACCTGCAAAGGAGTCCATATGAAGGAGTTATGCCCGTTTGAAGTTGGACCTGTAGAGCAGAATGTCCTATCGGCCACAAATGTGCACAGTCGGCCATGGAGATGGCCAATCGGCCATCACAAGTAGCAGATCGGCACCAAAGATGGCAGGTTGGCCAAGAGTGACACAAACTTAGAATTTTTGAAGATATTTCTCCTCCAGCTATTTCCAACTTGCTCCAGCTGTCCTAAATCAGATATTTTCGACCCAAGTTGATATTTTGCTATATATGAGAGCCTTATATCTCATATTGAAAGGGTTAGAACATTTGGAACCTTGAAGCATTTTTGGGAGTCTCTCTCTCTAAAAATTCCTCTCTCTTTAGAAATTTTAGAGCCAAATCTCTGCCTCTCTCTCTCTATAGTTCACTTTCTCTTGCCCCTTTTGTGCATAGAAGTGCATAGAAGTAGAGAAATACTTCTAGTTTGCCTAGGCATCCTTCATCAAAGTTGCACATCAGTGGGCTGAGATCCCTTGGAACCTATTTTTGGGCTGTTGAAGGGTCATTTGAGCCAAGAAAGAGGCCATTTTGCTGCTGTGCTTCAAGGGTAAGCATTTCTCCCTTTCAAGCTTGTTTTGCACACTTGCTTCACCACCATTTTTCCATTGCTTTGGGGCTATTTTTGGGGTGGTGTTGAACTACAAAAATCTCTGTTTTTCCTCTATTTTTTAGTTCTAAAAGTGTTGGTTTGTGCCTTGTTTGGCTAGGGGGTTGTCTTTCCCTTTTGCCCCTTGGCTTGTAAAGCCTTTTGAGCTATTTTTCTAGGCCTTTCAAAACAAATTTTCGTGGCCTTTTAACCACTGAAATCCAGAGGAATTTCAGTGGTATAAACCATGTTTTGAGGTCCCAAATAAGAGGGGGTAGTCTTCTCTCCTCTTGTCTTGTTAGCATGTGTTGTTGGCCTATCAAATGAGCATGTATTTCTCCCTTCTTGAGGCTTAGTTTAAGCATGTTTTTGTGAATTTTTTAACATGTTATAACTCTTTTTTTAGTTGATTTGATCACTTGTTGCATGCTCCTTACACTTGTAGTGTAATCCTTGCTAGCTAGCCTTGCATGCTTGTCTCTGTAGCCTATTATTCTAGCTCATTTTGGCTATACTCCAGCATGCTTTTGTTCATATTTTGGCACGCTTTAGCTCTGTTTTGAGCCCTCTTGGTCGTATGATGATTGTTATGCATGCTTGTAGTGCAATAACCTTGACTAGCTTTGAGTTTTGAGGTATCTTGCATGCTTGGCTTGAGATATTTGCATGTCTTGGCATCATTTAGTATGTTATTTTAGAGCATATAGTGTTGTCACACTTCCATGTTTTTCACTCTTTAAGTGCTCTTGAGAGTTGCACCTTTATGCCTTGTTTGTGAGCCATTGCATGAGTATCATTTCCTTGCCTTTCAAGCTGTCATCTCAGCACATTTTCGCCACTGTTTTGGTATGCATGAGGTCTGTGTAGGGCTGGTTTAGTCCATTGAGCATTGTATGACATGGTTCTAGTGTTGTGTTCTTCACTAGTTTCAATGTTTAAGCCTACTAGCATGTTGTACTTGAAGTGTTTGCATGTTAGAGTCTTGTTTATCATGCCACTTTAGCACTGAAAAATTTGCCATCTCCCTCATTTCTTCATTTTTGATTTGTTTTGAGGATTGGTTAGTCTTGAGGTTGTGTTTAATGCTTGGGATTAAGGCCTATGCTTAAATGGCTTCGACCCTCTTTTGAGGGTTACTCCTAGTCAAAGGCATTGGTCTCTCTCATGCCTTAAACCATTCTTTTTGATAGATCTCTCTCTCATTAGAGGACTCTCATGTTTGGACAAATGGATTAATGAATGGATTGGTAACGTTAAAATGTGTAAACAAAATCAATGAAGTAAAACATGTCAAGATAACATGTTTGTGTTGCATTGCATGTGTTTGGATCGGACGTTAATCCAAACACAAGAAATGAGACACGTTTCATACTTGAAGTGATGAAACGTGCCTCATTTTTTAGTCATCGACACCCTTGATTGTGCATGATAGGGTGGAAGTTTCATCAAGTCTATTTGTGCATTCATTGACTTGTGCAACTTGGCCTCTTTGGCCATCATGCATTGAGATGCGTGATTGGTGGCTTGAGAGCCGAGCACTACACTCCTTTGAGGTTGAGACATGATAAGGAGTGTAGTTGCACACACATTTCCTTGCAAATACACTGCCATGCCTCTGTTTGTGCTCTGTTGCAGCAAAATGAGAAATTGCAGGAAGCAGTGGTCGACCGACCATCAAAGTTGCCGACCGGCCACCAATGTCTGCCGATCGGCTATCAGAATTGGCCGATGGTCACCAACTTTGGCCGATGGCCATCCCTCTTGGCCGACTACCCCTCAGAATATTCCCAAGGTGGATCAGAAGCATTTTGGACATCGGCACAATTTTCAGAAGTCCAAAAGAATGCAAACAGAGGCATTAGAGGCACGGTAGTGGATTTCCGAGCGAGGCGATCAAGCATGCATGCACTTCTCGCCCCAAGGCCATTTTAACTGCTTTGTTTAGCTAGTTAATTTGCTGATTTTGTAATTAATTAGTTAATGTATTTAGCTAATTTATTTCATCTTTGTAATATTCTAACTAGCTTAGTATAGCTAGTTTCAATTCGGTTTGTAATTAATTAGCTTAGCGTAGCTAGTTAGTTGATTTATTCGGACCCTCCGTCGAGAGGGCAAATGTTGTAATAAGCGTGCGTGTGCGTGATGCATGTCTTCCAACCCCATTTCTTTCTCCTTTTTACTTACCTGCTTTCGATGGTTAGTTTTAGGGCATGTTTCAATTAGCATACTTATGCTTGCATGCGTGCATCATTCATCTGTCTTGCATGCACCGGGCTCGACGCATCATTCAAACTACATTGAATTTCAATATTTACTTGAATACGTGTTTCAAAGCATGTTATCGAGTATTGCATTCACATGCCATTTTAGATAGCCGAGCCTACTTAGTTGCATTTTGCATGTGTTGCATTAGGCATTGTTGACATAGCTAGGATCATATATTGATTACTAACTAGCTTCTTTTTTGGCTCGGAGTACACTGTGAGTGTTTATGCTTTAGCATCCTTACATGAGTGTAAGTGACTGCCATGATAGCATGCTTGCCATGAGGCTATGTGCTTAACTGCTATAACTGCTTAAATGCCTGTGGGTGAAGGCTTGATTGCCTGAATTGGAAGAACTCGATGATTGTGAGTTTTAAGCCCACTTGAAGTGGCAAAATCATGTTTTTCTGAGCCTACTAGAGGGTGGCAAAACCGCGACTTAACCTACTTGCGAGTAGCAACTTCAAACCATTTTCGACAAACAAACATGAGTTGCTTTGTTCCAATCTGCGTGATTGAGTCTATACTTGTATGCTGTGCGCATCACATAGTAAGCTAGCTAATAAACCAAAATAAGAATACATGTGTTTCCAAAAACAACATATCATGTTAGTAGAGGCCGATCTTTGATCGGGTGAGCGGGGGTGCTCATTTCAGGACCTTCCCCTCTCGTACCCAAGTTCCCGAGCCGAGGCAACTTTGGTGATGACGGACACGTGGCCTTAGGCACGAGTCAGGGTTTCCTAAACTTCCCAAAATAAAATATTTAGGTGGCGACTCTGAAATCTGGTAAAGCAGTCCATGTTTGGCACTTCTTAATTAAAATCGATTTTCCAAAATGATTTGCCGGATTTGGACTATTTGGTGATTTATCAGTCTTACATTGCACTTTGTGAGATTAGATTCAGAATTGTGACAGGAGTTCGAACTGTAGTAGCCAGAACTGTAATTCGCGCCCTCGCGCGCGGAGCGGAGTTCCGGGCGGTCTACAACAACCTACCATTCGAATTCTTTTATGTCTTGCTCTTCATCATCACTGGCCTATCAAGTAGATGGATATATCCAATGCTTTTCTTCATGGTACTTTGGAGGAGGAAGTTTATATGAATCAGCCTCCGGGTTTTATTGATGCCTCTTTTCCCTCTCATGTTTGTAAGCTCCAGAAAGCCTTGTATGGTCTCAAATAAGCTCCTCGCACTTGGTTTTCCACCTTCTCCAAATTTTTGCTCAATCAAGGCTTTTGTTTGAGTCATTCTGACTATTCTCTGTTTGTCCGCAAGACTTCTTCCACTATTACTATTATTCTCATCTATGTTGATGACATCCTCTTTACTGGTAGTGATTCCTGCTTCATTGCATCTCTTCTTCAACAAATGCATTTGGCCTTCTCCATGAAAGAGTTAGGCTCTCTTTCTTACTTCCTAGGTATTTCTGTTCAGACTCACTCTCATGGTCTTTTCTTATCTCAACAAAAATATGCTTCGAAACTCCTCCTTAAAGCTGGTTTAGTGGATTGCAAACCTTGTTTTACTCCACTTGCTGTTCATCCTTTTATAACTCCTACTGATACCTTACCTTTTTCTCAACCATCATTTTACAGAAGTCTAGTTGGGGGCCTCCAGTATTTAACCATTACTCGACTTGATTTGGGTTTGGCTGTCAATCAGGCTTGCTAACATATGCAAGCCCCTACTAATGGTCATTTTGCTCAGGTCAAGCGCCTGCTTCGCTATGTTAAGGGCACTTTACATTATGGTCTCTCTTTTAGCCTTGGCCCTTTTCTTCTTTAAGCCTTTACTGATTCAAATTGGGCTGGTGACTGCTTGGATCGTCGCTCCACATCTGGTTTTTGTGTATATCTTGGTCCTAATCTACTTTCTTGGTCTGCTAAGAAGCAACCAACTGTCTCTCGCTCATCCACTGAGGTAGAGTATCGGTCTATGGCCTATACAATCGCTGAACTCTGTTGGATACAATAGCTTTTTCCTGATCTCTCTATTTCTTGTTCCTACACACCTCTTCTTTGGTGTGATAATGTGTCTGCTATGGCCCTCGCCACTAATCCTGTTTTTTATTCTTGGTCGAAACACATTGAAGTTGATTGTCACTTCATTCGGGAACGGGTCTTTTCCAAATAACTTGCCTTGTCTTACATTCCCACCTCTGACCAAGTAGCTGATATTTTTACCAAGCCTTTGCCTTCCTCTCAGTTTCAATATCTGAAAGACAAACTCCTGGTGCTTCCTTGCCCTATTCGGTTGAGGGGGGATGATAAGAGTGTTGAAGAAACCTGTCACACAGTTTCAACTGATCAGATGGACTAGCCACAACTGCTGCCACAGTTACAGCAGAGGTATCAGAATAAGCATGTGCAGAATGTGAAAGACAAGCCACCTGATCAAAGATAGATAGATACAAGTATAGATACAAAGTGTTGTAATGGAAAGTGGTTAGCCGAGTAATAAGTTAGTTAGTTAGTTAGAACAGATTGTAGTTAATGCCTCTCATTATGATATGATGAAATAATATCTTCATTTCTTGTTATTTCTTCTGTGACCTCGACAGAAGGGTCTCCTATCTGCAAAATTTATTGTTAAAGAGATATTCATGTTACAGACTATCAAAATCCAAAATCACCTAGCTTAATAAGAGCAACAACGCAGACACACCTTCTGTGGCAGATCATTGTCAGGTTCCACAATTTCACCTTCAAATTGGAGATCAGATTCAACTATCTCGCTTTCTTCCTCCTCTTCAACAGTTCCATGTGGTTGAGGCTCCTCCTTATTGTCCTCCAAAGCCTCGTCACTCTCTTCCACAACATAAGGCTTCTGTAATCATATTCATTAAACAAAACATTAAAACTGTCAAAATTTTAAATTGATTAACAGTTCCCAGGTTGCAAAAAACAACCTAAACTATATACTATCCCTTTGGTAAATTAGATGAGAAAAAGAAAATGACAAGAACATGATTTCTCATCTAGGTCAGGAGGGAAAAAAAAAAAAAAAACTCTTTCTCACCATGTGTAATTTTATTTTAAATTTTTGTATTTAGATGGAAAAATTAGGTATTTTGAAGAAAAAAAACAATTATAAAGCAACTTTGGTTTCTCACCAAATCTCACCAATTTTTGGTGAGAAACAAAAAATGAATTTAAATAGAGTTCTTCTCACCATTTCTCACCTCTTCAGTCAGCCAAACAATGTGATGAGAGTTTTTTTCTCTCTATTTCTATTATTTTTTCTCACCAAAGAATGCTGCTTTCATTCATTTTCCTACATTTTCTCAGCAGCCAAACGGATTATATATATATATATAGACACAGAGAGAGAGAGAGAGAGAGAGATGGTTGCAGAAGTATCGATTTGTTATGAGGGCACTCTCCATGAGGAAGCTTACAGTCGAGGCTGAAACAAATTAAAACCACACGAAAATCAAATTCAACAGTAAGGCATTTTTACACACGTCATATATAAGCATATAAACCAAGACAATGATGTATTGAAATGGGTTCGGCTGAGTGCGAGATTGAAAGAATAAATCAACTGAATCAAACATATAAACCAACTGAATCAAGTATAAATCAAGCATATAAAACCCTAAAGCCACAATCAGAAAAGGAAGAAACAGAGTAAGGAGAGAGAGAGAGAGAGAGAGAGAGAGAGAGAGAGAGAGAGAGAGAGAGAGAGAGAAACACTGTGAGACTGTGAGCGAGAGAGAGATCGATAGACAAACACACTAGGAGCGAGAGAACGAACGAGGGAGAGAGAGATGAACAGACAAACACACCAAGATCGAAAGAGCAAGCGAGGGAGAGAGAGAGAGAGAGAGAGAGAGAGAGAGAGAGAGAGAACCTGTGATCTGCGGCTGTGCAGGTGGTGCTTTGCGATGGTGGTGATGGCCGTGGCCGTGGCAGTGGCAATGTCTTTCGTACGATGGGCTGCGGTGAGGTGTTTGTCTCTTCGGTTTGGTGTCTGATTGTGAGGTTTGAATATTGTTGTGTGTAATACAGAAAGAGGCGGGCAACAATAAAAGAGTCCGCGCGCGCGCCCTAAAAAATTTGAAGATTTAGTGACTAAATGAAATTTTGGTCGGCAAAAGTGTTATTATTGGCGACTATCCTATTTGGTAGCTATAGGCAAATAAACAGCGACTATTTTATTGGTTGCCAAAAGTATATTTGGCGATTAAATCTCCATTTGGTCGGAAAAAATTTGTATTTGCCCACTAAAATTTTTAGTCACTAAAGATTAACCAAAAAATATACCTGGTTTTTGGCTACTAACATTTATTTTATAGGCAAAAATTCATATACAACGACTAAAAAAAAATTAGTAGTCTAAAATTGAGACTAATGGCGACTAATAAATATTTTAGTCGCTAAAAGTGTCACTTTTGCCGACAAAAAAGTAATTTAGTCGCCAATAAATAATATTTCCTAACTAAAAAATTTTAGTAGCTAAAAATTGTACCAACGCCGACTAATACATATTTTAGTCGCCCAAAGTGACATTTTTGGCGTCTAAATTTTATTTAGTCGCCAAAAGTAATTGCCAAATGTGCAAATTCTTGTAATGCTATGTGTAAGGCAAATTCGAGCAGAATTGCAAGTTATAACTGATTAAGTTAGACCAACCACTAGAGTTACAACACCAACTAATTGAATAATAACTTTAAACAATTACAATAATTGTACCTTAATTACGCACCTCATCATGACCAGAGGGTGAGCATTATGTAAACTTTTTAAAAGAATCCGTACTGTAAATTTTATTATATTCCTATGTTAAAATAGAAAATACCATATAAAGTAATAAATCTTACACTTTTTTTTACTAAGTGGTATGTCATATAATAATGAAAAATTAAATATCACCTCAATGATATTATAATGTCACATGAAATTCTAAAATGAAAAGCATCACTCACTTCAAAGATATGGCACAATGAATATCTTTTAATATAATTTTTTTTTTTAATTTGTACAATCGTAAAAATTTTCACACATAGATGGAGCATTTTGTCACATAAATTAAGAAAAGACAAGCAGGCTCTCATGATTCATGAATTTAAAAAAAAAAAAAAAAAAAAAAAAAAAAAAATTATGGTAACGTATGGTTCCGCAGTAGTAAAATATCCTAAAAAAATTGGGAAAAAGAAAAAGAAGGGGGGAGTGATGGTAATCAATAAAAATGGAGGACGGAGCCTTCGTAGATAGTGGTCAACTGGATCCTGAAGGAGCGAACAGCAACCTTGGCCCCGCCTGAGTATCTGTATCTGTTCTTCTTCTGCTGCTGCTTACTCCGGATCCTCCTCATGCTCTTCTTCTCAGAAA
Source organism: Camellia granthamiana (assembly GCA_036172215.1). Lineage (NCBI taxonomy): Eukaryota > Viridiplantae > Streptophyta > Magnoliopsida > Ericales > Theaceae > Camellia > Camellia granthamiana. Next base: position 166,187,937 of record CM069905.1, on the reverse strand, counting down.
CAGAGCTTGATAATACTCCTCCTCCTGCTACTCCTAGTGCGTCTTCTGGATAAAACTTATCTGAGAAGCCCTTCAGTTCATCACGGTCCTCCTCCACCATCTCATAATAATAATGTTTACCATCAGAATTAGAAGATGAAGGAACTCTCTGATGATGATTATCACGCTTACTCGTACTCGTACTTTTACTCGTACTAGTATTATTGTTAATGTTGACTTCTTCTAAGAAGAAGGGGGAAATTCGAGCCATGTTGTTTTGGCGGGCACGAGCACGGTGGTGGCGACCTTGACGGATAGAGGAGGAGGAGGAGGAGGAGGAGGAGGAGGGTTTGTTATAAGAAGAAGAAGAAGAATTGGATGATGATTTATGGAGGGAGTGGGAGAGGGCGAGGCTGGCCTTGGCGGCCAAAGCAGCCATGTCGGAGGCAGTAATCGGGTACTGAAGCTTAGAAGCGGGGAGGACGAAGTAGAGCTGATCCGGCTGAAGTTGGTATTCCCCATTCAAAGCTTGAATATATTCATCGTAGTACAAGAGGTCTGAGCTGCACACGATGAATTTCGCCGAATTCCAATTGGAATTTGAATTGGAATTGGAATTGGAATTCGAGGTAGATGACAATGACGACGACGGTGATGGTGGAAGGGTTGGAAATTCCATGTGGAGGACTTGAGAAACAGCCACGGGAATTGTATATTTGTGCAGATCGCCATTAGCCGATATCACATTACTAGTTGGAAGCCGACTCCCACTCCCACGCTCTGAATCAGCTTCATCTATTGAAGACAAACAACCACCCATTTTTATTTTAATTTATTTATATTTTGTTGTTGTTGTTGTTGTTGTTGTTGTTGTTGTTGAGTCTAGACGAGAAGAAGAAGGAAAAATGAAAGTAATAATGAAGGAAGGGAGCGAGTGAGGGAGAGAGGGAGGAAATGAGGCGTTTGAGTTGAGTGGTTGTGTTGTGGGAGTGGGAGGGAATTTATTAGAAATTAAGGAAAGTGTGAGGAGAGAGAAGGGAATGAGCTAAGCGATCTCGTCATTCTCATTAACGCACGCATCAAGCGACGACTCTTGATTTGAATATCTCTCTCTCTCTTCCTCTCAGTGGGATACCAGGACAATCACAGCTAAGCAATGACAACTTTATTACTTGGAATAAAATAGAAGAAAAATGATCAAGACCCCCTTTTCCCTCCACCTCCTTTGACCCCCTCTCATTTTGATTGGCTAATTTTTCGTTTTTTTTTTAATTTTTTTCCTTCTCCTCCAATCACTACCCGCTACATGTGTGTGAAAGTGATGGGAGTTGATGATTGAGGGGGTCTCAATCATAGCCCAAAATAGAATGTTACTTCCATTCACTATATGAAAATCTGATAAAACATAAAAATATCAAGTTAACAAGTGTCACTAGATTACAAATAAAAAGATAAAAAATTTAATGAATATAAAATATTTTTGTTAAAATTAAATATTAAATTATATTATTTCTGATAATTAAAGTCACAAATAATACACTTTTCCTTTATGCATTGCATCGCATCAGTATTAGCATTGGAAGTTTCCGGAGAATCTCATGTCATGGCTGACAGGGTAATTGTATGATTACTAAATCATCGATTTAAGGGGAGACAGTTATGTCAGTCAATCGGTCAGCATTGCCGGGAAATCTAACCTTGCGGTACAAGTACGAAATAATACGTTTAGTATATAAAAATTAGAATTTTTTTTTTAAACCCAAAAAAGGGGTGTAAATCCTCACAAATTTTCATTTATACTCCACCATACCTCATATATTTTTATAATTATTTTAAGGGTAGATTTTACTTTATCCCTCTATAATTTAGGTTAGGTACGTTTTATTCCTGACATTCAGAAATTACCACATAACTTTCTTGTGGTTTATGTACTAAAATGCACTGTTAGCTTTTCTGTCTAAGATAACAAAATGTAAAAGTCACGCGCTTGTACAGAGAGTGAGTCCATTTTTATCATGAAAATACCCTTTCTACCTTTTTAAATTTACAAAAGATGCCATCCTATTTGCAACCTTCTTTTTTTTCACCTCTTCTTATTTTTTTATTTTTTATTTATTTATTTTTTCTGGAATCATAGTGGGTGTTTGGGAAATGAGTTTTTTTTTTAGGTTTTTTTAGTTGTAGGATATTATTGGAGAATTTTTTATTTTTTATTTTTTATTTTTTTTTTTTTTGTGTTTGAGACAATAGTTGGGTTTTTTTTGTGGTTGGATGTGATGTTTGTGAGAGAAAAAGTGAAATGATTATAAGATTTGATGTGATATTTTGTTTGAATTGGTTTTTTTTGGTTTTGTAAAACATTTGTCTTGTAGTAAAAAAAATAAAAAAAAAACCCAAAAACCTAGTTGCCAAACACCGCCATATACATCATCATATACATATAAATCATTATATATGTATATATATATATATTTCTGGAATCAACATCATGTTTTTGGAATCATAAAATTATTTTGGATTCATCAACATTATCATATGAAACATAGGGCAAAAATCATGGAGTTTATAAATTGAAGTACAATCAAAGAGCAAAAATTAGCTAAAAACGTTCCTCCCAAACCAAACCAACCCTTATGTTCTGTGTATAACCTATCCTTGATTCGAGTTGGGCATCGTCGTCGAGGAGAGAGAGAGAGAGAGAAGATGAGTGGAACTAGGGCGAAAAAGGTAGTAGATGTAGCATTTAAGGCATGGAAGAGCCACTACTACAAAAACAATTAAAGATCATACTTTTACAAGTGAAAATATCTCACTTTTATTGAAAGTGTGATAAAAAAAATTAAATTGATTTTTTAATCACACTTGATTTGATTAAGTGTGATAATAGTTATTTTTTACGTCATTTTTCAATTAAGTGTAATTATATATATATATATATATATTTAATCACACCTTATAATCAACATGTGATTAAAGATCACATAAGAAGAATTAAAAATATCTCACTTTTATTAAAAGTGTGATTAAAAAAATTTAAATGATTTTTTAATCACACTGAATTTAATGAATGAGATAATATTTTTTTTAATCACACATTTTAAATAACTGTGATTATATATATTTATATAGAGTTTAAACCCAAACCTAATCACCCTACCTTATATATATTAGTCTAAACCCTAACCTAAAACTCCCTCTTACTCTCTCTCACTCTTTCTTTTCCACCTCCTACATTTTCGCCTTTAGTGGCGCCACCGGTGACCACCATTACCGCCGCCACCACCTCCTCCCTCGCCGCCCTCTCTCTCTTCTTCTATTCTCTTCACCGATCTTCATCGGTTGTCTACTTCGTCTTCTCCACTCTCGTCGTTGGTTCCAAAACCCTAACCCTATCTTAGATCTTCTCTAATCCCTTCACAAGCCATATGTTTGAATCCAGACCCTACACTCCCCTTAACTGTTTCAGAACCTTTGTCTGCAAAGGATTACCTTCGGACTCGTCAAAACGGGGGATCTCGAATGGGCTGATTGCGATGAGAAAGATCAGGGGGCGAGGCACATTAATGCGTTGGAAACGAAATCGAAAGATGGACAATTTATCTTTGCCCTATATTTTCTCTCTATTTATGTTTAATCGACCCCTCGATCTTCTCTGATTAGAAATCTGCACCAGATTTGCCGGTTCAGTCCAACTCCAGGTTCAGCCTTGAGGTACACCCCACTCTCCTCTCATTCTCTGCCTCTATTTTTCACTTTATTTCTTTTCTTCACTTTCCTCTCAATGAATTCAAGATTTAGATTTCTTTTTTTGTTTATATTTCCCATTTTTTTCCCTCAGAAACCAAAAGATTGGATCAATATACACTTCTCTTATCTCAAATTTAAGTTTATTTTTTTCCTTTTTGTTGATTTCAAATTCTACTGAAGATTTTTTATTTTCTCATAGACATGATTATAAGTTGAATACAAACTACCAACACAAGTCCATACCCAGATAAAAATGTTTCTCATTGATGTTGTCTTGCTTCTTTCTTCTGAAAGGGTTCTATTTACCTATGAGGATTATGTCAATAATTAGTGTTCACTAAGGTAATTTCCATGTTTGTTTTTCTATGTTTTTTTAATTGCTTGAGAATTATGCTGAATTTACCTTGATGATATTTTTGTCGTTGGTTAGGGTGTGCCTGAAATGCTTTTCCCATGGCTAATGGTTGGAATTTGGTTTCTTCCAAATATTTTGTAATGTCAGCAAATATAATATGAGGTGGTCAGAATGGGGAGGAATTTTGTTTGCAATGCTGAGCTAATGGTCAAAACTGAAACTAGGGCTTGCTGCAAATGAAAGCAATTTAGTATATTTGTCCTCTGATTCTGTGGTCAATTGTTATTAATAGTTTTTCCCATTTTTTTTGGTGTCTGATTTCATCAATGGGAATATTGTTTCCATTGTTCCAGAGATGGCTTCGTGATTGCCAAGTAATTATAACTGAATATTGTGCCAATTCATTGTCACATAACAGCATTTGGATGTGAATATGGTCAATGATATGAACTGTTGTTCAACTTCTGATGTTATCATAATTCTTGTGATAATTTTTCCAATGATGAAGCTTTTAGACATTACAGCAATGTTGTTGTTTTTCTAAATCGGATGGCACATTATGGGGTAAAGTCAATTTAGGCCTTTTCAATTTGGCCTTGACCTATTAAGGATTTATATTTGACTACAACATGGGTTTCATGGAATTTAGTCATGCATTTCATATGTTTTCCCAAAGATAAAGCTTCTCTCTCTGCTATTCTATATGTAAAGTTGGTATATTTTCTGTCTTTTTAATGCGGATAGGAACTAACTTTCTTCTGCATGGGGCTTCACTCAGTTAATAGTCACTGTTGGCGAGGATTGTACATGTCGTGTGTGGGGACTAGATGGTAACTAGCTTAAGATGATGAGGGATCACATGTAAGTTAAGTTTGCAATTGTGCATGTGTATTTTGATGTGCCATAGCTTAAAATGTAAGACCTTAAATTGCACATATTTTAATATTCTACAATGTTGCAACTGAGCTTGTTAATACCACAGATCATGAGCCTACATAACCAGAATGCCCACACAGTACAGTTAGACCAAATGTTGTTGTGTAGTTATGATGCTGAGATAATGCCGAACCAGTTTAGGTTGTCGACTATTCACATGTCACATCATGGGTTCGTTCAACTCATCTGATCAATTTCGTTTGGGCATCCTAAGAAGTTTATCATCTTGTCAAGTTATTCTACAATTTGTCAGTACTATTCTTTTCCTTTTATTATTATTTGAAGTATGAAAGATGAATTCTGCTATGCAGTTTCTCTTTTCCAGAAGCCTTTTATTCAAATAAAGCATCGTATCTGTTAAATGTTTTTCTATTATCAATGTCATGTGTGTATGGTCCCTCTCCTTTTAGAATTTTTAATTTAAATGTTTTTGGTTGATGGCCTGGCCATTCTATACCATCACTCATTTGAACACCTAATTGGCGTTGTTCTAGTGTTTTCTTCACCTTGCTCTTACCTTTTCCCTCATGTTTCTTTACTACATTGACATTTTTTTTCTTGATTTCAGTTGTTACATGGAAGAAAAGTTTTCTCATGTTTGAGAATTTTTTATCATTAGGGATAAGGCCCAGACCAGACTATGTTAATAACCCTAACTGAATTTGCTGCCAAAATTGGACTAACAGCTTCCACTGGCTGATTAAGGACTTGTGTATCTTGGTGATCCGATCTACATAATAGTTGGCTTCTCGCATATATGTTTGAATTCCCATCCAAGGTTCTAGCTAGTAGCTCTCTGATGCTCAAAATGAGATTGTAACGGGGATCAAAAGAGGAAACAGAAGCAATTGGAGTCTATCTGAGTATGCAACTGAGTTGGTTTCCAGCTTGACTTTGCTGTGACCTTCTGGCAGACATTTCAATGTACGACACAAATCTGCAAACTGTAGTAGTATTTGTTGCCAAGCCTATATTTTTGACAAAACCCACAATCCAATATGTTGTTTTACGGTGATTTCTAATTTGTATGATTGGCTCTTAAAGCCACAAGGACAGATCCACTCTTACAATTCGCCTCTATATTTGCTAACATGATGCTGTTTTCATTAGACATCAATCTTAACATTACATGTATAATTTTTTTGTTACACTTACATTGCTTACTTTTATATAGTAAAAAGTCTTTTTTTTTTTTTTTTTTAAATAACTATTTGTTACTATGCAGTGGGAGGGGAATATAGTTGTATGATCCAAACTGTTTACTACTTGTTACTGCTGGATTTGACTCATCAATTAAAAGCACCGCTGCTGAATGCTTCTATGTTCAAGAGCTCAGAGAAGCATGATGAGGCAGCAAAAGAACTCACTGATAGAACAAAGATCTTCACTGTTCGTATCCCACGTTCATCTAAGCATATTGGACTTATGAATAGGTAACCTCCTTCTTGCAAGTGTTGCTCTTAGCCAAAAAGAATAGAGGAAGAATAATGGTATTTCTACATGTACTGGTAGTGGCGTTTGTTAGTAGCATAGTGAACCAAAACTGTATTTTCTCAATATTATTTTTGATAATGAAGAAAATAGTGGATGGTGTGTGTTGAGGTTGTCCAAGAACTTTAGTATGAATAGGTTGTTTAGACATCTCTAGTATGAAACTGGTAACCTATAAACCTTCAATGTTATTTTGGGTTACCTCGCCTTCTTCCTTCCTCATTGCTATCATTTTAGTGAATCCTTATTTACGGGCCCTTCTGGTCCCTTCGAACATCTTGCAACAAAAGTGAATATGTAAGGTGCTTGCGTTTTGCACATGAAGATGCCCTTTATGTTGCTACAAACAATGGTTAGTTGTACCATGCTAAACTATCCAATATGGGGGATGTAAAATAGACTGAACTTCTAAGGGTCAGTGAAATAGTGCCAATTGTTTGTATGGACTTGTTGTCTAGAAGCTCATCCAACCTTCCTAGCACTGTCAAAGATTTGGTTGCTATTGGAGATGGTAAAGGGCACATGACAATTGTCAGCATTGTTGGTGATATTTGAAGAAAACAGTAATCTTCTTTTCATTACTTGACTGTATGAACAAAGCTCATATATATAATAAATACAAGAACTGATTATCTGTAACAAACTAACAAACTCACTAACTGTTCACTAACGGGCTAACAGAGTTTCTGTTACACTTCACTAACTGTTTAACAGTTTTTCTGTTGCACGTGCATCAGTAGAAGGTGCTTTAACATGCCCCTGCAAACCCATGGGGGAAGACACCATGAGTTTGTCTTTAAGGTACTGAAAGCGAGAGACAGACAATGGTTTGGTGAAAATGTCGGCCAACTGATTAACGGTGGGAACATACTGAAGAGAAAGACGTTTAGCAAGCACCTGTTCCCGAACAAAATGGCAATCGACCTCAATATGCTTAGACCGGAAATGAAATATCGGATTAGAGGCCAAAGCAAGAGCAGACAGATTATCACACCAGATCACAGCCACAGTAGGAGAAGGGATAAACAAGTCAGCAAGTAACATACGGAGCCAACTAACTTCAGCAGCAGCATGGGCTAAAGCCCGATATTCAGCTTCGGTGGAGGAACGAGAGACAGTGGGCTGTTTCTTAGCAGACCAAGAAACAAGATTGGAACCAAAAAACACACAATACCCAGATGTAGACTTACGATCAATAGTGTCGCCTGCCCAATTAGAATCAGAAAAAACATGAAGATCAAAGGTGCTGGGTGTATAGGAGAGACCATGAGAGAGTGTACCCTTAACGAAGCGAAGCAAACGTTTAACAGCAGAAAAATCACAATTAGTAGGTGCATGCATGTGTTGGCAAGCTTGATTGACAGCCAAAGAGAGATCAGGACGAGTGATTGTCAAGTATTGTAAAGCCCTAACAAGAGTACGATAGAGAGACGGATTAGAAAAAGGAAGAGCAGAAGTAGGGGAGAGACCAGGTTTAACTGATATGGGAGATGGGCAAGGCTTACAATCATCGAGCCCAGCTTTGTGAATGATCTCCTGAGCATATTTTTGTTGAGAAAGGAAATAATGTGTATTAAAGGTTTGAACAGAGATCCTAAGAAAATAAGACAAATGGCCTAACTCTTTCATAGAGAAAGCAAGATGCATGTGAGCAACCAAGGTTTGAATAAGAGAAGGATCGCTGCCAGTGAGCAAGATGTCATCAACATATACCACTAAAATGGTAATGGAATGAGAGGTTTTGTGAATAAAAAGAAAGGAATCACAGTGACTATTATGAAAACCGTGAGAAATTAAGAAGGTAGAAAAGGTAGAATACCAAGCGCGTGGGGCTTGTTTAAGCCCATACAAGGCCTTATGAAGCTTACACACATGGGTAGGAGAGGAAGAATCAACAAAACCAGGAGGTTGGGTCATGAAAACCTCTTCTTCAAGCTTACCATGAAGGAAAGCATTGGATATATCCAACTGTTTGAGGGACCAGTGATTATGTAAGGCAAGGCAAAGAATAATCCGGATTGTAGGAAGCTTGGCAACGGGGCTGAACATCTCCTGAAAATCAATACCTTCATGTTGGAGGTACCCTTTAGCAACAAGACGAGCCTTATAGCGAGCAATTGAACCATCAGAGTTGTGTTTGATCTTAAAGATCCATTTACACCCAATTTGATTTTTATGAGAAGGCAAGGGAACCAAGGACCAGGTATGCTGCTTTTGCAAGGCTCCAAACTCTTCTTGCATAGCCTTAAACCAAACAGGAGAGGTTAGGGCTGCTTGGTAAGTAGGAGGTTCAGAATCAGTGTATAAAGAAGAAGAGAGACTGAGAGAAGCAGAGAGACCAGAAGATTTAGATCGAGTGATCATAGGATGAACATTTGTAGAAGAAGAAGAAAGAAGAGGTGGAAGGTCAATATGAAGAGAGTGAATAGGATAGGTATGTGTAGTAGATGTAGAAGGCTGAGCTGAGGAAAATACAGCAGCAGAAGGCAACACTGGAGGCACAGCAGCAGAGGGTAAATCTGATGGAAGCAGAGCAGCAGTAGGTGAGAGCACTGGAAACGGAGAATGAGCAGACACAGTAGCAGATAGGAGAACTGGTTGCAGCACTGGAAGCTGAGAAGAAGTAGACACAGCAGCAGAAGGTAGAAGGGAAGCTGGAGACTGAGACAACTGTAAAGGAGATGGTACACCAGATTGAGGCAGAGCAGCAGTAGATGGCAGTGCTGAAAACTGAGATGGAGCACCAGTCAGTGAGGACAGAGCTGGCAACACAGGCAGCTGAGGTTGAGTAGAAGGCTGGGAAAAGAGAGCTGGAACTGGGGCACAAGAAGTAGCTGGTGCACAAGAAGACTGATGAACAGAGGGAGAAACCCAAAAGAAGGTCTGAATATCTTCCAAGGAGGAAGTCTGAGATAAAACAGAAACAGACGAAGAAACAGAAGACAGAGAGAAAGGAAAAATATGCTCATGAAAAATCACATGTCTAGACAAATAAAGTTTACCAGATTTAGGATCAAAACATCGATAGCCTTTAGCAAATGGATGATATCCCAAAAACACACACGACACAGATCGAGGATGCAGTTTAGATGAACTATATGATTGAAGCCAAGGAAAACATTGACAACCAAATACTCTAAAGAAAGAATAATCAGGTATAGCATGAAAAAGCACTTCATAAGGAGATTTATTAGCAAGAATAGAAGAAGGCATCCTATTAATAAGAAAAGTAGCAGTAGCAACTGCATCAAACCAAAAATGTAATGGAAGAGAAGCATGATGAATCAAAGCAATAGAAGTTTCAATAATGTGTCTATGCTTGCGCTCAGCCACCCCATTTTGAGCGGAGGTGTAAGGACAGGAATGTTGATGAACAATCCCATTGTTTAAGAGAAAAGCATGCATTTTATTATTGAAATATTCTGTACCACCATCAGTGCGAAGAACTTGAAGAGAAGTAGTGAATTGCTTCTCAACATAAGATTTGAATTCAACAAATTTAGCAAAGACCTCACTTTTGTAAGCTAAAGGATAGAGCCAAGTAAAGCGACTAAAATCATCTACAAAAATCACATAAAACTTGAAGCCAGATGTAGATTTATTAAAAGGACCCCAAACATCACTATGAATCAAAGACAAAGGTTGTTTGACAGTTGAATTTGACAATTGAAATGGCAATCTGTGACTTTTAGAAATGTAACAGTCTGAACAATCAATAGCAGTAGTCTTAGTAGGTTTACAAGAAAATTGCTTTTGTTGAACAGAAAATTTCTGAGAAGAAGGGTGGCCTAATCTATGATGCCACATTTCTGCAGAAACAGTCTTATTGGAAGCATGAAAATTAGCTTGAGGCATAGTAGGTGAATGTAGAGAAGATTGAAAATGATATAAGCCATTAGTGTGGGAACCTTGGTGAAGAATTCTCTTCAATTTCTTGTCCTGAATCACAAAAGTAGAAGCATCAAAAATAATATTGCAGTCATTGTCTTTGGCAAGTTGATGAACTGAGAGAAGATTAGAGGAAATAGCAGGAGAATGCAAGATATGACTGAGATGAAAAGAGAAATGAGGAGTAGGTAAAATACCTTGACCAGTGTGATGAATAGGAACAGACTGGCCATTACCAACGGTAATACGATCAGTACCTGGATAGGCTTGATAGAGATTGAAATTGTTCAAATCATTGGTCATGTGATTAGTGGCAGCCGAATCCAAATACCAAGGCATAGCAGAGGAAGAGGAGGAAGAGATGGACGGACGTGGAGAAGAAGAAGAAGCCACAAAAGCTTTAGAATTAGACATAGACTGGGACAAAGATTGACCAGGAGGTTGATATTGTGCATCCAACCGATGCCAGCAATCAAACGCTATGTGACCAAAAACACCACAAATTTGACAAACAGGTCCGTGACGCCCTTGGCCTCTGGAAAAGAATCGACCACGGGATTGAGGAGAAAATCGACCTCCTCTGCCTCCTTTAGAGAAGGAGCGACCTGGTGAACCACGGGAATATCTAGATGAACCACGGGAATATCCAGATGAACTAGGCTGATTTGAACGGAAGCCGCGAGTAGCAGAGAAAACAACATTTGGTTGCTCAAGAGGAGATGATTTTTGTGTTTTCAATTCAACATGAATTGCTTCAGAACAAAGCAAGGCACACAATTCATCCATGGATATGCCTTCGGATCGTGCTCGAATTGCAGTCTTGAAGGAGTCATACTCGTCAGGAAGGCCATTCAATGTGATTAACACAAGATCTTCATCTTCAACTATCGCAGATGCAAGTGCTAATTGATTTGATAATTCCTTAATCTGAGTCAAATACTCCTCCATGGATGCATCTCTCTTGGACACAGCATTCAACTTATTTTTAAGTTGATGAATATGTGAACGAGAGAGAATGGTGAATCTCTTGATCAAAGCATTCCAAACTTCATAACAGTGTTGAAACTGTACAACAGTGGAATAGATTGGAGAAGATAGAGTTCCCGTAAGACAACTGAGCAAATGTGCATCTATGAGATCCCACTGAACTCGTGTGGGATTAGATATTTCAGATCCAGATGAGTCCTTAATCTGTGCTGGTGGACACGGAATCGATCCATTGACATATCCCAGCAAACCAGTAGCTCGTAACATATTGTTGATTTGGTTTCTCCAAATCAGAAAATTTGAAGCATCAAGCTTCACTGATACAAATGAGGACAGATTGGAGATGAGAAGTGTCAGATTTTGAGGCAAGATAGTTGAAGAAGACGAAGAAACTGAGACTGCAGGAGTTGCAAGAGGATCCGCTATGGAAGCCAAGAATCGAAGCTCGTTGGAGCTTATTCCTGCTCTGATACCATGAAGAAAACAGTAATCTTCTTTTCATTACTTGACTGTATGAGCAAAGCTCATATATATACAATATACAAGAATTGATTATCTGTAACAAACTAACAAACTCACTAACTGTTCACTAACGGACTAACAGAGTTTCTGTTACACTTCACTAACTGTCTAACAGTTTTTCTGTTACACGTGCATTAGTAGAAGGTGCTTTAACAATATTCATACTCCTAAAGTCGGCATCACTTTGACTTGGTCAGCTGGAGTAGAGAGACAACTCTTGGGAACGTATTGGTGCAGATCACTAGGTAGTAGGTAAATGACCATTCCTTGTCTTTAAATAATAATTATGTTTAAGCTAGAAGTACATCTTAGTTGCTTGTAGGGTGATGGGATATATCATATAGATCCCATTATCTCCCTTGCTTGCTGCTAAATATCTTGAGTTTGATTATGAACTGATTGAAGCATCACTTATTTAATAGTTTTGTGTGCTGGTTTTGCTAGGGGCTCTAGAAATCATTTAAGTTCTAATCGTCAGATTGATTTCTTGGCCAATATGTGGATGGAATTCAAATGGGACGTTCCCCATGTTTTACTAATGTTAGTTGATAAATACCTTACGGTTCCTACTTCACTGTTAATCTGTAAAAGCTTGTAAAAGCTCACAAGTATTCGATGCTTTTTATCATGTAGATTCATCTTTATTTCTGATATTGATATTGCAAGTCTTTTTTCTTTCTTTTGTGGGTGCTTTGTGCTTTTTCGTTGGAGTGTAATGATTCAGGAGTCCACTTTGTCCAAATTCAGGTCTGAAGTTCAAAGCTCACAGGTACTAACTTTATTGATCTTATTAGCTTGTGAATTTCTCTCTATGATTTTCATGATTTGCCCAAGCATTATTATTACTAAAGCAATACTATGAATTGCTAACAAACACATTCAATGTCATATCACTACATATAGAAAAATTTTGTATGGAGGGATTAAGTATAATGATATTTGATTTAACATTCATGCAATAATTCTTGTGAATGTGTGTGTCACTCTAACATGTCATGCTTGCTTGACATTGATCATCACATATACAGTCAGTTGATGCATAACTACAGCAGAGTTGATTGATTCCCGTATAGGTTGATAGTTTGGTTTTGGAGTTGCTAAAAGGCAATTTGTGTTTGTAGCGGTCTCTAAATTAATTTGTGTTTTCATTTTTCAAGTCAGAAATTAATTAGAAAGATGCAAAATATAATCAAAGAATTCAAGAAGTTTGTACTTCAAATTTTTCATTTTTTAATATATGTAATCACAGTTAAAACTTTTTATTAATTCATTTGTATATATTTTTGAACATTTAACTTTTATTTATGAAATACATGATGTTATTCCATTCAATATGTGGTTGTGGTTGTGATTTAAAGGATAGTATATAGTTTGTTACATTCTGCAAATGCATGTAGAAAAATAATATTGATTATTCTTCAAATATGTTGAATCCTTTTTTTTTTATCACACGCATTAACTGTAATGACAAATACATATAACGTGTAATCTTATCTTATTATTAATCACATTTTTTATTAGATATTAATCACACTTAAAATATGTGATCTAACTATTTATTATCACATATTTTATTAGTTATTAATCACACTTAAAAGATGTGATCTAAATGTTATTAATTACACTTAAAAGATGTGATCTAAATGTTTATTATCACAGGTTTTATTAGTTTTTAATCACACTTAAAAGATGTGATCTAAATATTTTTAATTACACTTAAAAGATGTGATCTAAATATTATTAATCACACTTAAAACGTGTGATTAAAAATGATCTTTTTTAATCACACTCCCAAATATCACACTTTGATAAAACTTAAAAAGTGTGATTAAATAACATTGATCACACAAAAAAAGTGTGATCTTTATCTATTTTTGTAGTAGTGAGCATAGATTGGGATAGGATGGCTAAGCTTCTCGTCTCCGATGAGGCTTGCAAGGAGTTCGTTAACCTCTACCTTGCCTTTAACGAAGTCAACTCCACTCTCTAGACCAAGTTCAGTCAGGTCTCTCTCTCTCTTTCTCTCTCTCTCTCTCTCTCTTCCTCTATTTGTCTCTCTCTAGGGTTTGCTTATGTGATAGATGTGCGATCTTTATCTAGTTCGGTTTTTGTAATGAATTTTAATCAATTGATTGCGGTATCCTTTGGTTAAGCTACCAAATGATCGTTTCCAACTCTATTTCTTCCTCAAAGGAAGGGGGATTTTTTTGATCTGTTCGCAAATTATAATTACTTGGATGAATGTTTTGTTTGGCATTTCCAGATAATGTTTTCTGTGTAACAAACTACGGATTGTCACAACGTCGTCAGCACAAACATTGAGATCATATTTACTATTGTATATTTGTGATTGCTAAGCGGATCAATGCCTTATACTATAATATATATGAAGATGAGATTGTAAATTGGGTTTGATATGTATATATGTATATGTATGTACGCATTATCAAGAAAAATATGAAGATGCGATTGTATATATATATATATATATATATGTATGTACACATATAAAGTTTGAAATGAGAGAGAGAGAGAGAGAAGAAGAAGAAGAAGAAGAAGAAGAAGAAGAAGAAGAAGAAGAAGATGGAGAGAGAGAGAGAAAGAGAGAGAGAGAGAGAGAGAGAGAGAGAGAGAGAGGAACAAGATGAATATGAGGGTATAATTGTCAATTTACAATTTCTGTTAACAGAAGTTAGTGTGCATTTTAGTCCATAAACCACAGGGGGTTATGTGGTGATTTCCGAATGTCAGGGGGGTAAACTGCACCCGACCCAAACCACAGGGGGTAAAGTGAAGTTTGTCCTTTTTTTTTTAAAATTTTTTTATTTATTTATCCACTATTTTGAAATTTTTTCAAAAAATTAATGGTTTAGCTGTGGGTCCGTTAAAGGTCTCTTTTAGAAAGATAGTTAAAAGTCATTTTCTAACTTTTAGCCTATTTTGATTTATATCATTTATATATTTTTTTACACATTTTTTTAATAAAAAAAAGTCAAAAAAAAATTAAAAAACCACTTTTAACCAACTTTCCAAAACAACTAAAACAAAGATTTAGGACATGGAATGCTTGTTGGAATTCGTTTTCTCGCACAAAATTTAGGAAAAGAATACGAAGGCAGTCACTATACCAATAGGGAAAATTTTAGGTTTTGTTTCATTTATTTATTTATTTATTTTTTAAAAAAAGATTGAGTTATATTGTGAAAAATAAGTTGTTGAAAAGAGTTTCGAAAATTACAAATTTGTTTGGTTTTGAGTATTGAAAATAATTTTGGGATATTTTTATTTTATTTTATTGAATAGATGAGTGTGAGAGAAAAATTGATTAATTAATTAATGTGTAGAATGTGAGAGGATGAGAGAAAAGAGATGAGAGATGAGAGAGGAGAGAGGAGAGACAAAAATTGATTGATTGATTGATTTATTAATAATAATAAAAAGAGAATGAGAGAGGAGAGAAAAAAATAATTTTGAAAAAGAAAATGATATACAAGTTTACTATTTAAATTCACTTTTTAGACACTGTGACGTGTCAAAAAGATGAATAATTAATAATTAGAGAATATTTAATTGTCAACTAATTATCTTTTTAACACATCACTGGATCTATAAAGTATGTCTAATTTTTGGGTCTCAATAGCAATGCAATTTTGAAAATTGATTAACCATGTTTTTTTAATTTTTTGATCCAAATATTAATTTGAAAACTAAACCAAACTTGCCTTAGGCCTTGTTTAGAAAGTTGATTATTTTAGTTGGTTATTTAGTTATTTTAGTCTGCATAAGTAGTTGTGTTTGGAAAGTTAGTTAGTTAGTTAGTTAGTTTTTTTTTTGGTGTGTGTGTGTAGTTGATTTGATGGTTATAGATAGGAGTATAAAAATGGCACGTGGCTCGTGGTTGGCTCTTTTAGGCCCGGGCCCGAGCCCCCTGGGCCATGGCCTGGGCCACCATTTTGAAGTCCGGTCCGGCCCATCAGCCCGCTTAAGGCCTACTCAAGGCCCAGCCTGCCCGGGGCTCAGTGTTTTTTTTAATGGAAAAAATTTTAAAAAATAAATTTTTTTTGTCAGGCCTGCCCAAGCCCAACCCAAGCTTGAGGCCGAGCCCTCTTGAGGCCAGGCCTAGTAGGGCTGAGCAAGGAATCCGTGAAATCCGTAATCCGATCCAGTTCAGTCCAATCCAGTTGGTTTGGATTGATTTTTTGAATCCGTGGTTCGGTTCCGAATTGAAAAATTAAAAATCCGTAGTTCACGGATTAGTTCCAGATTGAACCCCACGGTTCCGGATTAGAACCGATCCGGATCGTATACAAATAGTCTATATTTTTATTATACACCCTCCTCCATAGTATCTTCTCTTATTTCATATAAAACTTAAATCCAAACCTAAACTCGCATAGTATCTTTTTTTATTACTTTTGTTTGCTAATTTTTAGTGTTAATTTGTAATGGTCTAAATACTTATGATGGAACCAGTTTTCTTATGATTGTTTAAATTCTAGAACAATATGTCGCTATTATGAAAGACATGTTGCTATTGTGAAACTAATATGGTGTTATACTTATATTTTTATGAAATTAAAGTGTTATATATATTTTTTTGTTATTTAATTATGTAAATCCGTGGTCCTAAATCGATCCAATCCGTGTTTAAATGGATTGGTTCGGATTGGTTCCACGATTTAAATGGATTGGATTGATTTCAATTTTTTAGGAAACGTAGATAACGGATTGGTCCTGGTTTTACCCTAATCCGGACCATGCTCACCCCTAAGGCCTAGGGCCCGGCCTATTGGCCCGCCAAAGTCCGAATATCCCTAGTCCTAGGGCTGGACCTGGGCATATTTTTTGGCCCGTGGGCCAGCTCGGCCGGGCCCGAATTTTGGCAGGAGCCAGTGAGGCCTGACATAGGTCGGGCCAGGCCGGGTTAGATTTACACCTTTAGTTATGGAGGAAAAAGTAAAATGACTATGAGTTGATTATGACATTTTTCCTTACTAATTATTTTAGCCTATTTCACTTTTTAGTGGACTATTCTAACCCAACCCACTCCCTAAATACCCCTTTAATGTTTAGATAATGTTTGTTTGGGTTTGTTTGGGAAGTGGGTTGACTTTTGACTTTTTGTCTTTTTAACTTTTTTAATCCGCTAAAAAGCTTTGTTTGGGATGTGCTTTTTGATTTTTTTGACTTTTGTGAAAGAAAGAATGTAATGATTATGGATTGGATGTGTTGTTTTGTCTTATTGGGCTAAGAAGATTATTTTATTTTTTTGTGTGACTATTTTAGCCAAAAAGCCCAAAACCTCAACTTTCCAAACGAGCACTTTATTGATTTAATGAGAGATTAATTAATGATCCCATTAAAAGTGGGTTTATTTTAGGAATATTTATCTATAAATTCTATATTAAGGAATGGTGATCAGTTTAGTCCCAAGGATTTTCTTATAGACCAAGTTGGCTATTTTATTTGTAAATTAGATTTACGATTATACCATTATTTATATTATGTTTCATTTTCTTTCTTTTTTTCTTATTCTTCTTCTTTGTGTGTGTGTGTGTGTGTGTGTGCACGCGCCAGAAAGGTAAGATACACAATCTATGAGAATCAAATTTGGAATGAATTTTTATATGATTTTTTTTTTTAATTTGGAATGACTTGAAATGTAAAAAATTTCAAAAATTTCAAAAGGAATACAAAAATAACTTAAAATATTAAATTCTTCAAACATTTAAAAAAGAGTACAAACACTCCTTAGTAAGTTTTAAGCAAATCTATAATTTCAAACTATAACACTCAAACATAATACTCCAATGTAACACTTCAAAAACATTCTTAGTGTACTTTCTCCAAATGTAACACTCCAATAAAACACTCTAAAAAAACTTCTTAGTGTAACACTCCAATGTAACACAAAAAAAACTTTTTAGCGTATTTTTTCTAAATGTAACAGTCAAAAAAAAGAAAAAAAAGAAAAAAAAGAAAAAGATGTGGGATTCTTCAGGCCATTCGAAAAGGATGTGAAATTCTTCAAACCATTCCAAAAAGAGTACAAAATTTTTTTAGTAAGTTTTGGGTAAATGTATAATTCAAACTGTGAGTGATACATTTGTGAAAAATACACGAAGAAATTTTTTAGTGTTTTTGTGTGTGTTAAATTAGAGTGTTATGTTTGGGATTACATTGATTGAAGTGTTATGTTTTGGACGACATTAATTGGAGTGTTACATTTTGAAAAAGTATACTAGGAAGTTTTTTTGTATTACATTAGTGTTTCGTTTGGAAAAAGTACACTAGGGCGTTTTTTTGTGTTACATTGGGGTTTCGTTTGCAAATCAATTGTGTAATGATGTTAGAGGGAATAAATATCCTAAAATGGTATACTTCCATAGTTGATTTGGTATGAAAGTTCCATCTCCCCCCCCCCCCCCCAAATTTAAAATTATTTACGAGTGATATTTTTTAGTGAAATTTTGAGGGCCCAAATGATTGTTTTGTTAACTTATGTGCAAGGCAAATCCGAGCAGAATTGCAAGTTATAACTGATTAAGTTAGACCAATCATTAGAGTTACAACACTAACTAATTGAATCATAACTTTAAACAATTACAATAATTGTACCTTAATTACCCACCTCATCATAGAATTGAGATCCTCTCCAGCCACTCTCTATCACCCTCCCTCCTTGCAATTGTTCAGATTCATCCAAGAAAGGATTTAATGGTCCAGATCACTATATTAAAAAAAGTCACCAAATACCATCCTGTTGAATTAATCAATCGTTACCAAGTCCTTGGTAATATTCCTAAACCTAATTACACTTCTGCACTTGCTTCCGATCCCTTTGCCTCATCCTCAAGAGCACTTACTCCATATCCACCCAATCCAATCAACACTTCTCGTTCCAACTACATTAAATTTTAGACAACCAATTTATTCTTCAAAGAACCCACTCACAAGAACAAACACGATGTTCTTGATTTAGTCACAAGTTATTTTCCTCCAGGATGGCACTTTGTCCCTCTCCATCCTGATAAGTCAATTTCTTTTTACAATGACATCCTTTTCAATCACAAGTCAATTGTTATTAAACCCATTTATGATAGAGTTCTCACTAGTAAAATTGTTTACCACTAACTTTATATTCATAACATTGTCTCTCTTGATGAATGGGGTCTTCCTTTCTTCCTTCGTGATTTACCTGGTCATTCAATCCAATATAGTTATTATGGCTATATGGACGCATGGTTTAAAGTTTTCTTATATCAAAATGAGTCATATAGCCACTCCTGGTTCCTCCAATTTGATCATCAATTCAAATCAGTCATCCCTACATGGTTCCTTCGTTGGTGGTCTCATTATGGTGCCATACCTGAGATTTTCTCACCAGTCCTAATGGAACAGGTCAACTATTTTTCCTTTGTTTACAACTTCAGTCAACACCAAAAACAGTTTCCTTCGTTGCTCATATTTATATCCAAATACAAAGTTCCCTGGATATTTAAATGGCAATATGCAATTGATAACAACATAGTCATCCGTCAACATTTTGTGAAATGGTGGGATAACTTCAAAGTTTTCTGCATTATTGAACAAATCCAACTTGAATTCCCAGTCAATGTGCATGCTCCAACCCCAGCCATGGTCAAAGCTTAGCAGAACCCAACTGCTTCAGTCACTCAAGGAAGCCAACTTCCTCTAGTCAATCTTGGAAGTCCTAATGATCCACCATCAAGTTCTTCCAAGCCCAAATCATCCAAGTCCAAGACAGTCAAGCCAGATAAACCAAGGCCCAAGTCAGAAAAATCAAAGTCAACCCAATCAAAGCCCAAGGTTAAGCCTGGATCCGCCAGTGATAAGTTACTACAAATGGCTCGTCTTCTGATGGATCAAGCCCAGTCACAAATAAAAGATGAACCATCCGATGATGAGTCTCCTGAACCAGCCAAATAGTCCAGTTCATCCAGCTTATCCAATTCAATTGAAGAATCATCCAGCCATGATCCATATACGGCCCATTTTCAAGATACTCAAGACCATATGCATAATATAGTCATTGGATTCTATATAGCTATAATTATCAGTTTCAATCAATACTCTTCTTTTGAGAAAAGCTGCTGATATATATATATATATATAGATATCTATATTGATGCCCTCAGTCACATGTCTCTTCAAAAAGCAATGAATAGTGAAAAAAGTCAAATTTACTGTTCACTATTCATCAAAAAGTCAATATTACTATTCATCATTCATCATAATTCACCCCATTGACAAATTCAGAACAATCAAAGGCAACCATCAACTTTAGTCACTCACCAAAAGTTGCAGACAGCTCCCATGCGCTTCTGTCAAAGTCAGATTCCTTCACAAGGCTCACAGTAATTCTTTTCATCTATAAAAGAGCCTCTTCAGTCAAGAATAAGGCAGAGTTAGAAAAAATTGAGAGTGCTCATTCCTCAAGAAAAATAGCTATCTTTGTAATTTTATTTTCAAGTTCGTTTTCAAGTTATGTATTTTGAAGAACTGTTTGTTTCATTCCAGTAAACAATTGTAAGTTTTATTATTTATGTTTATTTGAACTGTTTTAAACTGTAAACAATTGTAAGATGTTTCCAGTGTTCACTAAGGGATTTAGAAAAGATAAGAATATTGTCCATATAAACGATGGAAAAATGACTAAAGGGATTGAAAATGTCATTCATTATGTTCTGAAATTCACTAGGAGCATTTTTTAATCCCAAAGGCATAACATTCCAGTCATAATGCCCAAAAGGTGTAGTGAAAACAGTTTTATAACGATCTTGAGGGTGAATTTGTATTTGCCAAAAACTACTTTTTAAATCAAATTTACTAAAAATGACAGCTTGACTAAATTTTTTAATTAAATTTTTTTTTATTAGGAATTGGGTAACGAATCCATTCTAAAACTTTGTTTAATGGCTTGTAATTAATTACTAGTCTAGGAACTCCTCTTTCTAATTCAGCATTTTTATTAACATAAAAGGTAGGACAAGACAATGATGACTTGTTATGACTAATAATTTTATTTTCTAATAATTCATTAATTTCTTTTTTTATACATTTCTATTAATTCATGGTTTATTTGAATAGGTCTAGATTTAGTAGGAATTTGTCGTTCATTAAAATTCTAATATATGTTAATATGACGACATGTTTTTTCCTATGCCAAAAGGCAGTAGGTAAAGTAGAACAAACAGTTGATTCTAATTTTTGTTTAAATTGTTCAATTTGAGAAATAGTAATAGGATCAGCTAATTGTTGCTCAATTATTTTATAATTGACTTATTCTTTAAGATATCTGATGTGGCGAGTTAATCGATCAATGGCTTTAGAAATAGAATAATCTTTTAACTGGTTTAATTCTTTAACGTCAGGTGGAGATAAGAACTTAAAAGTTACGGTTTGGCCAAAGGCTTGAGTAGTTATTCCTTGATTAGAAGTAGTGAATGGATAAATTAAAAATATAAATGGTGTTCCTAAAATAACTTTATCAGTTATATTTCTAACTAAAACAAATGATATTTTGAAACAAACATTATTTTGACAAATATGGATTTTTGGTAATTTATATTTAATATGTATTTTACTACCATTAGCAGAAGTTAATTGTTTACCTGTTTTATGATAATATTTTGTAGAAAGTAAACCTTCTTAAATACAATTAAGATCAGCACCAGTATCTATTAAGGCGATGACTTTTAATTCAAAATCATTGACAACTAATTTGATTTTTGAATGACATTTTTGAATATTAATTTTATTGATAAGATTTAATCTTTTATTTTCAAGATTATCAGATGGATTGGATCGATTATCAAACAGAATATTATCTGGATTAGTATCTTCATTAGTACCTTCAGATTCATTAGAAGAGATAGCATCATTTTGTTGAAAGTTGTCTAGACTTTTATTAATTTTTAGTACAGATATTTTTTCTTCTAAAATTTTATCTATATTTTGTAGATCTTTGATAAGACGTTTAATCTGATTAATTTCTTGTTGTAGATCTTGAAGAGTGACTTCTTTTCGTTTAGTTTTAAATCTTTCTAAAGTTTTTGTTAGGCTAATGATGGGTTTGTCATGTTGTGGTTTAGTATCTTTGTTAATTAATAATGATTTTAATTTGTCAGTATATTTTTGTTTCAATTCATGATTATCTAATTTACTAATTAATTCTATAAGAGCAGTTTCTTCTTGATTTTATTTAGTAAGGACAGTGATTTGCTTAATAAGTTTACAACAAGTATTATTATATCCTAATTTAATATCATTATCAGAAGTATCACTAGGTGAATGGTAATCAGACGAGGTATTTGAGTTGAGTATATCCGAGGAGGAGTTATTAGGAGATCGATCTAGACCTTGAATCTTTTCTAAAGTAATCTAGACCGTTACAATGAGGGAGGTTAGAAAGAGTGTCTGGAGAGGATCTTAACTCCTCATCATAACCAGAGGGTGCGCATTATGCAAACTCTTTAAAAGGATGCATACTGTAAATTTTATTATAGGAAAATGTCTCGTAACTCAAATTTTGTGGCTCAAAAGTGGCTCAAATGGCCAAAACGACGTCGTTTTGGCCATTTGTATGTTGTTCTGTACTCAAAACGACGTCGTTTTGGTCATTTGAGCCACTTTTGAGCCACAAAATTTGAGTTACGTAGCATTGTCGTTTATTATATTCCTATGTTAAAATAGAAAATACTATATAAAGTAATACATCTTACACTTTTTTTACTAGGTGGTATGTCATATAATAATGAAAAATTAAATATCACCTCAATGATATTATAAATGTCACATGATGAAATTTTAAAATGAAAAGCATCACTCACTTCAAAGATATGGCACAATGAATATCTTTTAATATATATATTTTTAAAATTTGTGTAATCGTACAAATGATCACACATAGATGGAGCATTTTGTCACATAAATTAAGAAAAGACAATCAGGCTCTCATGATTCATGAATTTAAAAAAAAAAAAAAGGTTATGATTACATATGGTTCTGCAGTTGTAAAATATCCTAAAAAAAATTGGGAAAAAAAAGAAGAAGAAGAAGAAGAAGAAGGAGGGGGAAGTGATGGTAATCAATAAAAATGGAGGACGGAGCCTTCGTAGATAGTGGTCAACTGGATCCTGAAGGAGCGAACAGCAACCTTAGCCCCGCCTGAGTATCTGTATCTGTTCTTCTGCTGCTGCCTACTCCTCCGGATCCTCCTCATGCTCTTCTTCTCAGAAACAGAGCTTGATAATACTCCTCCTCCTCCTACTCCTAGTGCTTCTTCTGGATAAGACATATCTGAGAAGCCCTTCAATTCATCACGGTCCTCCTCCACCATCTCATAATAATAATGTTTACCATCAGAACTAGAAGATGAAGGAACTCTCTGATGATGATTATTACGCTTACTCGTACTCGTACTTTTACTCGTACTAGTATTATTGTTAATATTGACTTCTTCTAAGAAGAAGGGGGAAATTCGAGCCATGTTGTTTTGGCGGGCACGAGCACGGTGGTGGCGACCTTGACGGATAGAGGAGGAGGAGGAGGAGGAGGAGGAGGAGGAGGGTTTGTTATAAGAAGAAGAAGAAGAATTGGATGATGATTTGTGGAGGGAGTGGGAGAGGGCGAGGCTGGCCTTGGCTGCCAAAGCAGCCATGTCGGAGGCAGTAATCGGGTACTGAAGCTTAGAAGCGGGGAGGACAAAGTAGAGCTGATCCGGCTGAAGTTGGTATTCCCCATTCAAAGCTTGGATATATTCATCGTAGTACAAGAGGTCTGAGCTGCACACGAAGAATTTCGCCGAATTCCAATTGGAATTTGAATTGGAATTCGAGGACGACGACGACGACGACGATGACCGTGATGGTGGAAGGGTGGGAAATTCCATGTGGAGGACTTGAGAAACAGTCACGGGAACTGTATATTTGTGCAGATCGCCATTAGCCGATACCACATTACTAGTTGGAAGCCCACTCCCACGCTCTGAATCTGCTTCTTCTATTGAAGACAAACAACCACCCATTTCTATTTTAATTTATTTATATTTTGTTGTTGTTGTTGTTGAGTCTAGACAAGAAGGAGGAGAAGGAAAAATGATAGTAATAATGAAGGAAGGGAGCGAGTGAGGGAGAGAGGAAGGAAATGAGGCGTTTGAGTTGAGTGGCTGTGTTGTGGGAGGGAATTTATTAGAAATTAAGGAAAGTGTGAGGAGAGACGGGAATGAGCTAAGCGATCTCGTCACTCTCATAAACGCACGCATCAAGCAACGACTCCTGACTTAAGTATCTCTCTCTCTCTCTCTCTCTCTCACAGAGTAGGATACAAAGTCTATCACAGCTAAGCGATGACAACTTAATATGTTTTTTTTAATATTTTAACTAAAATATGATATAAAAAAATTAATATATTTGAGATAATTTTTTAATTTTTACGAAAAGATATATAGAAAAAATAAAGAAAAAATAAAATTTTTAATATTTTGATATAAATTATTGATTTTTGGAAAAATATTGATTTTTTAAAATTTTAAATTATTGATTTTTTAAAGAAATAATAAATTTTTAAAAAAGAGAATTTTTAAATTATTGATTTTTATCAAAAAAAATTTAAAATAATAAATTAAAGAAATAATATTGATTTTTGTATAAATAAAGAAAAATAAATTATTGATTTTTAATTTTTTTTTTTAATTTTTAAACTAGAAAATAATATTACGAAACGGGACCTTAAACTTAACTTCCATTCACCATACAAAATCTGATAAAACATACAAATATCTAGTTAACAAGTGTCATTAGATTACAAATAAAAAGATAAAAAATTTAATCAATATAAAATATTTTTATTAAATTTAATATATTTTTATTAAAATTAATTATTAAATTATATTATTTTTGATAATTAAACTCACAAATAATATACTTTTCGTTTATGCCATCGCATCAGTATAGCATTGGAAGTTTCCGGAGAATTTCATGTCATGGCTGAGATGGTAATTCTATGATTACCAAATCATCGATTTAAGGGGAGACAGTTATGTCAGTCAATCGGTCAGCATTGCCGGGAAATCTAAGTACGAAATAATGTGATTAGTATATAAAAATTAGATTTTTTTTTTTTTAAAACCCAAATATAAAAGGGTGATGCATTAATAAATTATAAATTAATAACTTATACACTGTTTAGTCTTAAAATTTTTTTTATAGACTGAAAGGTCTCATTATAAGAAAATTGACCATAGAGAGCATATACATCACAGGCGTGAATCTGGACGTTAGTGGGCAAATTTGGTAATTTGAAACTCTGTAAAATTACAGAATTGGAACATCTTCGGCAGTGGTGAAGTTGCAGAGATGGAAAATTTGGGGTTTCAATGTGACGACGAGTAACATCGAGATTATTTCGAAAGGAAATGTACATTTGAAAGCGGAAATGATGGAAATAATTGGGGCAATGTAACCCCAATGTTAATGTTCCGTAACTTTGTGTGTTTAGGCTGCTATTTGCAAGCATGAGGGTGTAATGGTGATGTGTTCAAGTGGAAGCATTTCTGGAAGGCCGATCCATCATCAACATCAGTGCTATGATCAACATCATTAACCTCAGCACCATGATCGACATCATCAACATTAGTTCCATCATCAACATTAGCGACATCAACGCCATGATCAACATCGTCAACATCAGCGCCGATCCACACCGATCCAGTATCACCGCCGTGAGATCGTGACCTCTCTGCCTTCGTGGTTCGCGTTCAAGATCGGATCGCAGTTGCTTTAGGATTTGGAGATCTTCTTCGAGGTTCTAGGCTTCGCGTTCTGAGTAATTGAAAACTATGTAGTTTCGAAGAGAACGGTAGAGATTGACAGTGACTGTCTTCTTCTCGGCCTTGGAAGCTTTCACCACCATTGTTGCATACCTTAGCATTAGGGTTAGGGTTTCTGAGAAAAAGCAGCCAACAAACGCAGTTGATGGTGATGATGTTCGAATATATTGGTGATGATGTTCGAATGTTGATGATGTTAATGATGTTCACAATATTTTTTTGATGATGTTTGTAAAAATATAGTCTGTAAATATACAGCAATCAATATATTTTTTAGAAATAGTCTGTAAAAATATGTAATAAGTTGTATATTTTTTTTGTTGATGTTAATGTTGTTAATGTTTGAGACTATGTCTGATCAATCTCTTTGTTCCCTCCCCTGGAAAATGGGTACACATTGACCATCAATGGCGACCCATTATCCTTCATAAATGGTTGTTTGTTTAGTGATGTATAATGTATATGTTGATGTTTGATGTATATGTTTTTATGATGTTGCAGATTTTTAGGAAACAAACATTCCACAAAAGGGGTACTATTCTAACCTGCAAAATAATCAAAATTAAATAAACAACATTACCAAAATAAAATGGGACTAAATGGTGCATAAGAAAACTTTTAGGATTAAATGGTTCAATTTTTTAGAAAATAGGATTTATGGGTAAATTTTCCAAAAAAAGGTGTAAATCCTCACAATTTTTCATTTATACCATCATACCTCACATTGTTTTATAATTTTTTTATTTATTTATCCACTATTTTGAAATATTTTCAAAAAATTAATGGTAAAGCTATGGGTCCATTAAAGGTCTGTTGAAAGATAATTAAAAGTCATTTTCTAATTTTTAATCTATTTTTGTTTATATCATTTCTTTACCTTTTTACACATTTTTTAATTAAAAAAAAATCAAAAAAATTAAAAAACCACCTTTGACCAACTTTCCAAAACTAAAAAAAAGATTTAGGACATGAAATGCTTGTTGGATTTCATTTTCTCACACAAAATTTAGGAAAAGAATAGGAAGGCAGTCACCGTAGCAATAGGAAAAACAACAATGATTCATCCCCCCTTTTCCCATCACCCCCTTTGACCCCCTCTCTCTCTCATTGGTTGCTTTTTCTTTTTCTTTTTCTTTTTTTTCCTGCTCCTCCAATCACTCCCTGACACATGGCAAAGGGGGTGAGGGGGTGACCCCCAAAAGGGGGTCTCAAGTATTATTCTAGGAAAACAACAATGATTCATCCCCCCTTTTCCCATCACCCCCCTTTGACCCCCTCTCTCTCTCATTGGTTGCTTTTTCTTTTTCTTTTTCTTTTTTTTCCTGCTCCTCCAATCACTCCCTGACACATGGCAAAGGGGGTGAGGGGGTGACCCCCAAAAGGGGGTCTCAAGTATTATTCTAGGAAAACAACAATGATTCATCCCCCCTTTTCCCATCACCCCCTTTGACCCCCTCTCTCTCTCATTGGTTGCTTTTTCTTTTTCTTTTTCTTTTTTTTGATTTATATTGTGAAAAACAAGTTATTGAAAAGAGTTTTGAAAATTAGAAATTTGTTTGGTTATAAGTATTGAAAATAATTTTGGGGTGATTTTTTTTTTTTTTTTGGTTCAATAAATGAGTGTGAGAGAAAAAATAATTAATTGATGCATAAAATGTGAGAGGATGAGAGAGGAGAGACAGAATTGATTGATTGATTTATTAATAAATAAAAAAAAGAGAAAGAGAGAGGAGAAAAAAAAAATAGTTTTGAAAAAGAAAATGATATACAAGTCTACTTTTTAAATCCACTTTTTAAACACAGTGATGTGTCAAGAAGATAATTAGTTAATAATTAGAGAATATTTAATTATCAATAAATTATCCTGTTGACACTTAATTTTTGGATCTGAATACATTACAACAAAAAGTGTCTTTGGAGATGAAAACTAATGACGAAAATAAATTTTGTCACAAAAGACGTACCTTTTAGTGAAGAAAATAATTTTTCGTCTCCAAATATACTATTTTTAGAGACAAAAGTAAATTTCGTCACCAATCTGCATACATAATAAAAAAATTAGGTGACGAAATTATTTTTTGTCATTATTTATATTTTTTTTGTCACTAAAGATTTTCCCGCTAATTTTTCGGATGGTGCCAAAATTTTCAGACTTTTGGTGAGGAAAAAATTGGTCACCAATAATAAAATTATTAATGACAAATATATTTTCTTCACCAATAATTTTTAATATTTTAATATTATTTAGTGAGAAAACTATTTTCGTGGCTAATAATTTTATCTTTTAGTGAGGAAATAATTTTGTCACCAAATAAATGGTTTAGTTGCTAAAGGTTTTTAGAGGGAAATTAATATATTGGCGCCTTAGATATATCAGTTCTTCTTCTCACACACAGATTTCACTACTACAAAAATGCTTAAAGATCACACTTAAGGAAATTAAAACATGACACTTTTAATGAAAGTGTGATTAAAAAAATCAAATTAATATTTTAATCACACTTAATTTAATTGAGTGTGATAATATTTATTTTTTATGTCACTTTTTAATTAAGTGTGATCATATCTTTTTTTTTTAATCACACTTTTTAATTAATGTGTGATTATATATATAGATATATCTTTTTAAATTTTATTTTTATAAATGGAAAATTGACCCTTGAAGTTCTATCTTACTCTCTTTCTTCACTCTCACTCTCACGGCAAAGGTATGTCTTCTCTCCCTCTCGCTCTCCCTCTCGCTCTCTTGCGCTACCGACTTTAGAGAGAGCGCCGCTGACTACACTCCCTTGAACGGCGCTGCCCCTTCTTGCCCCTCTCTCACACAGTCGATCGCAAGCAGCACCGATCGTGACCCTCTCTCCGATTGATGGCCTCTACCCTCTCTCTGTTGTTCGATTTTCAAGCTGTGGCCTTTCTATCTTAGATTCGTATATGATTTTCTTGATAGAAAGGACGGAAGGGTTTCTTCTTGCGAGTCTTTGATTCGATGCACTTGGTGTAAGTTTCGATCTCTGGTAAGGGTTTGAATTTCAGCTTGGATAGCTTTGCGCTTTCTTCGTCTCTCTGTTCGTCTCTGGTAAACTCTATCTGAATATATATATATATATATAAACATATACACACTCACTTTGTGAGTGGCTTCAATTTTGCTTTCCTGAAATAATTGTAGAAATGTTGTTCAAATTGAAAGCATTGTGTGTACTCTTAGTTTAATTTCTGGGATTAAGGTTTATTAGGTTCTATTATTTATTATTTGCTACTAAGAGCAACTCCAATCCTTAACCTATTTTGGATATAACAGCCATCTCCAATCTTTGCATCAAGAGTCTCAATGA
Source organism: Camellia granthamiana (assembly GCA_036172215.1). Lineage (NCBI taxonomy): Eukaryota > Viridiplantae > Streptophyta > Magnoliopsida > Ericales > Theaceae > Camellia > Camellia granthamiana. The sequence goes on along the minus strand of CM069905.1, from coordinate 166,158,842 downwards.
GCAACAAGCTTATCCAGAATATAACACTTTTGACTTATCTAGGCTTTCATTCTTTATAAAAAGGAGTGAGTAACGATGACTCAGATAGGAGGATCAAACTTGTTTGTGATCTGAATGACCTACGTGGAGAGGGAAATATTGGAAGTATGCTTTCAGTTGAAATGGGCTTAAGGGAACTAGCTTCCTTGAAGGTTTTCTCCAGTACATTTTGTTGGAAATGGTTATAAATTCTAGGTAAAACCATAATTTTATCCTAAGTTTGGTCTAATTTTTAGGTGGGCCCCGTGCGTCGATTTACGCGGGTCAAAGTGGTAACGCGTTCTATGCCGCGTTGTGATTCACATGGTATATTCGGTTGCTCAAAACCATTACCGAGTGAATGGGAAATTGAAGCCAAAGTATGCTCCATGGAAATGGAGTTTTGGTGGAAAATCCTTAAAGGTATTGAATAAGGCTTGTCCTACATTGATTTGGTGGGAGGTTTTGAATGGGTTTATAAGGCATGGGTTTGGTACTTGGGGTGTGCCCCAAGGGGTACCCAAGTGTTTTAGAGAGAGAGGTTATGGGCAAAATGGGCTAGACCCATTGGACCCAAAAAACACCACACGCGCGCGCGCGCCGCCATTCATCCGTCCGGTCGGGCGGGCTGGGCTCGGGTGCGTGGTGTGAGTTCGGGCCAAAAACATTTGAATTTAATTTTATTTTGTATAAAATAAAATCCACAATTCAAATTAAACCGGAAATAAACTGGGTTTGATTTTACTGTACATCCAAACAGGGCCCTTCCCGAAATAAACCAATCTGGTATTATTGCACACCCAAACAGGGCCCTTCCCGTTTTTGTTATCTGTTTGAAATATAACCCAACAGATTCATATCTGTTTGAATTCAAAACCAACAGGTTTCATACCTGTTCAATTCAAAACCAAGAGTCACCTTTACATCTATAAATAGGACCACCCTCATTTGATGTTTTGCATTCATTACATTCAGAAATTTCGTATTTCACCTCTGTACATTATATTCTTCATTTTGCTGCATTTTATTTTTTGTGTGAAAGAGTGTAAACACTTAGTGTGTTCGTAAGGCAAACAATTAGTAGTGCTGCTATTGTTTGTAGTAGATCATTTCATCCTGGGAGATAGACGTCCAAATTCTGAAAGCACCGTGGAGAGGACGAATCTGTCTTAAGGACACAGTGTCAAACACTGGACTTGATCAGATTATAATTCGAAGAAATTAAATCAAGTAAGTTATTTAATTAATTTTTGTGTTATTGTTATTTATTTAAATCAGATTTTAATTTTGTTTCTGTAACAAAATAAAATCTGTTATTTATTTATTTATTTATTATTTCTAGTTTGATTTTGGTAATCAAACGAATTCTCTCCTTTTCTTTATTTCTTAAAATTCTAGTTGTTGTTTTGTACACAATAGAATTTAATCTATTTAAATACAGTGAAGATTGACCTGCAATCTTAAGACAGATTCGTTTTGGTATCTTCATTGTATTTAATTTTCTGTGTTTTCAAAGTAATATTCTGGTTGGAAAAACAAATAGTGATTTATGCTATTTGACAAATAGTAGTAATATACTGTCTCTTTTCTTTGACAACTAGTAGTACGATACTGGTGTCATTAACAATTGTAGAATATTATTTGGTATTACAGAAAATTATTTTGGTATTTTATTTTTCCTGTTTTAGTAACAAGGAAAATAAAATTATTTTGTGTTATAATTTATTTTCTGGTTTTAGTAACTAGAAAATTAATTTGTGTTTTAATTTTTTCTGATTTTTGTAATCAGAGATTATGGCTACTACAACTGAAACTGCATCTGGCAGTGGTACTCCTATTGTTACACCTACATCGGTCCCTATCCAGAACCATGTTCATGTACCAATCAATCATGGAGAAAAATCAGAAAAATTTAATGGTACCGAATTTAAGAGATGGCAGCAGAAGATGTTGTTCTATCTTACAACTCTTAATTTGGCTCGGTTTCTCCATGAAGAGGCTCCAGCACTTAAAGAGGGTGAAAGTGATCGGCAAGTTGTTGCCGCTGTAGATGCTTGGAAACATTCAGATTTCCTGTGCAGAAACTACATCCTCAATGGCCTTGACAACATGCTGTATAATGTATACAGTCCTCTGAAGTCAGCAAAAGAATTGTGGGATTCTTTGGAGAAAAAATACAAGACAGAGGATGCCGGCATGAAGAAATTTGTCGTCGGTAAATTTCTGGATTTTGTTATGGTAGACTCCCAAACGGTAATATCTCAAGTTCAAAGTTTTCAGATAATTTTGCATGATATTCATTCAGAAGGTATGTCTCTTAGCGAGTCTTTCCAAGTCGCTGGTTTGGTGGAAAAGTTACCACCGGCTTGGAAAGATTTCAAAAATTATTTAAAACATAAACGCAAAGAGATGACCATGGATGAGTTGATTGTAAGATTAAGAATTGAGGAAGATAACCGAAAGGCTGAAAAGAGGAATGGGAAAAATCCCATTGAGTCCAAGGCTAATGTGGTTGAACAAGTTCAAAAACCACATAACAAAAAGAGGAAGTTTACTGGAGATGGTCCTAAACAAGGCAACAACAATGGCAATAAGAAGTTCAAAGGAAAATGCTATAACTGTGGCAAGACTGGACATCGAGTTTCTGACTGCCACCGCCCTAAGAAGGATCATGGAAGTACAAGCAAGAAGACCACCAATCAAGCCAATGTGACAGAATTGGATTACATCTCTGACGGGGTGAATGACATCAACCTCTCTGCTGTGGTGTCTGAGGCTAACTTGGTTGGAAATCCCAAAGAATGGTGGGTTGACACTGGAGCAACTCGTCACATATGTGCGGACAAGAAGATGTTCACTACCTACAATGAGGCTGCAAATGGTGAACAACTTTTTATGGGAAATTCTTCTACTTCTACTGTGGCTAGACAAGGAAAAGTGATCTTGAAGATGACATCTGGAAAAGAACTGACCCTCAACAACGTACTGCATGTACCTGACATCCGGAAGAATTTAGTTTTTGGTTCTTTGTTAAGTAAAAATGGTTTTAGGCTTGTCTTTGAGTCTGATAAATTTGTATTAACAAAGAGTGGTATGTATGTTGGTAAGGGATACATGAGTGATGGTCTCTTTAAGTTGAATGTAATGACAATTGTACCGAAAGTTGCTGTGAATAAGAATAACACATCTTTTGCTTATGTTCTTGAGTCAAATTTATGGCATGGTAGATTAGGACACGTGAATTTTGATGCTTTGCGTAGATTAATTGGTTTAGATTATATACCAAAGTTTGAAATTAATCCTAATCATAAATGTGAAATTTGTGTAGAAGCGAAACTAACTAAGGCTCCATTTAAATCGGTTGAAAGAAAAACCGAACCTCTAGAATTAATTCATACCGATGTATGTGATCTAAAATTTATTCAAACTAGAGGAGGCAAAAAATATTTCATAACATTTATCGATGATTGCACAAGATATTGTTATGTTTATTTACTTAGAAGTAAAGATGAAACCTTAGAAATGTTTAAACTCTACAAAACAGAAGTTAAAAATCAACTTGGTAAAACCATTAAAATGGTTAGAAGTGATAGGGGTGGTGAATATGATGCACCATTAAATGAATTTTGTGCACAACATGGCATTATTCACCAAACTACAGCCCCTTATTCTCCACAGCAAAATGGAATTGCTGAAAGGAAGAATAGAACCCTAAAAGAAATGATGAATGCCATGTTACTAAGTTCAGGCTTACCATAGAACTTGTGGGAGGAAGCAATATTGTCTGCTAATTATGTTCTTAATAGAATACCCCACAAGAAAACCAAAAGCATTCCTTATGAATTGTGGAAAGGTCGACCACCTTCCTACAAATACTTAAAAGTGTGGGGGTGTTTGGCAAAAGTTAAAGTTCCTGTTCCTAAAAAGACTAAGATTGGACCAAAAACAGTAGATTGTGTGTTTATTGGTTATGCTCAGAATAGTAGTGCATATCGGTTTCTGACTTATAAATCAGAAATACCTGATATAAATGTGAACACTATTATAGAGTCAAGGAATGCTGTGTTTTTTGAACATGTCTTTCCTTACAAGAAAGGACAGGAATTAAGTTCACAGAAAAGAACTTATGATTGTACACAAAGTCAAGAGACTAATGACAATCAAACACAAGAGACTAGTAATGGTCTCGACCAACAGGATTTAACTGATGATGAACTAAGACGAAGTAAGAGAGCGGGAACATCAAAATCCTTTGGTCTAGATTTTCTGACATACCTGTTAGAAAATGAACCTCAAAGCTTTAAGGCAGCAATGACAGGTCCTGAAGTACCTTTGTGGAAAGAGGCTGTTAATAATGAAATTGAATCCATTATGCAAAATCATACTTGGGAATTGGTGGATCTTCCACCAGGTTCTAAACCTCTTGGATATAAATGGATATTCAAGAGAAAAATGAAAGCAGATGGTTCAATTGACAAGTATAAAGCAAGACTTGTAGTTAAAGGTTACAGACAAAAGGAAGGTCTGGACTATTTTGACACATATTCCCCTGTGACAAGAATAACATCCATTCGCATGCTTATTTCTATAGCAGCGTTGTTTAATTTAGAAATACATCAAATGGATGTTAAGACAGCTTTCTTAAACGGTGATCTAAATGAAGAGATCTATATGGAACAACCTGAAGGGTTTGTAGTATCAAGGCAAGAAAAGAAAGTTTGTCGACTTGTAAAATCCCTTTATGGATTAAAACAAGCACCTAAGCAATGGCATGAAAAATTTGACCATGCAATGCTTACTAATGGGTTTAAGATAAATGAATGTGACAAATGCGTCTATGTTAAAAACACTGACAAAGGATATGTCATAGTTTGTCTTTATGTGGATGACATGCTTATCATTGGAAGCAGTCAAAACATAATCAAATCAACTAAGCAAATGCTTAACAAAAGATTTGATATGAAAGATATGGAGGTCGCAGATGTTATATTAGGAATGAAAATTACTAAAACATCTGACGGATATGCATTATCTCAATCTCATTATATTGAGAAAATTCTTGATAAATTTATCAAGGATGATTTGAATTTAGCAAGAACACCTGTAGACATTAGTCTTTATTTATCGAAAAATAAAAGTGATGCAGTGTCTCAGTTAAAATATTCCCAAATCATTGGAAGTCTAATGTACCTAATAAATTGTACTCGTCCTGATATAGCTTATGCTATTAGTAAATTGAGTAGGTACATTAGTAACCCTGGAGAAGACCATTGGAAAGCAATCATTCGAGTTCTTAAATATCTAAGATTTACTCGTGATCATGGTTTGAACTTTACTCGATATCCAGCAGTACTTGAAGGTTATTGTGATGCCAATTGGATATCGGATACTAAAGATTCAAAATCCACTAGTGGATATGTCTTTACTCTAGGAGGCGCTGCTGTTTCTTGGAAGTCCACGAAACAAACTTGCATCGCACGATCCACAATGGAATCCGAGTTCATTGCTTTAGACAAAGCAGGTGAAGAAGCAGAATGGCTTCGTCACTTCTTAGAAGACATTCCAATGTGGCCAAAACCTGTGCCAGCTATTTGCATTCATTGTGATAGTCAATCTGCAATAGGCAGGGCACAGAATCACATGTATAACGGTAAGTCACGACATATTCGTCGTCGACATAATACCGTAAGGCAATTGTTGCCAAACGGAATAATCTCAATAGATTATATAAAATCTAAAGAGAATATTGTGGATCCGTTAACAAAAGGTTTGACAAAAGAGCTAGTGTATAGTTCATCGAAGGGGATGGGATTAAAGCCTATTACATAAGAGTCGTCATAATGGTAACCCTACTTATATGACTGGAGATCCCAAGAACTAAGTTCAAAGGGACAACTAAGTTATGTATGGCTCGCCAGAAATCACCAAGGGATTAAAATTCCCTACCCATTCCTATGGTGAGAGTGATATCTGCAACATATGTTGTCTGCAGGGGCATAAGGATAAGCTTTGCTTTTAATGATTACTTATATCTTGATTAAGGAATAAAATCAAGACGAGTATAAGAAGATACTCACAATAAGAATCACCTATATGAGTGTTGAACTGGGGCCGGTTCTATGAGAATGAAAGAGGCTACATTCTCTAGAAATACTCATGAAAACCAGGAGCGTTCAAGGCCAAAATGAACACAACAGTGAGAACCACGATGCGTTAGAAGATATTTTGTGTGAAATCTATTGTCTTGGCTTACACAAACGGCTGAACAATTCAAGGCATCGCGTCCATTGGTTAGCCAGTAAGTCCGATAGGTTATCACTAGGGAAGGTTCAAGGCCGAAAACTACCTATCCTGATGCAAGATATTTTCGACTTATACTCTTTCGATAAATCTGCATATTGTTGCATTTCCGTTGTCATCAAATTCCATTCATGTGGGGGATTGTTGGAAATGGTTATAAATTCTAGGTAAAACCATAATTTTATCCTAAGTTTGGTCTAATTTTTAGATGGGGCCCCGTGCGTCGATTTACGCGGGTCAAAGTGGTAACGCGTTCTATGCCGCGTTGTGATTCACATGGTATATTCGGTTGCTCAAAACCATTACCGAGTGAATGGGAAATTGAAGCCAAAGTATGCTCCATGGAAATGGAGTTTTGGTGGAAAATCCTTAAAGGTATTGAATAAGGCTTGTCCCACATTGATTTGGTGGGAGGTTTTGAATGGGTTTATAAGGCATGGGTTTGGTACTTGGGGTGTGCCCCAAGGGGTACCCAAGTGTTTTAGAGAGAGAGGTTATGGGCAAAATGGGCTAGACCCATTGGACCCAAAAACCACCACACGCGCGCGCGCGCCGCCATTCATCCGTCCGGTCGGGCGGGCTGGGCTTGGGTGCGTGGTGTGAGTTCGGGCCAAAAACATTTGAATTTAATTTTATTTTGTATAAAATAAAATCCACAATTCAAATTAAACCGGAAATAAACTGGGTTTGATTTTACTGTACATCCAAACAGGGCCCTTCCCGAAATAAACCAGTCTGGTATTATTGCACACCCAAACAGGGCCCTTTCCGTTTTTGTTATCTGTTTGAAATATAACCCAACAGATTCATATCTGTTTGAATTCAAAACCAACAGGTTTCATACCTGTTCAATTTAAAACCAAGAGTCACCTTTACATCTATAAATAGGACCACCCTCATTTGATGTTTTGCATTCATTACATTCAGAAATTTCGTATTTCACCTCTGTACATTATATTCTTCATTTTGCTGCATTTTATTTTTTGTGTGAAAGAGTGTAAACACTTAGTGTGTTCGTAAGGCAAACAATTAGTAGTGCTGCTATTGTTTGTAGTAGATCATTTCATCCTAGGAGATAGACGTCTAAATTCTGAAAGCACCGTGGAGAGGACGAATCTGTCTTAAGGACACAGTGTCAAACACTGGACTTGATCAGATTATAATTCGAAGAAATTAAATCAAGTATGTTATTTAATTAATTTTTGTGTTATTGTTATTTATTTAAATCAGATTTTAATTTTGTTTCTGTAACAAAATAAAATCTGTTATTTATTTATTATTTCGAGTTTGATTTTGGTAATCAAACGAATTCTCTCATTTTCTTTATTTTTTAAAATTCTAGTTGTTGTTTTGTACACAATAGAATTTAATCTATTTAAATACAGTGAAGATTGTCCTACACATTCTTTTATTGTTCCTTTTTTAAATACATATGTTTCTAATTTTGATTCACCTCCTATCTTTTAGAGTAAAAAACCAACATTAGGCATAAATTAATGGAAGTATGGTCTTCATTGTTTGTAATTTCTTTTAGGGAAAATAACCAATAAGTCCTATTTTGCTCTTAAGATTACTATCTAGTTTTAATATGGACAAAGTCCTATTTATGATAAAACGTTCCCAAAACATTCATTGCTCCATAATGGTGTATTTTATCCCATTATGGAATCATGTACTTTTTGAAATAACATCCACCATTATGGAGGAATAATGAATATTTAGAAAATATGTTATGAAAAATAGGACTTAGTTGTCTATATTGAAACTTGATAGGACTTCACAGTAATCTTAAGAGCAAAATAGGACTTATTGATTATTTTCCCTTTCTTTTATTAATATAGTAAAATAAAAAGAAAAATCATTTTTACTTTGTATCCCATTTTTTCTTCTTTCATTTTTCTTTATCTTACTGCTTTTGACATCCTTAATGGTATATTATTACTGCTCCTTTAAGGTCGAGGATGCTGTTGTGCTTGCATTTGCTCAACGCCGACGTCCAAATTTGGCTCGACAATTCTTCTCAGGTATGTTACATTGTCATGCTCCCTTTTTGGATACAATGATTGCTCCCATTGGATAGATTTCCTATTCTTGTTGATCTAATTGGCAAGAAATAAAAAAATATATGATCATAAAAGGAATTTTTTGCCTATTTTTTCCATCTTCTAGGTTCATTAGTTATTACCTTGTTGACCCTGCCATCTTAGGAAAAGTAAGCAAAAATCTATTTTATTTGTCTGTTAAACTACAAGCTTTATCGTTCCCAATTTGACTATAACAATTGTAGCCTCTATTTGCAGCTGTTTTTAACTTGTTATAGAAGAGTAAATTTTGCTTCCGTAAAACAATTTGTCTGCCTATATGCTGTCCTTTCTTATAAAGCTTGGTGAGACCTTCTATTTGTCTGAGAAGTACTGTTATTTCATTTTTTATTAATTTATTTTTTAAATATGGTTTACACACTTTAATTTGTTATTATTTTGTCTATTGTGTTGCAGATCCAAAATCATCCGGTGATCCCAAGTTTATGGAGGCATATGGTGGCACAGATCTTCTAATCGCTGTTATGCTATGTTTCAGAGTTCATGTCATACTTCCCCTATGTAGCTTACAAATCCATTGCATCCTCTACATTATGGGGTACTAATTTTTCACTGTCGTAGAATTGGATTTTATCTTGATGAGTCCATAGTAGTGAATTTTTCACTGTCGTAGGTTGCTGAATTTGTTCATAGCAGTGACTGATTTTCTTGTTGGAAATAAGCTCTCTGGCAAATTTGTTCCTTTAAGTATGCAAAAGGAATGATGCAACTGTTATTAACTTTTTTTTTCCCCATTCTTTTTGTTATTAAGCTTGAAAATAGGCGTTTCAAGGGCATAATTGTGAAATAGCCATCTTTTTTAACACTTAATCTTGAAAATTAGCATCCGGAGGGGCAAAATTGTGAATTAGCCATAAGAATTGGTTCAAACACCTTAATAAGGAGAAAAGTAACTCATAGAAACTCATAGAACAAGCATGAGAGTCCTAGTTTCAAAATTAAGCTCAAACTTGTATTTTTTGAACACTTAGACTTAAAAATAGGCATTCGAAAGGAAAATTTGTCTAATAGCTATGAAAATGCCCTGGAATTGGTTTAAGCACCTTATTAAGGATATAAATGACTTGTAGAAACTCATGGAATAAGCACAAGATCAATCCCGGTCAGGGTATACAGCTCGGTGCGTTCTACTAATTTATTTTATTGGATTAGTAGGCTTTGTTAGTATATTATATTTCTATGTTAATTTAGTAGAAATTTCTTAATCAACTAGGGTAGAATAAAAAAAAAAACTTTGACATTTAGGGGAGAAAGGTCACAGGAAAATAGTGAAATATGCATGTAAAGATCTGAGAAACATCACAAACACCTTGAGATGGAGCAACATAAGTTATGCAAACTTACGAAAGAAGCGCATGGCTCCCAATTTGAAAACTATTTTGAAATTTGCACTATTTCAACACGTAGGCATGAAACTAAGTAAAAAAATGAATTTTTCCAACGCTTAAAGCTTGAAAATAGGCCATCGGAGGGCTAAATCGTGTAACAGCCATGAGACGGCCCGGGTAACACCTCAAATACCTCGGGAGGGACCAAAGTAAGTTGTGGAAACTTACGGAACTAGCACGGGACTCCCAGTTCGAAAACTAAGTCCAAAAATGCACTTTTTCACACTTAAACTTGAAAATAGGCCATCGGAAGCCAAAATCGTGCAACAGCCATGAGATGGCTTGGGGAACCCCTTAGACACCTCGGGAGGGACCAATGTTAGTTGTGAAAACTTACTGAATTAGCACGGGACTCCCGGTTTGGAAACTAAGTCCAAAAATGCACTTTTTCACACTTAAACTTGAAAATAGGCCACCGGATGCCAAAATCGTGAAACAGGCACGAGATAGCCTGGGGAACACCTCAAACACCTCGGGAGGGACCAATGTGAGTTGTGGAAACTTACGGAACTAGCACGGGACTCCCGGTTCGAAAACTAAGTCCAAAAAGGCACTTTTTCACACTTAAGCTTGAAAATAGACCTTCGGGGGCCAAAATCGTGCAACAGCCACGAGACGGCCCGGGGAACACCTCATACACCTCAGGAGGGACCAATGTGAATTGTGGAAACTTATGGAATTAGCACGGGACTCCCGGTTTGAAAATTAAGTCCAGAAATGCACTTTTTCACACTTAAACTTGAAAATAGGCCATCGGAGGCCAAAATCGCACAACAGCCACGAGACGGACTGGGTAACACCTCAAACACTCGGGAGGGACCAATATGAGTTGTGGAAACTTGCGGAACTAGCACGGAACTCCTAGTTTGAAAACTAAGTCCAAAAATGCACTTTTTCACACTTCAACTTGAAAATAGACATTCGGAGGTGAAAATCGTGCAACAGCCACGAGACGGCCCGGGGAACACCTCATACACCTCTGGAGGGACCAATGTGAGTTGTGAAAACTTACGGAACTGGCACGGGACTCTCGGTTTGAAAACTAAGTCCAAAAATGAACTTTTTCACACTTAAACTCGAAAATAGGCCATCGGAGGCCAAAATCGTGCAACAGCCACGAGACGGCCTGGGGAACACCTCAAACACGTCGGGAGGGGCCAATGTAAGTTATGAAAACTTACGGGACTAGCACGGGACTTCCGGTTTGGAAACTAAGTCTAAAAATGCACTTTTTCACACTTAAGCTTGAAAATAGGCCATCAGATGCCAAAATCGTGGAACAGCCACGAGACGGCTCAGGGAACACCTCAAACACCTTGGGAAGGACCAATGTGAGTTGTAGAAACTTACGGAACTAGCACGGGACTCCCGGTTTGAAAACTAAGTCCAAAAATGTACTTTTTCATACTTAAGCTTGAAAATAGACCTTCGGGGGCCAAAATCGTACAACAGCCATGAGACGGCCTGGGGAACACCTCAAACACCTCGGGAGGGACGAATGTGAGTTGTGGAAACTGACGGAACTAGCATGGGAATCCTGGTTTGAAAACTAAGTCCAAAAAGGCACTTTTTCACACTTAAGTTTGAAAATAGGCCACCGGAGGCCAAATTTGTGCAACAGCTACGAGACGGCCCGGGGAACACCTCAAACACCTCGGGAGGGACTAATGTGAGTTGTGGAAACTTACGGAACGATCACGGGACTCCCGGTTTGAAAACTAAGTCCAAAATTGCACTTTTTCACACTGAAGCTTGAAAATAGACCTTCGAGGGCCAAAATCGTGCAACAGCCACGGGACGGCCCGGGGAACACCTGAAACACGTCGGGAGGGACTAATGTAAGTTGTGGAAACTTACGGAACTTGCATCGGACTCCCAATTTGAAAACTAATTCGAAAAATGCATATTAAATTGTATATTTTATGGATAAGATAATAATTGTCTAACTTGCATTTTTTTTTTTTTTTTGGTTTCATTTTTTTGGAGATTCAAGATTTGATATGGACATGTTTGGTAATTTGGAGGGCATATGGTAGCTCATTTTGTGTTTTTGTTCATATTACCTTACATGTATTTTGGTTGCGTTGTAAATTTTCTATTTTTGTTGGTATTACTGGGCATGTTGGGTAATCCGCCCTTGATATTTTATTTTTGTTGATATTAGTGAACATGTTTTTTGTTGGATATTAGGAGATGCGTTTGGTAATCTGCATGCGGTTGATATTATATTTTTGTGGATATTAGTAGATGTTTTTTGTGGATATTAGGAGACATGTTTATAATCCGCATGCTGTTCATATTGTATTTTTGTGGATAGTGCTGAAATTCGATTGTGATGTTTATGAAAATAAACATATTTCTGTATTGATTTGTAATAGATATTTTATTGAACAGGTTATTGAAATGCGCAGAGAATTGTTATTGAAAAGAAAAAATTTCGGAAGAAAATAGTGTCTCCATTTTCAAAATTTTTAATTTTTATTAATGATGAAATAAAAAATGTCGCTATTAGTTTTCAAAAAACATGACGAATAATTTTGTCACTAATAATACAATACGAAACAAATAATTTTGTCCCATTTGCTGAATATTTCGTCGCCAAATTGAAAAATTTGGTGACAAAATATTTTTTGTCATTAAAGAATTTTATTTTCTGCTCATTTTAGTGACGAATTTTTTTGTCACCTTAATCCATATCGTTGGCGAGGAAAACTTTCGTCACTAAAATCTATTTGGTGACGAAATATTTCTTCACGAAAAACAATTAAAATAACATATTATTTAGTTTTGGCGACGAAATTGATGTTATAGAGGACAAAGAATTCAACATTCGGAGACGAAACATTTCGTCGCCAAAAATCAGAAATAGGCGACGAAACTATTTTTCGTCACCAGGTACTTTCAGCGACGACGTATAGGTCACGAACGTGGTGGCAAATTTTTTTTGTCACAGATCACTTTAGTGACGAAAATTTGATGTTTGGAGAGAAAATCAGTCTGTCACCAAAGACCCTTTTTGTTGTAGTGATAGCAGTGCTCTTTTGAAAATTGATTAACCATTTTTTAATTTTTTGATCCAAATATTAATGTGAAAACTAAACCAAACGTTGCCTTAGGCCTTGTTTGGAAAGTTGGCTATTTGATTATTTTAACCTGGATAAAATAATTGTGTTTGAAAAGTTAGTTGGCTTTTTGTTTTTTGTTTTTTTTTTTTGTAGTTGAATTGATGGTTATGGAAGAAAAAAGTGAAATGACTATAAGTTGAATATGACATTTTACCTTATTAACTATTTTAGTATATTTTACTTTTTAGTGGGCTATTTTAAACCAACCCACTACCCAAATACCTTTTTTTTTTTGTTTTTTTTTTGGGTACATCGGAATATAAAAGCAAACAAGCAGGAACTAAGCCCTGATTCCCTCCTTAGAGAGGTACACAATATTCACAACTAGCAGATGCCAGATTTCCACTAGTGGGGTATTAACAATTAGAAGGTCAGTTGGTTGATTTTCGCGTAGTTTCGCCAAAGCATCAGCACAGATGTTGGCTTCCCTCCAAATGTGCTGAATTGAGCAATCACAACCTCTCATGATAATGCGTGCATCCTCCACAATGCCTCTAAAAGGACATCTCTCGCCTAGGTCTTCACTCAACAATTGCACTACTTGCTCTGCATTTGTTTCTATGATTACCTGGTTCATACCTTGCTGAAGTACAATTGTGAGTCCCTTGTGTACAGCCCAAAGTTCCGCTTCAAGACTGGTGCTGATCTCGAGTCTCCTATAATAGCTGCTAATCTATGTTCTTTTCTCGTCCCGGAATAGACCACCAAAACCGCCATCTCTCCTATTTCGACGAGTGCTACCATATGTATTGAGCTTAATTTTTCCTACACTTGGAGATGACCACACAGTTAGACTTTTAGATTTGAGAGGAGTTGTGATGTCTAAATTGAAAGGTTGAAAAATTTCCTTAGAATAGTCAGATATGGTTTTCACACTCTCATAAATGTTTGTTAGTTTATTTTCAAAAACCATTTTGTTTCAATTTTTCCAAGTAGTCCAGATTGTGATGAGGAACAACGGAGGATGCTTGTTATTCCTTTTCACATTCCGAATAATCCACACTTTCCAAGGTAAGTAAAGCATATAAGAGTACCAATCCTTGCTAAGGTAAGTAAAGCATATAAGAGTACCAATCCTTGCTAAATATTTGACACCAAACCTGTATGGCTTTTGGACAAAGTCGTAACAAATGATCTATGTCCTCTACACCCTCACAGTAAGGGCATTTTGAATCTATTGCAAGACCCCTCAAATTCCTCAAATGGTTAGTTAGAATTTTTTCATAGAGGACAAGCCACACAAAGCTCTTAAGCTTTTGAGGGGCCTTAAGCTTCCATATCCAACCGCAATCTCCTTCCTGATTTCAGTGATCAACAAGTAAGTCATATGCACTGGATGTAGAGAATTTTCCATCAGGGGATTTAACCCATCTGGAAGTGTCCTCATCACCTCTGGTTCGGGGAGGTTGCATTTTCAAAATTTCCTCCACCATAGGCAAGGGTAACAACTTGTGCATAAGATTTAAATCCCATTCACCATATTTATCAAGAAGGTAAGCCACAGTGAAATTTTCAGAGTTTGGGAATTGGCTAGTGGGTATGCTCAAGTTTGTTTCAAAGACCCCATTACCACACCACCAATCTTTCCAAATCCTCACTTTGGACCCTTTGCCAAAGTTCTATCTCACTCCCTTAACAAGGAGCTCTCTAGTATTTAAAATGCCTTTCCAAGTATGAGATATATTCTTACATTTCCTTTTGGATAAGAAATGTTGCTGCCCTAAGTATTTTTGTTTAAGCACATCCACCCATGAACAATTTTCCTCTTTTAGCACTTTCCATCCCAACTTGTACAAAAGGGCTAGATTTTGGTCTTTAGCCTTTCGAATCCCAAGTCCATCATCTTTTTTCATCTTACAAACCTGATTCTAATTTACAAGGTGCACTTTCCTCTTTTCAGAGGTATCACCCCAAAAAAAGTTTCGGTTAATTTTGTCAATCCCATCACAAACTTTCCTCGGGATCTCCAACGTGTGCATGGCATAAGCTGGCATAGCACTAGTAACTGATTGAATCAAAGTTGCCCTCCCTGCTAAGGACAACATTCTAGTTTTCCATCCAGCAAGCTTGTTTTTAAGTTTTTCCAAGATATAATTAAAGTTATTTTTGCTCACTCTAGTATGAAGCAAAGGTATCCCAAGGTATTTCCCCAAATTTTGAGTTAAAGGAATACCACTCATGTTACTCAAATTTCTAGCTCTGTGTCTTTCATTGTTAGAAGACACAAACATATGGGATTTTTGTAAATTAACCTTCACCTAGAGATAGCACTAAACTCATCTAGCACTTTCAAAATGGTGGTACAGTTTTGATCATTTTCTTTAGCAAACAAAATCAAGTCGTCCGCAAAAAACAAGTGAGAAATAATAAGGCCATTCTTAGCCAAGCTAAGCCCCATCCACTCCTTTCGTTGCACTTTTTGATTAATCATAGCAGAGAGCCTTTCCATGCATAACACAAAAAGATAAGGGGATAGAGGATCCCCTTGCCGTAAACCTTTAGCAGGTTGAAACTCTTCAAGAGGTTGGCCATTCCACAGGATAACAGTACTCACACTAGTGACACAACTCCTAATTAAGTCCACCAGCTTCCCATCAAATTGAAACTCATTTAGAGTTTGTTGAAGGAAATTCCAAGATATATTATCATAAGCCTTTTCAAGATCAACCTTAAAAATCATGTAACCCACCTTTCCTTTTTTCTTTCTCAAGGTGTGAAGAGCTTCCTGAGTAATGATGATGTTATCATGAGTGGATCTACCCAGAATAAAGCTGCTTTGGATAGGGCTAATGATATTGTTCAGGAGAGGCCTAATGTAGTTAACAATGATTTTGGATACAGTTTTGTAGGTCACATTGCACAAACTGATAGGCAGGAACTATTTCACATTTTCCGGATTAGCAATTTTAGGGATAAGTACTATTAGAGTTCTATTTATCTCAAGGGGGATGGAACAGATGAAAAACAATGTTTGACAAAGTTGGTCACAGACCTTCCCACAATATCCCAAAAGGTATGATAAAAAATAGCTTGGTACCTATCCGGACTTGGGGCCTTGAAGGCTTTGATGTTTTTAACTGCCCTCCATATCTCATCATCAGAGACATCCCTGCTCATCTCAAATTGATCATCAGGGCTTATGTACTTGGTCAAGTTGTTCCAGTGATCACGACAAATAGTGTGGTTAAAAGCAAACAGATTTTGAAAATGGGTATTGACTAGAGTTTTTAAAACAGTGGGGTTATCCACCCAAACCCCCTCATCAGTTTTCAAAACTTCGATTTTAGCCTTCTTTCTCTTAATAATGGTAGACATGTAGAAAAACTTAGTATTTCGCTCACCCTGGGTAATCTAATTAGCACGAGATTTTTGGAACCAAAGCAACTCTTCTTGAAACAAGACTTTATTAAACTCAACAATAAGCTCAGTTTCTAGTTGATGCAGATTATGAGAATAATGCTTAGCTTGCAAAATTTGGATTCCATTGATCCTACCAAGCAGCCAACGTTTGTGTCTGAAAATATTACCAAAAACATTTTTGTTCCAAACCTTAGCCATAGTTGTCAAGCAATCCAAATTTCCCAAAAGGTTAGTCTGGTTGTGTTTAGACCAGCTATTATCAACAATTTCTCGGAATCCCTCATGGGATATCCAAGCTACTTGGAATTTAAAGGAGGTACAAGAGGGGTTAAAATGATGCGTACCTTGAGTGTGAACGATGAGAGAAGAATGGTCCGAATAAGTGTGAGGCAGGTTTCAAACATACCCCTCTAGAAATAGGGTTCTCCATTCCGTGTTACAAAGGGCCTGATCCAATCGCACCATAGTATTGGCCCACCATTTTCTGTTATTTGTCCCAGTGAGCCTAGGATCAACATAGCCTAAATCCATAAGAGAGCATTTGTTAACTCTATCAGTGAATTTTTGACTCCTTCTGTGGCTTTGGCTTGAGCTTTGGCTCTGGTGAACTGAAAAACTCCTTTTTTCCTCAGAACTTGAGTAATCGTTAAAATCCTCGGCTACTAGCCATAGTTCCTGGGTATTTTGCGTAATTATTTCCAACCCATTCCAGAGTTTATCTCTCATTCTGTTATTTGGGCTTGCATAAACGGCGGAAAGAACCCAATCTGGATATTCTTGGTGTGAAATTGTAGCTGTGATCATTTGGAAGCTAGCTTCAGTAACTTGAACATTAGCTTGGCTAGGATTCCACAGTAACCAAATTCCTCCACTCTTCCCAATCGGATCGACATGAGTTGAGGCAATATACCCCAAATTATTAAAAAACATACCCATCATGTTTAATTCCACTTTGGTCTCCATGAGGATAAGCATGTCAGGTTTATGCATTTGTACCAATTCACGCAGATTCCGCCTGAATCGATCGTTACCAGTGCCCTTACAGTTCCATATCAGCAGGTCCATTGACGACATTTGAAGGGTTGGCCAGTCCGCTGACTCAGAGAGCCCCATAATGTTTCTTGCTTTGTTTTGGTCTTCCTCCATTGCTTTCGCTGGTTTCATAAGTACCATATGCCTCACATTATGCGAATCTATCTCCCACCAAGGTTGAATCAGAAGCTTCACTTCTTCTAGCCACCAATCTATTCCGACGTGGTGATATACTTCTTTCTCGAGTTCTAGAAATAGTAGAGTTTTGAACTGGTCCGCTTGATGCTCTGTCATTAAGATGTTCTCTACAACTTCCTCCATTAGCTCTTTTTGCTTGTGTTTCGCTAGCCTCTAGTTGTTTACCTCCTTTGGCTTTCACTCGATTTGGTGAGAGTTTTCCAACTAGCTTTATAGCTGAGCTATTGGAGACAGAGGGAGGCTTGATAACATTTGAGGTGTTAGGGTTTCCTTGGCTACGGGCTTCACCCGGGCTAGTGTTTGGTTTTGCTTGTTGAGCAATGGGCTGATTGGCCTGATGGGTCGCTCATTTTTCTTCTAGCCTATGTTCTATAACTAGCCTTATATCTTGTTTACTATCCTTCATGGGTTTAACTAGGTCCACATCCATTATTAGAGAGAGCTGTAAAGGTATAACCGGTGATTCCCTAGGTTAGTCACTAGGTGTGGGGCCTATATCAGTAGTGTGGCCCATATCCAAGTCCACATACTTCCTCTGGCCTCCACTGTTTCTCTAGGCTTCACTACTTTCCCCATGTTCTTTGTCCAGTTGTAGGAATTCAAATCTGTTGCCCTTTTGAAGATGGGCCTTCTATTTGTGCTTCCCTTATTGAAATTTCTTCTACTTGGTGCTATGGTCCATGGTCCATAGCTATTTGTTTCTTCCTCAATACATATTTCCTTATTCTTTTGCTATGGTCCATAGCCATATTTTTTGTCCAATTGTAGGACTTCAAATCTGTTGCCCTTTTGAAGATGGGCCTTCTGTTTGTGTTTTCCTTGTTGAAATTTTCTTCTACTTGGTGCTATGGTCCACGGTCCATAGCCATTTGTTTCTTCTTCAATGCATATTTCCTTATTCTTATGCCCATTGGGCCTTGATGTTTTTGGCCCAGTATCAGCTCCAGATTGGTTAACGGTCTCATTTTGTTTCATTTGCTCTGGCTATATCATCGAAAATTCAGGGTACTTGTCTTTCCGATAGCCAACTCGGCCGCATGAAAAACACAGTGTGTGTAAATGTTAGTATTCCACCACATAATGATATCACCCAATAGTAAGATGTGAAATAAGCGGTTTACGGAGGTCCATTTCAACACAGACCCTTGTGTATTTTCCTCGTGCTGCCATGGCGGTGTTAATGTCAACCTTTAAAGGATTACCAAGCACCTTCGAGATATGGTAAAGAACCTTTTCATCATAATACTCAATAGGGAGGTTTGGGAACCTGACCCAGATTGCAGTTGTGTCTGTCTCCGGCTCATCAGATTTACAATCAGGTTGCCATTTACAGACTGTCACGTATCGATCCATCACGATCCATGGTCCCCCTGTGAAAACCTTAGAGCAGTCCTCCATCATTTCAAATTTTACTATGAAGAATCCATTTCCAATGTCCAAAGTTTCAAAGCCTGCTTGTAAATTCCACAGTTTCCTTATTCTATTAACAAACAAATTATAACCAATATTCCTTCCCAAAAGTCTCACAATGAGGCATTTTTTCCATGGTTCTCTAACTTTCTTGAGGAGACCGGTAGGTAGTTTAACAATCGGATTCGAGACGGTCCCTTTAACCTTCGCAGCTGCCTCTGTTTGTTCATTATTTTCCATTTCCTCATCGGAAGAGAAATAGGCTGCTTCACAATCAAAACTGTTCTCTTTCAGTTTCATTAAATCTGGATCGCAAGAGAGCTTGTTTGAAGGATCAGTGGGTTTCCCTAGTTGTCTCGGCTTCCCTATCTTTGGTATTGTTTTGTCCTTCAGCTAGCTCCATCATTTGCTCATCTTGTTGTTCCATAGTGCTATCTTGCGTCCCCTGCAGTTCTTCATCATAAGCTTCTGTTGCTTTAACCTTTTTCTTGCTCCGATCAAGATAATCTTGCTCCTCCGTGGATGTTCCATGGTTGCCAAGTTCACCTTCAATGGTCATTTTGATTCATTCTCCCCCCTTAATTGTTTAGATAATGTTTGTTTATTGATTTAATGAGAGATTAATTAATGATCCCATTAAAAGTGGGTTTATTTTAGGAAAATTTATTTATAAATTCTATTTTAAGGAATGGTGATCCGTTTAGTCTCAAGGATTTTCTTATAAATCAATTAGTTTCATTGATTTTGAAAAAGTAGATTTAATACATTATTTGTAAATTGGATTTACGATTATACCATATTTATATTATGTTTCCTTTTTTTTTTTTTTTTTTTTCTCTTTTGTGTCAGAAAGGTAAGATACACAATCTATGAGAATCAAATTTGGGATGCATTTTTATATGAGAATCTTTTTTATTTGGAATGACTTGAAATGTATAATTTTTCAAACATTTCAAAAGGAGTACAAAAATTACTTAAAATATTAGATTCTTCAAACATTCCAAATGATGTGAGATTCTTCAAACATTTCAAAAAGAGTACAAAAACTCCTTAGTAAGTTTTAAGCAAATCTATAATTTCAAACTATAATACTCCAATGTAATACTCAAACATAACACTTAAATGTAACACTTCAAAAAACATTTTTACTATACTTTTTCCAAACGTAACATTCCAATATAACATTCTAAAAAAACTACTTAGCGCAACACTCCAATATAATACAAAAAAACTCCTCAGTGCACTTTTTTTAAATGTAACACTCCAAGAAAAAAATGTGGGATTCTTCAAGCTATTCCAAAAGGATGTGAGATTCTTCAAACCATTCCAAAAGGAGTACAAAATTTTTTTAGTAAGTTTTGGGTAAATGTATAATTCAAATTGTGAGTGTTATGTTTGTGAAAATATACAAAGAAATTTTTTAGTGTTTTTGTGTGTGTTAGATTAGAGTGTTATGTTTGGGATTACATTGATTGAAGTGTTACGTTTTGGATGACATTAATTGGAGTGTTATGTTTGGAAAAGTATACTAGAGAGTTTTTTTTTGTTACATTGGTGTTTTGTTTGGAAAAAGTACACTAAGATTTTTTTTTAAAAATATTATATTGTTACGTTTAGAAAAAGTATATCAAAGAGTTTTTTTGTGTGTTATATTGGAGTGTTATGTTATTAAAATGTTATATTAAAATGTTACGTTCTTGTTTGTATTGTGAGATTTATTCTAAAATGAGAGAAAATTCAAAACCTATATAGTGCGGATTGCCCAAATGTGCAATTTCACATTTGGACAAACCAACTTTTATCTCTAAAAAATTAAATTGAACATATAAGTGATTACCCTTTTGTATAATTTCCACTTCAATAGAACCTTTGGGTTCATAAGAAAAAAAAAAGACTAAATAGTTCACAAGATCACATTTTGAAATTTATTGGTGCTTCTTCCTTTATTTTATGTTATTTTTTGTTAGCTAAAAATTGATAATCAAGAGACAAAACTAAAAAAAAACACTTATTTTTTAATTTTTGAGAAAATAACATATCAGTGGGTGTTTTGATTTTTTTTTTCTTTAAATTAATGGTAAACTTTATTGATTTTAATTATTAAGCACATAAACTTTTTCATATATTAGTAATTATTTTTTAAAAAATATAATTGATTTGTATTTTTCCTTAAAATTTTGATAATTAGTTTTTATTTTATTTTATTTAAATTATTTTTACCAAATATATAGTAAAAAAAAATTACAAGAAACAATGTCACACAAACATAAAAATAATAATAAAAAAAAGAATAAAAGAAAAGTCTAAGCAACTAATATAAACTACAATAAACACCCCTTACATGTTTGATTAAGACAAAATGACATGGGACCAAGAGTCTTGTGGGATTAATAATTTTCTAAGGAGAGAAATTAGTATTTTCAAAGTGGATATGAATTTACAATACAATCTCATGAGATTAGATAATTAAAGACCATTTTATTCTTACTTTACATAAACACCACAACTACATTTTATATAATAAGGGTTTTTACATAATTTCATAAATTTACTGGATATTTGGGGTTTGTTTATTTTTTGACTTATTGACTATTTATGAAAAATTGTATAGAAAAATAGAGAGGTAATACGATAATTTGTAACAAATAAGCTACTTATTTGTAGTGTCCCCAAACCAAATCAACCAACCAGTAACATCATTCTAATGCACAAACAAACGCAATTTATTTTAAGTGTCTAACCTATCATCACCACAATAGTAATCACATCACTTAATCCTACAATACTCATAATTCTACTTAACATAATCCAACAATCAAACATAATCTTGTAAGGTATGGACACTGTGTTTAAAATTTTTATTTTTGTTGAGCTTGGAATTCAATTATTATCAGTTTCGTAAAGATTCCATTACATTTTGCAAATGTACCAATACATGAACAAGAGGATGTTTGATTGTTGCATTATTTTTGATGAAATGAATATGAATAAAATTATTGAAGAATTATAAAAAGTATATCACGAAAATTAATGAGATAAAAGGACTAGTAATGTAATGAGATTATGAAGATAAGTTATACCATAAAATAAAAGAAAGGGATAAAAAAAAGTGAAAATTGTTTGTATTATATTTGGTTAAGATGAGATAATAAATATGCAACGGAGTCAGTCTCAGCCAGTCAAAAGCTTCTTGCAAAATACTTAGGACTAAGCAAACAAACATGGAGGTACAGAATGAAGATTGTACAAAATGTATGTATGTTAGGGTGCAATTTGGGCGGGCTCAACCTGGGCAATCCGAGCCTAACCTGAATTTTTTTAGGGTTTGGACAAAATATTTTTAAATTCAGTACGGGTTTGGACAAAAATTCAGAAGTCCGAATTAAATTTGGGCGGGTTTGGGCAAAGACGTCGAACAATCCGAAACCCGAATTATACATATATAGATATATAAAAATATTAAATATACATATAAATTATTAGTCATTACATGATATTAAAGTAATTTATATTATTAAATCATATTGAATATATATTATATATACAAATAACATAAAATCTTACTTTTTTTCTTTTTATTTTCACTAATAAATTGTAAGGACTAGTATAATGGCATCTCTCTTACATTATATAAATCATTTGTTTTGATGGTATTAATGATTTTCTATAAAATAAAAAAATTGTAAATAGAGTCAAATTTTAATAATTTCATAATGTAGCTGCAAAAAAAAAAATAAATAAATAAATAAAAAATAAAATAAAATTCATTTTCAATTTAAACAATTTGAGTTTAACTTGGGTCGGACTTGGACAGGTCTCAACATAACTTCGACTAGACTTGAACAATTTTTTAATCCGATCGAATCTTCATAAGTTGCACCCCTAAGGTATATAAGACTCCCTCCCCCCTATATGATAATTTGTGTTACAAGTTTTGGGCCTAACTCAGTTGTTTCAAAGTGAAAAATGGGCTTCATTTGGAAAGAAAATGGATTGAAGTAGATTTGGGAAGTTCTGTAATGTTTTGGTGCTCCCCCCCAGAAGATGTACACGTTTGCAGTGGGACTCATTAAAAAAAAGCAGCAGCTAGCGTTACATCTACGCAGTCCCAGTCCGTCCACAGAGAGAGAGAGAGAGAGAGAGAGAGAGAGAGGATATCCTAATTAAATTAATTCCCACTACAACTTTTTTTTTTTGGTTATTCAGGGTGACTTCTGTGGTGGCACACCCTCTTTTTCCGATTGTGTACCCATACATACATCTACACCTATATATATATATATATATATATTTCTTCTGCTTTTTAGTTATCATTTTAATGATATTTTCGTATGTCGCATTCTAGTTTAGAGTGATTAATTTGTGAGATTATGTAAATGTCCAATTAAAATAATAATAATAAGCAATAATAAAAACACTAACAAATATTTCTAACACAATTTGTTTGTATATAGAAAAACCTATAGTGCATCGTATGTATTTTATAACTAAAAAAAATGATATAATTTTAATTTTTTAAGTCATAATTAAAAAAAATATCATCACTAAACACAACATGAGACAAAACTAAAAAAATTCATGAATCATAACTAAAATAATGTCATAACTAAAGAAAAAAAATTAATCATAATAACTAAAAAATAAATATACCTAGAGATTATATCATTTTTAAATAGGTGTATATTAAAATTTTCTTATATATATAAATCCCCACCCATTAATGTGAGGCTCGCTTAATGTATCCTCACAATCTAATCATTCACAACCCAAAAATGCCTAAGAATTTGATCAATCGAAATAAAAAACTGAGAAAGAACTTGATCAATCAAGAACTAAGAAATTCAAGGTTTTGAAAGATAGAAAACCTTTGTTGAGGAGTGAGTGCCTATTAGAAAATTTAAAACAAAAGTAGTAAATCAAAGATACAAGGGTGCAAAGTAAATCAAATAAGAATACTGAGAGGGAGATTTATGACCTGATATGGGTGGAGCTGGTTTGAGCCTCAGTCAAAGTCTTTGGTTGGACAAAACGAGGCCCCATGATCACTGGGGGTGAGCACAGTCGGATATTGGATACATGATGGATTGAGGTCTTAGCCTGGTTAAGTTAAGGACAAGTCACTAGCCCGGTCGAGAGATATGTGTTTCAGTAAGTTGGACGGAATTTGTCTTCAGAAGACCAGGATCAACTGAGCAAAAGTTCATTAAGGACTATAGAACTCGGTTGAGCCCGTCCACAAGTTTGTCCGATGGGACTGGGCGGGTAGCATGGCCCTGAGGGAATACTGGGGCGTCGTGCTTAGCATAGCTCGATAAGAGGCGTTATGTGGTGTATTTGGATTGCAGGAAGGAGATTTCACCGTCTGTACGAGTCAATACCGTTAGGTGGTTTGGTCATTTGGTGTTTGGCAGTATTTGTGCTTACATGTGGAAGAAGGTCATAGGGGAACATATCTACGCGTCAGAAGGAAGACGGACAGATAGGAACGCGCAGAAACTATATAAACTGTGCTGTGCCTCCATGCACAGTTTTGGAATATCTGGTTATCAGAGCTACATACCTCTTTGTCTCTCTCTCTCTCTCTCTTTCTCTCTCTAAGTGTGCTAACTTGACCATCGGAAGAGTTTTTCGACTGCACACTACTGGGTAGCTCACCATCTTTGTGTTCTCAGGTCACTCATAAGGAAGCGGAGCTTAGACACGAAGAGTACGGAAAGCGACGAAGATTTGCTCCTTTACAATTGGCGCCGTCTGTGGGAACCTTTGACAGACAAAATCTCATCCTCCAAGTTTTTCTGACCATCTTTCATGGTGAACAACGATGAAACTCCATTGTCCGTTGTTGACGGCATCACCCTAGAGTCAGTCTGAAGGAGAGACGGCCCACCTGCCATTCCAACCATGGCGAGCTTGGAGACTTCTTCTAGAGGGCTCTCCAAAGATGCGCGAGATAAGCGTGCAAGGAGCACTGACCACTCACAGAGTCCAGACGGGCATCGGCGGTGAAGAGAGTCGCATTATAGCGATCCCGGTTTTCCTTTCCTTTGTATATTGTATTCCGGACTTGGTTCCGTGGTTGTGTTGTTGTCTCATTCTCATTTCCTTCCCTTACTCTTTGTATTTGAGTTTTCGGTTGTGTTGGGCAGGTTTAAAATAGGTTGGTTGTGCTTTGGAACCATTGGTTGATGCCCAGAATTTGGCCTTCATGCTCGAGCGGGGCTTTTGACGCTCGAGCGGGCCCTTCGTTGTTGCTTCTCCGCTCGAGCAGCCGTTTTGACGCTCGAGCGTGATATTCCATCTCCCAGTACTTTTGTCTGTAGGTCTTCAGACGCTCAAGCGAGAGTTTTGACGTCGAGCGTGACCCTTTGATTTTGTTCCTTCGCTCGAGCGGGGAGTTTGACGCTCGAGCGGGGACCATGTCTGCAAAACTTTTGGAAGTGTGCAATCGACGCTCGAGCGGCGATTTTGACGCTCGAGCATGAGTCTGTGTCTGACGCTCAAGCGTGGGTTTCCACGCTCGAGCGGGGCGACTAGTATAACACATCCGTATTTCACCTTTTTGGATCATTTTTTCATTTCTCTTTCTCTCTCTTACTTTCCCAAAACCAGATTTGAGAGCTCCTCTCTCTAAAACCTTACCTTCTCTCTAGGGATTGATCTAGTAGGAGTGGTTCCCTCATCTTGGGCCTTTATAAAAGTTGTGGGGATTGTCGAAGGCTATATTTTGATCCGAAAATCTTGGATTTTGGAGCATCTTCAATTTCTTCATCATCTTCCCTTGGGCTCCGAATTTGAGGTAGGGATTCCTACTCATTCTTATGTGCTTTAACATAGACATTGAGTTATTTGTATAGATGGGTTGATTTAGAAAGTTAGGGTTTGAAATGTGTTATTTTCAAAAGAGGGGTTTTGTTGTTTTTGACTTATATATGTATATTTTGGGTCTTTAAAGGAGATTGTTGATGTTGTTGTTAATATTTGAGCTTTTGGGTCAATATTGAGAAAAATGGGGAAAAATGCCATGTTTGGGTATATTTGGGTCATTAGTGTAATTAATGACAATTGTTATGGAAATATGAAATTGAGTTGTAAATAATGGAATTGGCTCATTATGAGTTAGAATGGTGGAGTTGGATTTATTAATCGCTCACTTTGAAAATGTTGAGATTTTATATCTGTTGAGGCATTTATTATCTGTTTAGAAATAACCGCTTTGGGTTATCGGTGGAGGATAGTCTTGATTGTTGTAGACAATGCATGATGATTAGGCAAACTAAAACTAATCAATTGAATATGCCATCGAATATGACGGTTGGAATAATACATTGAATTTATGAATTGATTGATTATGTATATGATATGTGTTTATATACATTGTATTGTGTCGGAGGAGATAGGGGATAGACTCCTAAACCGGATGTTATGTGGGAGGAGATAGGGGATGGACTCCATTGATACAGCAAATCTGTGTATCATTTGTGAAGTATGGAAGTGTTTTATGTGTTATTGATACAGTGAATCTGTGTATCCATTGTGGCTTATGGAAGTGTTTTGATATGAGTTGTTATCTCATTTGAATTGTTGAAATGGAAGAGTTATTGATATGAGATATAATCTCATTTAAAGTATATGGCCAGGTTCTGTGCCAGGATTATGAATTGAGGAATTGGATAAGCAATGAAAATGGGTTAAACATTTGAAATGGGTTATGAATTGATTCATGTGAGTTAAACATTTGTCAAATGCTAATGTTTTAGTTATTGCTCATATTATGTTTAGCATATCTCTACTGGGCGTTGGCTCACCCTATATGGGACATCATTTTCAGGTACAGGTAGTATGCCACCTCCAAGGACGTAGCTTGGGAGGCTTGAGGCTGTTGGACTCTTTTGTTATTTTGGTTGTATTATATGTATAACAAGCCAATGGCTTATTCTGTGTAGAGTTAACACTCTCTTTTGTAACCAAGTGTTGACTTGGAAAGTTGTAAGCCTATAGGGCATTTACTTTTGTTGTCAACATGTAATACATTTTGTAATGAATACTCTGATGATATGTAATTATGCTTTATTCTTTTATATCTAAGCTTGTCAAGAATGTATAATTTATGGGTTTATTTTGAGGGCGTTACACGCATGCTCAGCGCTGGAGCACAAACTGAAAGACCAAGACGCCATCATTCGGAGGATGGCAGCGGAGATGGAGGCGTTGAAATGGCAAGTCAAGGGGAAGGGTGTTGTTAGGGTGGGAAACCACAGTGAACGCACCCAACCCTGTCGTTTTAGTAGCCAAAATTAGCGACGGACGCCCTCCCTTTCTATTACTAGAAGTTATGTGGTTGTTGATTTTGACTTGCCAATGAAGAAGTCACAAGATAACAGCTACCGTCCCTTACGTCCGTCGACAACGTCGAGATATTCTTACTCAGCCCATTCGGAGGACTTGAGGGACGTCCTAGAAGAACGAGAGTGCCGATAGGAGGTGCAAAGGGTGCCAGCACTGTAGCGGCTGTCCTACAGAGGTTGCGTTAGAAAAGAGATCGTAATGACGTTGCCATGTCTAGCTGTGCACGTGCCATTGGATTGGGATTTGGCAAGGCTGAGCGCCATCGCCTTCTCTCTTGAGATAAAGAACACGCTACTCTTACGGGTTTCCACTAGCCCAAGTTTACACTCTATGATGGAAAAATAGATCCATACATGCACGTAAGCCACTTCTGGCAGGTTATGGCTGGCCACAAGCGAAACGACGCACTTATGTGCCTTATGTTCCCATCAAGTTTGGGTGAGTTGGACCTGAAATGGTTTGAGCGGCTGCCGAAAGGAAGTATCGAGAGCTGGCAGCAGTTGGCGGAGGCGTTCGTGACCCGATTCAAGACTAACACCAGAATGCCCAAGGAAGTCGACCACCTTCTTGGGATCAAGATGGAACCGGGTGACTCACTTAAGGCGTACAATGCCAAGTATTAGGAAACATTCAATGAGATTCTAGATTGCCCGACCAACCTAGCAATTACCTAATATAAGCGCGGTCTCCCAGTCGGACATAGACTACGGGACTCGCTCACTATGAGTCAACCAATAACCATAGAGTTGCTAATACAATGCATTAATGAGCATATCTGATTTGAGGATGATGCGATCGTGGCTATCACAAAGGTGAATCCAGTAGCAGTGTATAAAACGGTGGCCGGAAAGGTTCACGCTGTTAGATAGGAGGCAAACCGTATGCATAACCGCAAAAGAGATCAAGGTCGCTGCGATAACCACAATAATCGGGGTAAGGGTCTCAACAACCGAGCTGACTAACCATGCGACGTCGCGGAAGATGCAAACAGAAATTGAATGCTCGAACAGGCATTTCCACGATTTTCAAAATCCCGATCTACTGCATCCTTAGCGAGATCCATGAAGAGGCATATGTCTGGTGGCCAGCTAAGTTGGGTAATGCTCAAAGAGGCTTCAATCCGAGCTATCGTTGTACCTACCATGACAAGCGAGGGCACTGCACAAAAGATTGTGTCTCTTTGAAGCAGGATTTAGAGGAGTTGGTGGTGGCTGGCCACCTAGACCGTTACATCGATGGAGGCATCAAGGCTACGCTCCACGCTTAAGCCGAGCCAAACGGCTTGGCCGTTTTAGAAGCACCTCCCCTAAGGCATAATCAATGTGATCCACGGGGTCGTCGAGCTAGTGCGGGTATGCGTGCTTTGGAGGATGATCAAGAAAGCGAAGCATATGAGAGAAGTTCTATCAGTCCAACCAACCATCAAGAAGGGCAAAATCGAGGTGAAAAATGTCCTTAGTTTTTCAAGTCGAGATCTCGAGCGCATTCAAACGCCGCACAATGATGCGTTGGTGGTCATGCTTTACCTGAAGGATTTTGACATTAGGCGCATTTTAATCAACCAGGGCAGCTTGGTTGAAATAATGTATTATGATGCCTTCAAGAAGCTCACGCTAAACGACAGGGAATTGGCCCCAGTGACCTCACCACTGGTTGGCTTCAACTAGCAGCCAAAGTGGCCCGTAGAAAAGATCATCTTACCGGTAAAAGTTAGGTCCGTTATCAAGCAAGTGAAATTTTGGGTGTTGAAAATGTCCTCTACGTATAACTTGATCCTAGGCAGAGAATGACTTTATGCCATGAAAGTGATGGTATCAACTTACCACCAAGTCATGAGGTTCCCTCTCTGCTACCAGGATGATATAAGAGGTTTGAAGCTATCTAGTTATGGCCAAATAGTGTTTCATGGCCCTGAACGGGAGCCAAGCTACCAAAGGCTTTGTACAAATGATCGAAGGACTTAAAGATCAAAGTGACCTGGACGATGTGGGTACCAGAGCCGAGGAGAAGAATGTCAAAGACCTAGTGGAGGTAAGGATCAACGAGTGTGATCTTGAGAAGTTCTTTCTTCTGGAATCAACCCTGACCGCCCAACAACGACTAGAGATGGTGAATTTTTTAGTGGCAAAAATTAAAATGTTTGCATGGACGCCTTACGACATGCTTGGCGTTGATCCAAACTTCATTTGCCACTAACTCAATGTTTTCCCTGATGCTCGGCCAGTCATCCAAAGAACATAAAGATCAACGCTTCATCATGCCGAGGTGGTAGCTGAAGAGGTGAAGAATTTGTTGGAAGCTGGAACGATCCGGGAGGTGCACTACCCGTGGTGGGTTTTTAACACAGTTGTCATGCCAAAAAAGAATAGAAAATGGCTAGTTTGTGTTGACTATAAAACGGTCAACCGAGCTTGCCCCAAATACAGCTTCCCCTTGCCTCGAATCGATCAACTAATAGACCTTACAGCCGGGCATCAAAGGTTGAGTTTCCTGGACGCCTACCGCGGCTACCACCAGATTGCTATGCATGAGCCCGACCAAGAAGTTACTTCTTTCATGATCCCAAGAGGATTGTTCTGTTACAGAGTCATGCCCTTCGAGTTAAAGAACGCCGGAGCGACCTTTCAGATGATGGTTACCAAGATGTTCTCTCCCTTGCTTGGCTGGACGATGGAAGCATATATCGACGACATGGTCATAAAGAGTGAAAGTAAGACCGCCCATTTAGCCCACTTAGTGGAGATGTTTGCCATCCTTAAACGACATAAGTTGCGTCTGAACGCATCAAAGTGTGTCTTCGGTGTGGGGTCAAGGAAATTCTTGGGTTTTTTAGTCACCAACCGTGGAATTGAGGCGGATCCCTCTCAAATTAAAGCCATACAAGAATTAAAACAGCCTAACTCAGCGAAATACATGCAACATCTTGCCGGGATGCCAGCCGCCCTTAATCGATTTATAAGTTGGTCATCAGATCGTTGCCGCCCTTTCTTTCAAGCCTTAAAATCAAAGTTTTCATGGGAAAAAGAATGTGACAGGGCATTGGCCGAACTAAAGACATACCTATCATTCGTCCCACTTCTTGTCACACCAAAGTAGGGCAAAGAACTCTATTTCTATTTGGTCGTTTCTCAATACGTCATCAACTTGGTGCTAGTAAGAGTAGAAGGCTTACTATACCTGCCGATCTTTTATGTGAGCAAAACCTTACTCCCAGTAGAATCGAGATACTTGCCACTCGAGAAACTTGCCTTAGCACTAATGATGGCCTCTAGGAAGTTGACACATTACTTTCATGTGCATACGATCATTGTGCTGACCGAGTTTCCGTTGAAAGCACTATTTGAGCGGGCTGACTTCTCCGGTCGAATCTTGAAATGGGCAGTCGAGTTGGGACAGTTCGACGTCAAGTTTTAATCTAGGACTGCCATCAAGGACTAAGCATTGGCCGACTTTGTTGTCGAAATTTTCACTTGGAACTCACCCGGTCTGGTCCGTGGACCTTACCAACGCAGTCGGGCCAAGGGGGTGGGCATTGCGAAAATTACACAACCAACTCCTACTCCGGTCCAAGTCAACCCTCCTCATGAGCCAAATATTGAAGACGCTGCAGAAATTGCCCTCCCGAATACAAATCGATCACTTGAGGGACAACGCCAACTTGGCAATATGTTGATGGATTTGGGAATAACAGGACAACCTGTTGGATCCAACAATGCATCACCAAGGGAGATGAAGTCATGCAAGTAGCAATCAACAACAGCATGCTTAACGCGAAAATAGCCGAGCAACCGAGTAGCGCAGAGCACTTGACCCTTCGAAAGTTTGAGGACCTCGCAGAATGTTAAAAGCTTTTTATCGGTGAGATGTGGAAACTTTTTGTCGACGGCACTTTAAACAGACATGGCGTTGGACTGGAGGTAGTTTTGATCTCGCCAGATGGACTGATCATCGAATATTCCATCGCACTTGGGTTCCCTACGTCCAACAATAAGGCTGAGTATGAAGCATTGCTAGCCGCGTTGAAAAGTGCATTCCGACTGTAAGCATTTGAGTTAATGGTGTACGGTGACTCCCAACTCGTTGTAAACCAAGTCTCAGAAACATACGAAGCCAAGGATGACCGAATGGCCAAATACTAGACTCTGGTGAGAGAGCAACTCAAGAAATTTTAAACCATAAGAGTTCAACAAATTGGCCGAGAAAGCAATAGCCTAGCCCTTTCTTGATTTAATTCCTCCCAAGACCCAGTATAGAAGAATCATAGAAGGCAGAAGTTCTTTGCGGCAAGCTAGGTCCTTTCTGGATGGACCTTATCATTCTTTTCCTCAAAGAAAGAAAGAGACAAATAAAGTCCGGGTGAAGTCTGAGTAGTTTTGGCTCTCTCCATCTGGTTCCCTGTATAAGAAGTCCTTCACTGGCCCATACTTAAAGTGTGTCCATCCCAGCAGGGTTGATGCTTTTATCTTCGAGATACATGAAGGGATGTGTAGAAGTCATATCGGTGGACGATCTCTAGCCTGCTGCGCCATCTCATAAAGATACTGGTGGCCATACATATAGGTTGACGCACAGAAGTATGTAAGATAGTGTGAAAATGCCAGATGTTTGCACACCAAATCCATCAGTCGGCCAGAGAACTTCTTCCTCTCACAAGCCCTTGGCTGTTTGCGATATGGGGACTAAACATTGTGGGACCACTCCCAACCGCCCAAGGCAAGTGCAAGTTCTTTATCGCTACGACGGATTACTTTACAAAATGGGTAGAAGCAGAACCCTTGGCGACCATCAAAGAAAAGGGCGTGAAGAAGTTTGTCTGGCAGAACGTGATAACACTGTTTGGGATCCCCAAGGCTTTGATCTCTAATAATGACACCCAGTTTGATGGAAGGTTGTTGAGAGGATTCTGCGAGGAACTGAAGATAGAATTTTACAACTCCACGCCGGCCTACCTTCAGTCAAATGGCCAAGTCGAAGCGTCAAACAAGACCATTCTGGATGGGCTGAAGAAAAGGCTGGAGAAAGCCAAAGGCAAATGGACCAAGGAACTTCCGAATGTCCTCTGGGCTTACCGAACAACGCCGAGACGCTCAACTGGGAAAACTCCTTTCATATTGGCATATGGCATATGGCATGAAGGCAGTCATCCTACTGGAGATCGGTATGCCAACCATTCGTAGTGAAAATTTTGAGCTAGATTTAAACACATAAGCCATCGCCCTAGAGTTGGACCCGGTAGAAGAACGCAGAGAAAAGGCGCTGATAAAATGTCGCAGCATACCAACAGAAACTGTCCAAGAAGTATAACAAAACAGTTCACCCTAGACAGTTCAAGGTTGGGGATTGGGTTCTGTGGAAGGTGATGGGTAACACTCTGGTGTCGGGCAAAGGAAAGCTAGGGACAAACTGGGAAGGGCCTTACAAGATAACCGGTCTGGCAGGCAAATGGACATACCATCTAGAGGATTTGGACGGCAAAGCCATACCCCAGCCATGGAACACAGCTAATTTGAAATTGTATTACTTTTAGTTTATACTTTCAATGTAATTTTTGTGAAGGGCAAACTTACCCCACCATTTTTCAATATAATTCTTTCAATCACCTTCAAGATTTATGAAATCTGTATATAATGGAAATGAGTTATTGTACTTAGAAAATTTATTGTATCGAAGGACCGTAATGGACAAGGGGCAAATAGCCCCCTACCGAGGTGATCTTGTCTGGCTAAAAGAGTTGAAAAATTGTTTAACTCCTAACTTTTAGTGAAGGTGGTTTTGCCTAGCCAAAAGAGTTGATGAATTGTTCAGCTCCCAACTTTTAGCCGAGGTGGTTTCGCCCAACCAAAAGAGTTGACGAATTGTTCAACTCCTAACTTTTAGCCGAGGTGATTTTGCCCGGCTAAAAGAGTTAATGAATTATTCAACTCCTAACTTTGAGCCCAAGTGGTTTTGCCCGATTGAAAGAGTTGATGAATTGTTTAACTTCAAGCTTTTAACCGAGGTGACTTTGCCTGACTCATGGAGTTGATGAATTATTCAACTCCAAGCTTTTAGTCGAGATGACTTTGCCCGGCTAAAAGAGTTGATGAATTGTTCAACTCCAAGCTTCTAGCCGAGTAATTTTGCCTGGCTAAAAGAGTTGATGCATTGTTCAACTCCAAGCTTTTAGCCGAGATGATTTTGCCCGACTAAAAGAGTTGATGCATTGTTTAACTCTAAGCTTGTAGCCGAGATGATTTTGCCCGGCTAAGAGAGTTGATGCATTGTTCTACTCCCAATCTTTAGTCGAGGTAATTTTGCCCGGCTGAAAGGACTCATTGCTTTGTTCAATAATATTGCACAATTACAAGAAAGAAAGAACATAATTACAAATGACAAAGTACTAAAGTTCTCATTAATTGAAGATTCAAGTACAAGAGTTGGGGCAACTTGCCTAGGTACATAGCTCCAAAAATGAAAAGAAAATACAAAGTTAAACCAGAGGAGAAAGATCAGCAAATTCATCCCCAGCTCCGTCCTTGGTAGTTTTAAGATCGACCATGGCAGTCTTCTCAGCTTCACTATGCTCTTGCTGGTCGGTCCCATCTTGAACGACCACCTCCTCGGCCTCCTCTTCGATCTCATCACCTTGCAAGGAGTTAAAGACATCATTGGCATAGCGCACCATGTAGTCTGGCAGGAAGACGAGGGGAAGAGAGGTGAAAACCTCAGTTTCAGGTCCTTGGTCAAACTTTTCATAGGCTGCTTTCTAACCAAACTGGAAAAAGATATCCTTGGTGGCTTCTACTTGCTTTATGTAGCTCTCCTCAACCTCCTTGAAGTTATGGTTTTTAGCATCATCCATATTCTTGCCGACAGCGTTCAGGTCGGTCACTTTTTGCCGCAGATTGATAACGTGGTCGATGACGAGGTGATTTTTCTGAATAGCCTGCAAGAAATTAGAGGAAAGTTAGCCTAAGCAAATAATCAACCGAGCAAACAGTTGAGAAAATTTTGAATATGAAATTGACCATCCGAGTGTCTAGAACATGCTCGGTCTTGACTAGGTCTGCTAGCAGAAGTAGGGACTTGGAAAGGTCAAAAGCAAGGAGATGTTCCTTGTCTCCCGTCACAGAAGCATTGGCCAGGATGAGCTTTCCCCGAGATTTCAACTTCGGTTGCCAGGTAGGGGCTAGCTCAACCTTAGTTATCGTGTGCTCGGTGTTGAGCTCGGCCTCAAGCTCAACTGAGGGATCGACTGAGCAGGCCCTTTTGCTTGCCCGGCGTGGCTCAGCGTTTGGAGCAACCGTTGAAGCTAGGGAAATCACGGTCCTTGAACTCTGATCGACAGTTAGGACAGGAGGTAGGTTGACTGGCAGCTTGACGAAGGTAGCAGGAATGAGGTTCTTGATTCTGCTTATTTTTGCCATCTTCTCTTCGTTGGTTAAGCAGATGAAATGAATGTCTGGAAGCGTTGGGTTAAGTGGAGGAGAAGATGCTCGGAGGAAGTAGGTAACCTTGCTTTTCTGCTTTGCCGAATAGCGGTAGCTCGACACGTAATCAAGAAGCTCGTGGCAATCTCGGTGTTGATATCTCAGCACGACCCTGATCGCCTCTTCGTTTGGGTAAAGATAATTGACTTGCAATGCTTCGATAGCTGCAAAAAGAAACCAGTTAGCACAGAATAATAATAATAGATAAGTTGACTGATCAAGGAGCACGACTTACATAATGAACCAAAATTTTTGCTAATGTACCAACCGGCACATCAGCAGTTTTGTAATTGCTCAACGCCTAGAAGAATTCATCGTTGTGCATATCTTTATCTGGTGTGTCGGTTACTAAACGTTCTCAGTCTGGCCGTATTTTTAAGTAGTAATTAAATCCGTCAGCCATGCGACTGAGCGTGTATTGGCGTAAGATCTCGGGCAGACCCAGATTGAGATCAAGCTGGCGATTCAGCTTGTCTACCCTGTTTATTATCCGGTATGTGTTCGTCGAGACCTGAGTTGGTGCCAGCCCGGTCCTTCTTAGGAACTTGCAAATTAATGGCTGCATTGGGAAGCGGAGTGTGACAATCCTCACCACTGATTAGTGCTAATCTATGATTAAGCATGTTAACTAACTGATTGACTGAAATTCTGAACTGATTGATTGAGTATATTAGTTTAAATGCGAATCTATCCATTTGACTGCAAAATGATCTGTCCATGTTTTATGTTTTAAACTGCAAATTGAAGGTCTTATCGGCAGCCGAATCTGAAATTGATTAGTGTTTCATGTTAATTAGAATTTATGTGATTTTATGATATGTTTAATTGAAATTTGATTTGGTATGATTGAATTAAATTAAATAAAGCTAAATTACATAAGTGTGAGTTAATTACCCTTTTGCCATGTTAGTGGGCCACCTTGTCAATAGTTGTTGGACTTGAGTAATACACATTTGGCATTGTATCTTCAGCCATTTTGAGAGCCTAACCGACTAGAGAGAGAGAGAGAGAGAGGACATAGTTTGAGTTCATCAAGAATTGCATGAATTTTTGAGGAATTGAAGTATAGATTGTACATTTGAGCTTCCATCCTTGAACTTGGAGACCTAAGGTAGGATATTCATCCTTTGGTTTATGAATTTAAGTTGTCACTTGCATGGTCCATGTTAATTTTGAAGTATAGAGCTAAGATATGGCTTAAATTGTTGAATTGAAGCTTGTATCATGCATGCATGTTCATATTGTTGAGTTTTGAAGTTGTTTCATGAGGATTTCTTCATGCATGTTCATATTTTTGGTCTTGATCCATGAACTCACCATGTTTTGAAGTTAAACATTGCATTTGATCTTGTTTTGTAGCATTGGAGTTCCTAGGAACCCATGCATGTGTTGAATTTGCATTGTTCTTCATGTTCATGAAATTTTTTTTGAAATTGTGTTTAATTGAACTACCTTTGGGCTTTGATTTCTCAAATTGATCCTTGAAACATGTAATATTATGTGTTTTGAAGTGTTTTCTAGAAAATTAGCCCAAGAGGATCGAATTTAATGCTTTAAAGTTGAGTTTTGAGCTTGAAGTTCAAATCTGGAAATTCCAAATTTTGGACCTACGCTCGAGCGTAAGATTTCACGCTCGAGCGTGCACTCTGAATACATGCAGTCCGCTCGAGCGTAGAAAGTGACGCTCAAGCGTGAAATCCGTGCATCCAGTACTTTGCATGTGTTTACAATCCGCTCGAGCAAGAGAGTTCACGCTCGAGCGAGGACTTGTGTCTCACGCTCGAGCGTAGATCGAGCGCTCGTCGAGCATGATTTTTGTGCATCCAGTATTTTTACTGTAGCTTACAGTCCGCTCGAGCAACGGAAGTCACGCTTGAGCGGAGATCCTTTGTCTGCATGTTCGCTCGAGCGTAGAAAGCCACGCTCGAGCGAGACCCTTGTTTTCTGAAAATTTTGAAAAGTATTTTAAAGTAAATCTTTGCATTCTCTTTCCATCCTAAGCATTCCTAGGCCATGTTTAAGGCATCTTAATGAGGATATTGATGTAGAACCACACCGAGTCAAGTTAGGGACTAAGTCGTTGATTCCCAAGTGTGTAACTTAGTGTGTGTTCGTTCTGTAACTGTGTAGGATTGGCATCCGAGGACGCTCACTAGCCTATCTGTAGCCCAGTGCTCTGTGAGTAACGATGTTGTAAAGATATGTTCAATCATAAATATTTTCTGAATGAACAACTGTACTGCTTTCTAAAATGATATTTCTCACTGAATGAATGTTTGTCCTATTCGAGAACTATATTCGTGGCATCCATAGCAATTTACTGTTACTGTACTGTACTGCTACTGTCACAGAGATCTCTGTCGGTTCCCATGTAGGAACCACTACTATTTACTGATATGATGGCCATCAACTGACTATTCGGTCTGTTAAGACCTACTGTACTGTTTTGCTATTGGATGTACCACATATGACTATTATAGTTTCTGAATTACTGTTATGGCATGAGATATGAGCCACAAACTGAATGACTGATATACTGTCCAAATGACTGTTTTCACTACTGTAAGGACATTCATTCTTAACCTTTTTACGCATATGTTATTCACTGGGCTTTAGCTCACTGCTCATATATATATGTAGGTGTATAGGCACCAGACCGTTGCTAGGAGCGTCAGGGTAAACTCCTGTTTTGTCAAAGCCAATCACCGTGCCTCACAGCGAGGTTCCAAGTCCTTCAAGCTAGGGCTTTTGGGGTGTTTTAGAGTTTCCCCCTTTTTTGTATCTGGTTATGTAACACTGTATAGACTGAATGATATATGTACCTGTACTATACTGTTATGGTAGGGATTTGGTCCCTAACCTGAATATCTGTATATGACGTATGTACATACCGTTTTGTTTCGAATGTGAATATGCTATGAAAAGTCTTTTTGCATACAGACTGTCACAGCTCATTAGACATATTTTAATTACTGTTTTGGCTTCCGCCAGCCCCTGTACTCTGTATTACTGTTATTACTGTTAAGCAGGCCTTCGGTAATCATGGATTACTGGCCGGTTACGGTGCTAAACCCATAGGGGCGGGTTTGGGTCGTGACACGGAAACCTCCTTCTACTATGCTTAGCACGGTGAAGGGGCAAGACTCTAATCTACCCCACAGGTTTATGCCCTCTTTACCGAGCTCTAAATGCACGTCGGATGGGACGCCATACTCCTGTTGAACGCAGCCAGTGCGCCCGGCGTGTTAACAAGGAAGTGATAGCGCCCCATAGGAGACCGGTTTAGTTAGCCCGACAGTATTGAGTCGGCAAAGTTGTGCACAGTGGTAGTTCGGTCTTTGAGAGCCTTGGTGTTGGTGTGCCTGGTCCCTTAGGATTCTGCAGTTAAAAACCAAGTGTAAGTGGTAGCACGGTCGCGCATATGAGCTTGATTTTAGCACAGTCACTTCGAGCGTGATTTGTAGCTCGGTCTATATATGGTCTGACAGATCCTAGTTTAGTCGTGCAAACATGCCAGATATTAGCCCGGTCACACGACCTTGTATACTTGGTTGCCCGATTTTCCACTCAAACTCAATAAACAACAAATTTGCCCGGTCGACTTATGTTTTTAGATCAAAAAGACACTTTAAGCCCAGCCAGGCCCAAATCCTCACCTGTTCATCATAGTAGATGATGAACAGTGTGGAAAACTAAGGGTGCAAGAGTTTTCGACATCAAAAAGGGGGCAAAACACTAGCCTAATCGAGTTTTTAGTGTTGTTTAGCTACTATTATCGTACTCCGAATACAGATGTAGAGGTTTAAGCCCAAAAAAACAAAAAGGAATGCGAAGAACAAGCGAAGGACACTAGGAGTTTTGCAAAACTTATCATGTCAGAGCTGCTATCAATGTTCCAATTGGGAGCATGTGTTCCAGAGGCAACGGTAAAGGCAAGCTTATGTGACGGATGATTTGGTCTAAACGCCAAATGCAGGGAACATAACTTGAGTGCTTTGTCTCGTCAGATTCACGTCGGAGAAGAAGATGAACAGTGGAGGAAGAGACGTGAAAAGGCGTGAGATACATGTATGAAAATGGAAGAGGCACCAAAGTTTGAATATGAGGAGACGGTGTGGGATAGCTAGGTTGGCTGTATGAAGCTAATAGATGAAGGACACATGTCCGTGATAAGACCGATGTCAGTCTCGAAAAGACACGCTGAGCAGACAAAGCGCCAATCGGACAAGCTGTAGGGCCGAACGGAGACGCTAGCACGGTTAGAGATAGTGAACTGATTTGGGAGCGTGCGTGATCGAATGCTCAACCGGGCAAATGACGACCGAGTAAAGAATGAGTTCAGCCAATGAATGTAATCCCGATCACGCTAGCGCGGACGGAATTAAGGGGAAATTGAGAGGGAGATTTATGACCTGATATGGGCCTCGCTGGTTTGGGCCTCAGTCGAAGTCTTTGCTTGGACAAAACAAAGCCCCATGATCGATCGGGGGTTGAGCACAGTTAGATATTGGATACGTGATGGACCGAGGTCTTAGCCTGGTTAAGTCAAGGACAAGTCACTAGCCCGGTTGAGAGATGTTCGTTTCGCTAAGTTAGATGGAATTCGTCCTCAGAAGACTAGGATCAACCGAGCAAAAGCTCGTTACGGACTATAGAGTTCGGTTGAGCCCGCGCACAGGTTTGTCCGACGGGACCGGGCGGGTTGCACGGCCCTGAGAAAATACCGGGGTGCCGTGCTTGGCATAGCTCGGTAAGAGGCATTATATGGCGTATTTGGATTGTAGGAAGGTGATTCCGCCATCTGTATGCGTCAATACCGTTAGGTGGTTTGGCCATTTGGTGTTTGGCAATATTTGCACTTGCACGTGGAAGAAGGTGAGAGGGGAACATATCCACGCATGAGGAGGAAGACGGATATAGAGAAACACACAGAAACTATATAAACGGTGCTGCACCTCCATGCACAGGTTTGGACCATCTGGTTATCAGAGTTACCTACCCCTTTGTCTCTTTTTCTCTTCCTCTCTCTAAGTGTGCTAATTTGACCGTCGAAAGGGTTTTCCGACTGCATACCTCAAGTAGCTCACTATCTTTGTGTACTCAGGTCACTCGTAAAAAAGCGGAGTTTGGATACGAGAAGTACGAAAAGTGACGAATATTTGCTCCGCGTACAAATACATACTTTTTAGTTTAGTTTTTTCTACTCATTTTTTTTTTATTATTTATTTTTATTTTTTGGATGAAAAAATTGATCTTAAAAAAGTAAAATGACGACAGGGATGATGCCATGATCCACAAGCGGAGCCTTATCAACAACTTATCAATTACATATATATATATATATATATCATGAAAGCGACATCAGAACAATTTATTAGTATATTAAAAAAAGAAAAAAAAGAGGGGAATAAAACACCCTCCACTATTCACGGTGATTGACTAGTATCACCACCGCTGATAAATATGAAAAATGTTTAAAATTGTAATAGTTTTACAATAATGATTCATCCCACTAAAAACACCACCACTAATAGCACTAATGCATTAAAAAAGTAAAAAAAAAAAAAAAATACAACTCCAAGACCAAAACATCACATCATTACTGGTGGGACCCATTGCCACCTAATTAGTGGGAGCACTAATTAGTGCTCCCACTCATTTTTTAAATTTTTACTTAAAATTCTTATATGTATGGGTGAGAATCATATCTTACATCCATATAAAATATTTGATAAAAAATTTAATAAATTTTTTTAAATTTCTAACCTTCTCGATAAATATATACACCACCGCACTATCACTATACATAATAACAATAATATATCTCTTCCAAACAACAAAGCAACTCTTCCTATCTCTCTATAGTGTGTACCCCTCTCTGTCTCTCTCTCTCTCCTCCACGAGGGAAGGAAGGGATAAAATTAGAGTCGTCTCCGTTGGAATACAACAAAAACAAGTACACACGTGTTAGAAGTGGATGAAAGAAGGTAAGGACTTTAATAAAACGTGGCACTACCGCCCTTAGACTAGAGCGACACAACAAAGACAACACTTGGTACATATATATAACGAGTAGTATTATTTAAATTTAAAAATTAGACTTACATTTGAGATTTAATAATGTGTAAAAAAAATATTCTTGACATACTACTAAATTTAAAAAGTGAATCTAAAAAATAATTTTGTATATTATTTTTAATATATAATGTATGTAACAATAACAACAATAATAAATAACAAATTTTCCTTTTTAAAGATGCAACAACAATCCCCTCACCCAAGGAATTGCGAAAAAATAACAAACAAATAAAATTAAGATTTGACGAAAACAATTACACTTTTAATGGATTTTTCTTTTTATGCAAATTTTAATTATGCAACATTACAATTAATACTTGCACCAAAACAAATACATTTGTTAAACAATTCTTGCCGAAAAAAAATATTAACCGTCAGGTAGCGCTGTGGTTGAATCTTCTCTATCAAGTGTTTATTTTCTAAAAATAAGATTAGAATTTTGTTACAATTTAATTGGATAAGGTGAATTACATTAACGGTTTATATAGTTTGGGCTTTGTATTACTTGTGGTCATTGATTTTCAATTTTCAATTATGATCCTAAATTTTGAATCTTTTTTCAAATAAAGATAATTGAATATATCATTGTTCAATTTCAAGAGTAAAGTTGTCAATTTGATAAAATATAAATTAATTTGACAAAAATAAATACAAAAAAAATATTTTTTGAATTTTTAAAAATTATTTTTACCCACTAAAGATAAAATTATGTAAAATTGATAAATCTTTTAGACACTTATTTATTTATTTAAAGTCTAACAACCACCCATTGCATGATTATCATCTAAACATATAATAAAAATTAATTTGGTATAAAAATAAATAAATAATGTCTTCAATTTTATATAGTGGGTGTTTAGAAAGTGGATTTTTATGTAGGTTTTTTTAGTTGTAGGATATTATTGGAGAAAAAAATTTTAGTATTTGGGAAGATAGTTTAGTTTTTTGTAGTTGGATGTGATTTTTGTGAGAGATAAGTGAAATTATTATGGGGTTGGATCTAGTATTCTGTTTGGATTTATTTTTTTTGGTTTTGCAAAAATTGTCTTTTAGTGGAAAAAATAAAAAAAAGCCTAGGAGAAAAACTTGTCAAACACCACCTATAATTTTATCTTTAGTGGGTAAAAATTATTTTTAAAAATTCAAAAATATTTTTTTGACATTTATTTTTATTAAATTAATTTATATTTGATTAAATTGACGATTTTACCTTTGAAATTATGTAATGATATATTCAATTACCTTTATTTGAAATAAGATTCAAAAATTAAAATCAAATATATTACAATTAAAAAATTAAGAATTAATATGACACGAGTCACTGGAATTATTAGTGTTAATTGGATATATTTAGCGGGAGGAGGTTGAGAGGGAGCAGCCATTCAGATTCCTCACGGCTCTGTCAATCGCATACACAAACACTTGTTATTGTTATTGTTACTGTCATTGCCCAAGGTGGTTTACTTGTCCCTCAAGCTTTTCCATGACCACGACCTCCCTGATCTTGACCTTCTTTTCTCTCTCTCTCTCTCTATTTGACCGATAATCTAATGAAAAACCATGCTTATTTTTATATTTTTAAATTCTCTAAAATTCCATTAACTCGCAACTTGCCCCCAATGATTTTTTTAAACAAAACAAAATGCCAGATGTTGTGTTGGGGACACCTTTACAAACCACAACCTGAGATAATTAAACAA
Organism: Camellia granthamiana; assembly: GCA_036172215.1. Lineage (NCBI taxonomy): Eukaryota > Viridiplantae > Streptophyta > Magnoliopsida > Ericales > Theaceae > Camellia > Camellia granthamiana. The sequence goes on along the minus strand of CM069905.1, from coordinate 166,116,316 downwards.
TGGCCCATAAACCAAACTTCAAACACACTCACAGAACTCATATTTCATTTTTTTTCTTTTTGGTAACTAAAACTGTTTAAATTAAAAAATTCTGCTAACAACAGCAAATAATAATAATAATAACAATAATAATCATCATGAAATTTTAATAATATTATATATATATATATATATTTATACACTTCTTATATTATATATTATAGATATCAACTCGCCTCTCAACTAATGAAATATGAGAGATGAAAAATGGTTAACATTTTCCAAATAAAAAAAATAACAATAAAACATACATCCGACATTTTAATCTGTGTGGCCCCTTTGGGCTGTGTGCTACACCATATGTATTTTTTCTTTTTCCTTTTGTAACAGCATTTACTTTTTTTTTTTTATAAAAAAAAAAAAAAAATGATAGTAAATAGAACAAAGATATAACTTTACAAACACCATCTATATATTGAATATATATGAACAAATATACAAATCCTTTACACATAATAACGTCACTACGGCAACTACTCCTATTACATTAATATTGCATGCTAGCTTTCCAGACTCATGATCTGTACAATCTCATGACTCATGGTCTGTACATTTTTTTTTTTGGGGCTATAGATTGATTTTATTTTTGCTCGAGGACTCCTAATCTATACTTGCATACACCCATTTACATCCCATTATAATCTCTAAAACTGTACAAAATAGAAAATAATCATTTACCAAATGAAAAAGATTAAGAAACCACCCTTTCTTGTAAAAACTAGCTACTAATTAATTAAGAAAAAACCCCACGCCCCAAGCTATTTTGGAAAAAGATATTAACACTAGCTAGCTAGCATTCCTTCCCACATTTTACTTTTGTCCATTGTTCTTCTATCTAATTTATCTATATTTTCTTTTTATAGGATTTTTTTTCCTTCTTCTTTTTCACATGTATTCATTCCATAGCTAAAAGCATCAACATTATATCAAACCTGCTGTCCTTGTTGTACCTTTGTTTATGACTTTCCTATTTTTTGAGGATTTTGTATACTGAATCCTGATATTCCAGATTGTTTGATCAAAATGGTGCACGGTGAGGGACACCCTTTCTCCTCCTGGAATTCCGATGGTTAAAGATTGGTGGAGTGGCTGGATAGATGTAGTTCATAGCCTCGTCTCCAGAAATCGAGTATGATGACTTGTCACCACCACCACCGTCATTGTGGCCATCATTAGACGAAATTGTAGGGCATTCGATCAACCGATTGAAAGCATGCATTTTGCGGATCTTGGTTGGGGTTGACGACTCATCTGATTCAAACCCACGGAATGCTTCCCGATTGGGATTGTGCTTCAGCCTTAGGGTGAATGTCAGCTCTGGATCACCCCGCTTCATACCTCCAAGCTGTAACAAACACACAGAAGAAAGGCCACACAAGGATGATCAAACTCTCAACCAACCAACCAACCAACCAAAAAAAAAAAACTGACCAAAATTGAAGGGGAAAACAAGGGAAACAGAGAAGGTGATAATAGCAATCATCAATAATAATAATAATAAAGCAATAAAACGGAAAGAACATTACACAAAAAAAAACAAATTTTTTTATGAAAAAAAAATGAAAATTACAAAGAAAACGATAAAGTAAGATGTGTCTGTGGCAGTTTGACAACTATCAACCAGAGTTCATCAAACGCTCAACCCAAAAAAAAAAAAAAAAAAAAAAAAAATACAAAGACTAAAACAGAGAAAGTAACAATGGCAATCATCAATAAAGAAAGGAATGTAACGGAAATAACAAAACACAAAAACGAGGCCAGTTTTATAACTAAAACAATTTATAATTACACAGAGAACCAATAAAGAAAGATGTGTCAATTGACAAATTTGCAATTATCAAGCAAAATGGTCAACTTTAATTTCCACTGAAAGTGAAAATAAATAGGCTAAGAAGAAGAAAAATGCTGAGTACGATAAAATTTTATTCCGAAAATGAGATGTATGGTGTAAATTTCAGTTTACGGAGAGGTGGACCACAATAAGAATGATTGTGGCCCATACTATTCTGGGTGGGTGGGTGTGTAGTGTAATTGTAACAAGAATTCTGTATATAAAAAGGATGTGATAGGCTAGAAAACCATAAACCTGCATCCAATAGATTAAACCAAGAATGGGGACACAGAATTTTAGTTGTAAAGGCTTATTGAATGACCCTGATTACAGTCATCACTGTATTCAATAAAGCACCGGAAGAACTGGCATCATACTTAAATAGAAAGAAGAAACTACTAAAATTTGTAACGGCAAAAAGACAACGAAAACTTAGAGAAGTCAATGAATGAATACCCCCAAAAAATTTAAAAGAAAAAGAAAAAAAGAAGAAGAAGAAGAAGAAGAAGAAGAAACAGAGGTTAAAGAGTGAGTGAGGAGGAGATTGGATTGATTGATTCACCTTGCAACCAAGAGAACAGAACCTGAAGGAGTCAAGGAGGCTTCGACCACAAATCTCACAAGTGTTGGTGACTCCCTTTCCAGGCCTTGGCTGTGGCCTCTCATTCAAGAACACAATCTTGGCGCTATTGATAATGTACGTCTGCACGCAAGAAATGTCGATGTACCTCTGAATCTCATTAACCCTCACCACATTATGGTATGACGACCGCCTTATCTGCAACGTACGTTACCAGCACACAACCCAGCCCAACCCAGTTAGTCTCACTCAGTTACAGAGTAATGCATATATAGTAGTCTACAAAATATTATTAAGTTGCATTGCATTGCATTGCATTGCAGCAGTCAAAACAACAACAACAACAATTTAGAAGAAAATTGGAGACCTGAAGGACAGAATGATCTTTGTGGTGGATCAAACAGTAAGAGCAGAGAGCATTGCCCATGCAATCCAAGCAAAAGAGGTTGCATTCGCTTTTATTGGAATCCCCATGAACTGCACAGGGAATGAAATAGCTGCCTCTCAGCATTGGTTTCAACCATGGTGGACCCATATCATCATCGTTCCCCATTCGAACAATTGGACTCACCTTTTATTATTTCAATAATACCAAAATTATTACTCTATAAATGAACACCAAACACCACACACACACACACAATATACAAAACAGAAACGAACAAAGATGATTACACATTTACACAGATTTGATATTATTAATTTAATATCACCCCGATCAAGAAATGCCAGAAAAAATGGAAACTAATGATATAAATAAACAATAAAGTAGTCCAAAAAAAAAAAAAAAGTATGGATACGGATATATACAAATATAAGTACCATGACTTTCTTTGTGCTATAAGAAGAAGGAACCCCCCCTTGATGGTGGTGCGATGTTCTGCCGTTGATAAAAGGTATCGAGAGAGACCCTTCAGCTCACATCAAATGGATGAAACCCTAATTCAAATTGCAATTTTATGACAAGTGAACCCACATTAGTATACCTTGATTACAGATTCACCAGCAAACCAACCCATAAAAACCACACACAACAAAAAATAAAAACAAAGTAGAGGAGCTTCAACATATGCCGCCGCCATATTGAAAAACAGGACAAAATAAAAATGGGCACAAAATCGTACCTGTTTTAAACTTCGAAGAATCTTCCGTGCAAATATTGATGATATATGAATCTGTATACATCTACATAGAAACAAAGAGAGAAAGAAGAAGAAGAAGAAGAAGAAGAAACACAGAGAGAGAGAGAGAGAGTAGGGTGGTGTGTGCGAGTGTGTATTTGTGCGGTGCGTAAACGAGAGGCAGAGGGTAGAAAGAAGGAAAGACCAGCAACACAAATGGATTGAAAGCAATTTATATGGCGGTCACATTATTCTACTATTTGCTTTTTATTTATTTATTTTTATTTTTAAGACAGGTATTGCATTTGCTTTTATCATTCAATTTTCATTTTTTTCATTAACAACGTTTATTATTATTATTAAATATTAAAAAGATGAAACGGTGGCAAGAGTTTTTAATAGGAGGAAGACCACCTCCAGTCGTGTTGTTTGGGTCGGTGGGCTAAATACGGATTTTATTTTGATAATTTAATTTTTTTTATTTTATTAGATATTTTATATATAAAAAAATTAGATTAATTCGATAATCGTAATTTTATTAATTTTTTATTAAAAAAATAGACAACGGCTGTAATTTTAAAAATAAATCATATTTTTTTTAATGACAAATGTAATAAATTGAATAAGTTATAATTATCAGATCGATCTAATTTTTTTTATAGATGAAATACATAAAGTGTTTAACAAAATAAACGGTTTGAATTATCGAAATGGAAAACCGTAATAACTCTAACAGATCCAAACAACACCCTTCAATCCAAAATTTGGACCGAAAGGGATCTCTTCCTTTTTAATAAAGGGGCATTTACTAGTAAGTCCTATACACAAAGTTTAAAATACATCTAATCTCAAAACAAAGAGTAATGCTAGAGACCCTAAATATTCTATCAAATGTCTGACATGGGTGTGAGATCTACATAGGACTCACTTGGAGTGGGTCTCACACCCATGTGAGACATTTGATAAAACATTTAGAATCTCTAGCATTTTTCCAAAACAAAACACTTGTACCAATTAATCTTATATATTTTTAATTATTACGAAAAAATCTCTTTTTATATATATATAAATTTAAAAATGCTGTTACATTCCACCACTATTGGACTTCCATCAGACAGTCACCGAAGACTTATCAGAATGTTCAACATCACTGGAAAATAGAAGTGTGTGATAGAGAAAATGTAGAAAAATTAAGAGATCAAAAAAGAAACAGATATATACAGAAAATTGTACTCCAACAATTATTTTTAGTTTAGATCTAATTTGTTCTCATGTCAATCTATTTGGATTTGATGTAGATCTGAGTATATTTACATAAGATTTGAGTAGATCTATGCATCTGTTTCGCCAGAAACTTGTTTCTTTTACCATCGTTAAGAGTGAAGTAAGGAATCGGTAGTTGGTGGTTGCCGGTGAACTTTAATTAATAGTGGTCGTCAGTCACTGGTGATTATATGTCAGAAATAGAAAGAGAAAGAAAAGAAGTAAGGCGTAATTACTAGCTGCCGGAAAAGAAGAGAAAGGGACAGAAGAATAAATGCACAAAGAATGATGAAAAAGAAAAATAAGTAGTAAACTTTTAAAAACATTCAAATTATTATGAAACTAAATAGATTTTTTCTCTTTTAAATAGAACTTTAAAGTAATTTGCCCATTTAATAACATGCTTAAGTTGTGAATCTGCTTACATATAAATGGACTCTTAACGAAGGCCACACACCAACCCCTTCCTCTCTCCCCTGCTACATTACATTATATTTTGTTAAAGAATTTTATTAATACACTTATTAATCGTATCTACAATTTAAAAATAAATAAATAAATAAATAAAAAATCACCAGACAATATGTATACATGTGTTTTATAAAAATGTAAGTTTTATGTAATGTAAAATCATTTTAAGTTTATTAACCAATATTCTTAAGTTACTGTTTGGGAAGAAGGTTTTCAGGCTTTTTTTAGCTATTTTAGCCATAAAAAACAAAATAGGTTATTTTAGTTACAACAAACAAAACATCACATCCAACCCATAATCATTACATTCTTCTCTCACAAAAAAAGTCAAAAAAACTAAAAAGCCAAAAAACTCTTTCCAAACCAAACTTTTTTGCCTAGTCTAAAATAGTAAAAAAAAAAAAAACTAAAAAACCAAAAAGCCAACCCACTTTCAAACGGAGGCCCAAAAAGTCACTTATTATAACCAAAAAAATAATAATTTGATTGAATAATTTTATTCTGTGAAATTACACTGACAACTCCCATCAATTAACACAGTTAACCATAATGGTAAAATTCAGTTATTTATTTATTTATTTATTATTTTTTTAAAAAAAGAAGTAAAATAATTGTGACATCTTTCTTGAATAATCAAATTTTATCTAAATCAAACTGAGATAATAAAATAAAAATTTATCAATTAACACTGTTAAATGCAATGATAAAATTGCTATTAACATCTTTTTTGATTAATCAAATTTTATCTCAATCAAACCAAGAAAAAGATATTAAAAGAAAAAAACTGTTTAAAGAGAGAAGAGTGTGAAGAAAATTAAGATACCAGGCTTGTTTGGTTTGTTTATGAGAAAAAAATTACTAATTTTTTTTTTAAAAATAGAAACAAATTTTATAAAATTAAATATCAAAAAAAATGTTTCAAAATTTAAAAAAATTGTTTATAATCTCTCGAAAGATAAAATTATATAAAAATAATATTTTTCTTAATACTTTTATTTCTTACAATAAATTAATTTTTAATTTAAAAAAAAAATTCTGAAACACATTTTTAAAAACCAAATTAAACATGACCATCACCTCTGGTGTGGCTCAAGCCCACCTAAACTCAGCATCCCTTATTAGCCTTCGTTTGGCATTCCAATCTTGGGTTAAAATAGTCACAAAATAATAAAATAAGCTAAAAAATTAATAAGATAAAATGTCACATCTAAACTATAATTATTTTATTTTTTCTCTTACAAAAGTCAAAAAAACCAAACAATCCATCTCAAACGAAGTTTTTTAGCTCTAGCAAGGCCTCGTTTGGGAATAAGCTATTTTAGTAATTTTTTGATTTTTTATGAAAAAATGGGCAAAAAAATAAAGAGTGATGTGACAACTTATAATGACTTTTTGACTAAAATAGTTACTCCCTAAAAAGTCAAAAAACTAACCCACATCCCGAATGAACATTTTTCCTTACTATGGCAGGTCTATGTCCATTTCCCACCGCTATGGAGCCCAACCCCAACCCCAACCCCAACCCCAATTCCAATTCCAATAGTTGACACCATTACTTAGATCGTCTCTAATCTTTCATCTTTTATTTCATCAAATTTAAATTTAATGAAAAATCGTACAAAACCAATGCTTCAACCCTTCATCTTTTGTTTCATCAAATTGAGAACATTGCAAAATTTTCATCAATTTGAGGATGTCAGAATCTTTCACCAAATTACTATAAGGAACCGTTAGCTCTTAAGCTCCGGACAACTAGCCGGATGTCCTCTTGATTGTCTTCCTGGTCAACCACCACCTTGCAAATTTTTTTGAAAAATTTATACTCACGGGTCAATTGGCCGGTCGTCCCCTCGATCGTCCTCCCGGTCGACCAGTGGTTTGACGAAATTCCAAATTATTTTGTTGGAGTGAACTATATTAGATTAAGCTTTTTCATCAAATTTAAGTAAAATTTGATGAAAAATTTGAGGGTTCGTTTGGGATGTGGGTTAATTTTTTGACTTTTTAGTTATTTAATTTAACCTGGGGCTAAAAAATCTCATTTAGGATGAATTTTTTTGACTTTTTTAACTTTTGTGAAAGAAAAAATAAAATGATTATCGTTTGAATGTGACATTTTATCTTATTAACTTTTTAACTTATTTTATCTTTGGAAAAAGACTAAGACTCCCAATGGGAGTGACCCCAACCACCCCCACTGTTTTTTGATTGGCCCAAATTTTTTTTTTTTTTTTGCCTTGGTCTCACAACCCCCCACGTGGAGGTGGGGGTGCTGGGGGTCACCCCCCACTGAGGGTCCCAACACTACCGTTTATCTTTTTATAACTATTTTAATCCAAACTATTTATGCCAAACGAGTGCTGAGAAAATGTTGGAGATGATGTACAAGTTAACTCACACAAATGTGGGGCCTATTAGGGCCCACAACCTCTCAAACTTTACCAAATTAATATTTCACCTTTATTATTTGAATAATGTTAGGGATTTTAAATATTTTATCAAAATTTCTATCAAATATTTCAAAGAAGGACTCCTTAAACTGAGCCCAAGTCACTACAGTGTTGGTGTCATGGATTAGCATCCACCACCTTCTAGCCTCTTCTTGCAAAGTGAAGATAGCTAACAGTACTTTATGTGCCTCCGAGCACGAAAACACTTCAAACAATTTTTCAGTCTCCAAAACCCATGCTTCAGCTTTTAGCGGTTCAAAGCCTCCCTGAAAGGATGGCGGTTTCATTTTGCTGAACTTTTGGGTAAGAGCAATTATGTCCCCATCATTAACATTGACATTCTGTACATTCACATTCTGTTCCAGTTGTACCGGAGGAGGAGGTGGGGGCTGTTGATTCTGTTGTTGATCCAGTCTTTCAGTTATCAGTTCCATCATTCTTTCCATTCTTGTCATTCTTGCCTCAGTGGATGAGGATTCAGATTCATTTGCAGTTCTTGCATTATCCATTTCACTATATGCAGTTATAGCAATTATAAACATAAGCAGTTGCATACTTAACAATTTATCGCATTAGCACATATTCAGTCATGTCATAACCGCACACATTAGCGTCGACCGAGCAAGCCGAAGAGACAGGAATGTCAGACCGGGCAAGTTTGAATTCATACATGTCAACTAGCCCGGTTGCCGATTAGTAAATTGAGGACCGAGGAGGTGATACCCCGGTCGAAATAGGTAATCCCAGTCACGCTTCGGCGGACGGAATTAAGGGGCAATTGAGAGGGAGAATTATGAGCTGAATATGGACCGAGGTGGAGGCCGAGCAGGTTGGGAGCCCAATGGAGCATTGGGCCGAGATGACTTCGGATCCGCCCAGAGTTGGGCCTGTAAGACATGGGCCGAGCTACTTGGAGCTCCGCAGGGACAGCCGTGCAGTTTGCGTTGCCCGGTCAAAGGCGAGCACCGTTAGCCCGGCCGAGGACCTCATGCCCCGAAGCAGGCAGGAAGGCCTTTGGTTGACTAGGTTGACCGATCTCCAGCTCGGCTTCACCGGAGTGCAACCGAGCACAGTTGAAAAGGAGCTCGGTTCTTGGAGCACTTATGCATGTAGCATAGCACTGCCGTTGACAGCCGCGGTGGTACAGCCCGGTTGCCGTGCTCCCAACTGAGTGGGCTGGCAGTTGGGTTAGGTGATGTTCAGCAAGGTCTATGCTGGCAGATGGGACAGCAGAGCCACGTGTCGAGAGATCACTGGGAGTAGGTTCGGGGCGCAGAGGGTATATAAGCATGTCTGCGCCCCCCATACAGACGGACGAACATTTTGTAAGAAACTCTTACCCTCCAACTCTCTCTCCTCTCTCTCTCTCTCTATCCCAAGGTGTGTGCTAACTTGGTCGTCGGAGGGGTTTTCCGGCCACACACTGCCGGGTAGCTCACCGCCGTTGTGCTTTCAGGTGATCGGACAGAAACGGAGCTTGGAAGAAAGGAGTACGGGCTTGCCGGAATATTTGCTCCCTGTACAACAGTTATAGCAATTATAAACATAAGCAGTTGCATACTTAACAGTTTATCACATTAGCACATATTCAGTCATGTCATAACCGCACGCTTATCATGCTCATGTAATGCCCTAATCACTTTTCTAGGACACCCTATAGCTCATTTGGACATGTGTGTGCGGTATAACTCGTGGTTAAGTATCGCTTTGATACCACTCTGTCACGACCCAAACCCGCCCTTATGGGTTTAGTACCGTAATCGGCCAGTAATCCGAGATCACCAAAGGCCTGCTTAACAGAAGAATAGTAAAACAGAGTAGAGGGGCATGGCGGAAGCCAAAACAGTAAATAAACAATGTCCAATGAGCTGTGACAGTCTGTATGCAAAAAGACTTGTCATACATGTATATAAACTCAGTACAGAACAGTATGAACAATATATACAACCAGTCAAAACAGGGACCAAATCCCCATTAAACAGTACAGTACAGTGTTATCAGTCTATACAGTTATACAAAACGGACACAGAGTTAGACAGGGGAAATAAAAACACCCCTAAGCCAAAGCTTGACAGGTTCGGAACCTCGCGGTGAGGCACATAGGTTGGCTTGACAAAACTGGAATTACCCCGACGCTTCTAGCCGCGGTCTGGTGCCTGTACACCTACATATATATATGAGCAGTGAGCTAAAACCCAGTGAATAACATAATGCGTAAAGAGGTTTAGAATGAATGTCCTTACAGTAATGAAAACAGTTCATTAAATCAGTATTTCAGTCTTTTAGTCGGAACAGTCATTCAGTCATATGTGGTATATCCATTAGCATAGCAGTACGCTAAACAATAGGTCTTAAAAGACCGAACAGTCAATGATGGCCATCAATCAGTAAACAGTAATGGTTCCAACGAGGGAACCGACAGAGATCTCTGTAGCAGTAACAGTCAGTAACAGTAGTTGCTAAGGATGCCACAATACAGTTCAGAATATAGGATATACATTCATTCAATTAACAGTTTCAGTTCAGAAAGCAGTTCAGTTAAACAGTTAGAAATATTCACAGTTGAACATATCTTTACACAATTGTTACTCACAGAGTTCTGGACTACAGTAGGCTAGAGCGTCTCCTCGAAATGCCAACCCTAAACAGTACAGAATGAACACACACTAAGCTACACAGTTGGGAAAGATAATAACTTGATCCCTAATTTGCCTCGGCGTGTTCTACATCTATATCCTCATCAAGATGCTTAAACTAGGCCTACGCATGCCTTGGATGGAATGAGGATGCAAAGATGCACTTTTAAAAGTATTTTCAGAACTTCCAGTGAAACAGGGTCCCGCTCGAGCATAGGATACTTCGCTCGAGCGGACATGCAGACAAAGGTTCCCGCTCGAGCGTCAATTCCCACGCTCGAGCGGTCTGCAAAACAGTCAAAAGTATTGGATGTGTGAAAATCACGCTTGATAGGGCGCTCGATAGCCGCTCGAGCGTAAGACACAAGGTCCCGCTCAAGCGTCCAATACCCAGCTCGAGCGGGCTGCAAAACATAACAAAGTACTGGATGCTCGAATTCCCCGCTCGAGCGCTACTTTTCCCGCTTGAGCGGGAGTGCAAAATCTGGAAAACCCAGATTGCACCTTCAAGCTTAAAACCAAGTTTAAATGCACCAAATTCGATCCTCTTGGGCTGAAAACCTGGAAAACACTTGTAAAAACATAGTATGACATGTTTCAAAGATCAATTTGATAAATCAAAGCCCAAGGGTGTTTCAATTAAATCCAATTTCAACCCAAATTTCATGAACATGATTTCAAATGAACATGCATGAACTTTAAACAATTTCCAAGCTTCAAAACATGCTCTAGTGAGCTCATTCCTTCAAAACCAAGATGATTTCATGAACTAGAACCATAATATGAACTTGCATGTAACATTTATCCATGAAATCACTCACAACCCCTCAATTCAAACATGCATGCATGAAATGAGCTCTAACTTGACATACTAGGACTCAAACATTACTTAGCTCTTCAATTTGACATGGAGTATGCAAGAATCAACTTAAACACAACAATGAGAAGATGAAGTTCTACCTTAAGTCTAGTAGTTCAAGTGTGGAAGCTTAGATATGGAGATCAACCTCCAATTCCTTCAATTTCCATGCAATTCACAAGCAAAATTCAACTCTCACTTTCTCTCTCTCTCTCTATGGCCGGTTATGCTCTCAAAATGAGCTGAGGAAAAGTTTTGATTCAAGTGTCCAAGGCTCAAATGTGTATAGTCTACATGACCCATTAACAATGGCAATTCTGTAAATAAGGCAACTTGTTTCATTTAGCTTATTTTATTCTAACTTAATCATACCAAATTGCATTTCAGATAATTACACCAGAAAATCACATAAATCCTAATGAACACAGAACATCAATCAATTTCAGATTCGGCCGCCGATAAGGCCTTCAATTTGCAGTTTAAACACAAAGACATGAACAGATAATTTGGCAAGCAAACAGATAGACTGCGATTTAATTAACATATACTCAATCAATCAGTTTCAGATTTTAGTCAGTCAGTTCAGTATTTCGATTACTTCAGTTATCAATCATAATCAGTCTCGATTCAACAGTAATCAGTAGTTTATCGGTAAGCAGTGATGAGGGTTATTACTCTCTCTCTCTCTCTATATATATATATATAGATTAGGTAAAAAAGACATGTGCAAGGCATAGATTGAATAATAAAATAAAAAGATTATATAAATACTATAAATTAAGTAGGTGTTAAAAAAGTTAGTTTATTAGTTGAAAGTCACATTTTTTTTCTTGAATTTTTATCTTTATTGTTTTTAAAAAAAAAATTATGTCATACTTTTTTTTTTTTATAGGTTTTTTATGTTTTTAATTTTTAGTTATTTTAGTTATTTTATACCATATTGAATATATTTTGCACACATTTATAATCATAGTGTGACAAATTATATGGCGTTCCAAACTAATTATGTAACCAAATTTTTTATGGGTGAGATACACTAAACTCACTTTTATTAGGTAATTAAGGGATAAAAGTGACTCGATTAGTGTATTTTACAATTCTCATTAATCAAGATTACCATAAAAATAATATTGTATAATATTTTTGAAAAATATTTAATAAAATTTTGTACAAATTCATTAATATTTAATGGATTATTATACCGTAGGCGGCGGTTTTCTTTTTTATTACAAAAAAGTATGATGACAGGCCCAATAGGTGGTCAAATTCCAACCAAAAAAAAAAAAAAAAAAAAAAAATATTAAAAGCAAATGAAAACCTGAATAAAAATCTGTATGCATTTTGTTCGAATTTTTATTTATTTTTAATGAACTTTTTCATATCTTTGTTTTTTTTTATTTTTTATTTTTTTTCATGAATAAATCATGAACCCATAACAAATGATTATTCATGTTATTAAATAAATTATTAAATCAATAACAGTTTTAATGATATGAGAAATACCTTTTAATGAATAATTTTGATAATTTTATTGTTGCATAGGAGAGTAATTGGAATTTTTTTCTTAATTATTCTGTTAAATTTACAATTCAAACAAGGTGGTTATAATTTCTAATATTATAGGAACAATTTATATTTTAAACAAACTTTAATGGTGCATTTTTAAGGATTAATTACCTAAAAGTCCTATCTACATATTTAGTAGTAGCTCAGGTCCTGTTTAAAATTTTTTGAACCAATAAGTCTTATTTATAAATAAGAAGACATTTTTGCCCTTCAATCAAAACAGTTATATATATATATATATAACAACATTGATGTTATTTACTAAAAACAAAATCAAATCAGTTATGGAGAGTGGATGAAGATACAATTTCGAAGGATTTCGAAGGTTTGATTCGCTATTATACATGCATCGATTTTGGCATTTGATAGATTTGTGTTTGAGATTTTTTGAGTTGAAATTTGTTTCAAGGTTCAGAACAGAGCATATTAAATCGACTAAAGAGATGGGCCTGGAGATTTGGTTTGTAGGTAAGAACTGAAAATTGAGAATGTTCTTAATTTAAAATTGAGAATGATTTTAGTTTGCAAAAATATCTAGTAAAATTGAGAAAATTTTTAATTTTTTTCAGTGTTAAAACTGAGAATATTATCATTTTTTTAAAGTTTTAAACTAATAATATTCTCAATTTTAAAACTATAAAAAATTGAGAAATTTCTCAGTTTTGCACAACCATTGAAAATCGCACAGTGAGAATGAATTACTCATTCAGGGAAAAAGTGGTCTAGGAGGTGTAGTTTAATGTGATCGAGTCTTACTCATTTAAAGGACAAACCTTGTTGAACCCAGAATCATCATTTTTCACCAAGCTCTCATAGTCACTAATGGCGGATGATGAGGGGATTGGGTCTAAAACCATATCAGGATGTTGTATATTTGATGGGTACATAGAGAGAGCTTCGAGGACTAGTGATTAAATATGGAAATCAACAAAGACGAGCTTCGATTTGGCATGGTAGAGGAGAATTGTAACAACCCCGACCTATGATTAGTCGATAAACCATGATTAATTATGCCTAATGAGTAAGTAAGATGAAATTCTGAATTAATTGCATGTGTGTTGCATTATTTGTGTTTCTATTTGTTTATTGTCGAAACATGTATTGGAGATTCTGTTATATTTTGCGAATTGAATACCTTATCGGCATCTGATCATGAAATTGATTTGGTATATGTGTTATTTGGAATTTTTAGAATTTTATGGTAGGTTGAATTGAAATTCGATTCTAAACGAAATAATTAGATTATAAATTGCCATTACTTAGCTTAATTAGAGCTCTCTAATCAAGCCTATTTAAGGCCATTTCTAGCACTATTGAGACACCTTACACTCTTGTAACTTCACTCTTGAGCTTCAAACGTGAGAGGGAAAGAGAGACCAAGGAAAGAGACCAAATCAAAGAGGTTTAAAGGAGAATTGCTTAGATTGATCAAGAATTGGAAGGAATGGTGATAGTTAGTCAAGCCTAGCTAGAATCTAGGGGAATTGTGGACTTTAGGTCATGCACCACAAGTTATCTGATTCGTCTGCTCTGTCGGTTTTGCAAGTGAAGCCATCTGTGAGTAATAACTCTGTAAAGTTATGTTTAACTGTAATTACGTCTGCTGATACGAAATGATCAGTTTTCTGAAATACTATGTTTGTTGAATGAATGATTGTCCAAGTTCCTGAATGTATTCGTGGCATCCTTAGCATCATATGATATGCGTCTTTTTATGGGTCATCGGAATGCCTTTATGGCCGTCCCTTACTTGGTCATTAGAAACGTCTCTGTGCATATGAGTCATCGGAATGCCTTACGGCTGTCCCTTTATAGGTCATTAGAATGCCTTCATGGGCATCCCTTCATGGGTCATCAGATTTGATAACGCTAATGGATGTACCGCGTACCATCATGTGAATTGTATTAACTCTGAGCATGAATATGAATATGAATCTGTTTTTGAATCTAAATTCTGATTTCTAAATTTGATATAGACATCATTCATTAAAACCTTTACTCTGTTATTATTCACTGGGTTTCCGCTCACTATTTATATTATGTATGTAGGTGAGCAGGCGCGTGACCAGGCCTAAGCTGCTGCCTGGAGAGTTTTGTTTTGCCAGCTAGCTATCGTGCCTCCCGAAGAGGTTCCAAATGTTAGATAGTCATGTTTTGTGAACATATGAGACTTTGTTTTCTTTTTGGTATATGAACAAGTTTTCTGCCTATCTGTATATCAGGCTAAGTCTTCTTTTAACAATATCTGTAATGTATGTGACTTAAGACTACTTTCTATGGACAATGTATTTTGTATATTTGCTTCTGCTGCCCCTTCACTTATATGATATTTAGGTCAGAGGCCTTTGGTAATCCCAGGATTATTGGCCGGTTACGATGCTAAACCTATAGGGGTGGGTTTAGGTCGTGACAGAGTGGTATCAGAGCACGAGTTATACCGCACACGCGAGTCCATATGAGCCTTAGGATGCCCTAGTAAGAATTAGGGGCATTCCATCTGCATGTGTGAGTGTGTGTATTAATTTCTGTACATGTGAAAATTGAATCTGAGCATGAACTCACGAAATTGAAACGAATGTATTAGGATTGAATGTTCTGAATATTGTGAAAAGAATTATTGGCCTATGTTTTTAAGTGCTCTGTTTGCCTATAGCAATGGAAAGTACAAGAAATGACAGTACAGCTGAATCCTTTAAGGCTCGTACGAGTCACATGGAACAAATGCTTGTAGCCTTAACGGAATCTCTGAGGCAACAACCCATGCCTCCTCCGCCTTCATCAGTACAAAATGAAACAGATAACAATGACATAATCAACCTGACCCAGAAGTTTATGAAGATGAAACCACCAACATTCTTGGGTGGGATTGAATCATTGAAGGCCGAGACATGGTTACTTGAAATGGAAAAACTATATGAGGTCTTTCCCTGCTCCGAGACTCAGAAGGTACTCATGGCTACCTATACCTTAAAGCATGAAGCTCGAAGGTGGTGGTTGTTAATCTGAAACGATAATGGGAACATGACATGGACTCAATTCAAGGAAATCTTCTATGAAAAGTATTTCCCTCAATGTTTCCGAGACCGAAAAGTTTCTGAATTTCAAGAACTCAAGCAAGCTAATATGTCAATCGCTGAATATAAAGCCAAGTTCACCGAATTGGCCCAGTTTGCTCCATACATGGTGGATACCGATTATAAAAAGGCATGAAAATTCAAAGGAGGTTTGACTTTGGAAGTGTTTGACGAGTTGGCGTTTTGAAGTTGCCTACTTATGTGGAAGTATTAGACAGAGCATTGATGGCAGAAGCTACCTTAGCAGCTATGAAGCAAATGAGGGCCTTAACAATAACAGAATAGAGAGGTAACAGGTCAGGGTGTAACAACCCCGACCTCTGGTTAACATTAATTAATAATTAAATAAGCCTAATCAGTAATTAAGGTGAAATCCTAAATTAATTGCATGTGTGTGTGTTGCATTAATGTGCTTATATCTGTTTATCGTAGAAATACCTATTTTTGTTTCTGTTTCGTTCTACGAATTGAAGGCCTTATCGACATTTGATTACGAAATTGACTTGATTTATGTGTTATTTAGGATTTTTGAAAAATTATGGTAGGTTTAATTAAAATTTGATTTGGAACGATTAAATTAGAATAATTTAATGTCCAATTGATTAGTTGATCAACAATTTAATTAAACCATTAGCCAAGCCTATATAAGGCTCCCATATGTATCTTCACTCATTCTTTTCTTCATCTCAAAACATTTTTGAGCTCACACACAAACCAAACGTGAAAGAGAGAGAGAGAGAAGAGAAGTTTGAGCTCAAATTAAGAAGATTGCTAGAGAACTTAGAGATCTTGGCTTGGAACTCTCAACAAGCTTATTTCAGATATGGTAAAATATGCCACATGATGAGAGATTGTCTAATTCGATCCGAGAATGCCAATCGCCCCGCAGTAAGTTCAGTCGGATCTGCTTCTGTAACCAGGTTAAATGCCAGAGCTAATGTCAGGGGTAACACCGGGAATGAAATGTTAAGACAAGGGAGAATGTTCGCACTAGTGCCTGGGGATGTACAGAATACTGAGTCAGTGGTGTCAAGTATAATCTCTATCTGTGCTCAGAATGCCTATGTGTTGATAGATTCTGGTTCCACGCACTCATATGTATGGCATGCTTTTTCTCCGAAATTAATTAGACCTTTGGAACCTATGAACTGTTTACTATCTGTGTCTACACCATTTGGATTTTGTATGATATGTGCTTATGTTTATCTGGCATGTGATATTATGATTGGTGATATGACATTATATGTTGATTTGCTGCCTTTGAGCATTGACCATTTTGATTATATATTGGGCATGGATTGGTTGACGAAGTATTGTGTAACTATTGATTGTGTGAATAAAATTGTTATGTTTCGACCACCTGGTATGCCTAAGTTTGTCTTTGTTGGGAATGGGGTAATTTCTCCACCGTATTTGATTTCTTTTGTGAAAGCCAAAAAGTTATTAAGAAAAGGGTGTCGGGGTTACTTATGTTGCATTTTGACTGTGACTTTTGAGGGTTCTACTATTGAGAACATCTCTGTAGTTAATGAATTTCCCGATGTATTTCCAAATGATTTACTCGGAGACTTAGTTGATAGGGAAGTTGAGTTTACTATTGATGTTGTACCCGGGACATAACCGATTTCTAAAACCCCCTATCAAATGTCAACTTCTGAATTGAAAGAATTAAAAGTTCAACTCCAAGAACTCTTAGACAAGAAATTCATCTGCCCGAGCACTTCACATTGGGGTGCTCCAGTTTTGTTTGTCAAAAAGAAAGATGGATCTTTGAGGCTGTATATAGACTATCGGGAATTGAACAAAGTGACTGTCAAAAATAAATACCCACTACCCTGAATAGATGATCTGTTTGACCAACTCCAGGGAGCACAAGTGTTCTCTAAGATAGATCTTAGATCCGAGTATCACCAGTTAAAAGTCAAGACAGAAGACATAGAGAAAATTGCATTCAAAACTCGATACAAACACTATGAATTTCTAGTGATGCCATTTGGGATAACTAATGCACCCGCAACATTTATGAACTTCATGAATAGGGTTTTCAAATAATTTCTGGATGATTTTATAGTTGTGTTTATTGATGATATTCTAATTTACTCCAAAAGCAAGGAAGAACATGAGAACCATCTGAGAATATCTCTACAGATTTTGAGAGAAAAGAAGTTATAGGCAAAATTGTCCAAATGTGAATTTTAGTTTGACAATGTAGCATTTTTGAGGTATGTGATCAACAATGAGGGTATCTCTGTTGACACACAGAAAATTAAAGCTGGACTGGCCTAGGCCGACCAATGTATTAGAGGTTAGAAGTTTTATAGGGCTTGCTGGCTATTATAGAAGATTTGTGAAAGACTTCTCTAAACTTGCCATGCCATTGACACAGTTGATGCAGAAAAATGTGCCATTTGATTGGACTGATCAACGGGAGTCGGCCTTTCAAGAACTAAAGACTAGGTTAGTAACTGCACTAATTTTGACTTTCTCTAATGGTACTGATGGGTTTCAAATTTATAGTGACGCTTCATATAAAGGTTTGGGATGTGTACTAATGCAAAATGGTAAGGTGATTGCTTATGCCTTGTGACAACTCCGATCACATGAAAATAACTATCCGACCCATGACCTTGAATTTGCAGCTGTGGTTTTTGCACTAAAGATTTGGCGCCATTATCTGTATGGAGTGACTTGCGAAGTGTATACTAACCATAAAAGCCTCAAATACTTCTTTACCCAAAAATAACTGAACATGAGACAGAGAAGATGGTTAGAGTTGATTAAAGATTACGATTTGCAGATTTTGTACCATCTAAGGAAGGCAAATACAGTCGCAGATGCCTTGAGTCGAAAATCTATTGGAAATTTGTCATGTTTGCTCACTGTCCAGAGAGAATTGTTATGTGATCTAGAGAGGAATGAAATTGAGACAGTCTTTTATGAACAAAGTGGAATCCTAGCCACCATTTCTGTTCAGCCTGCAATCATTGAAGAAATTAAAGAGAAACAACTTGAAGATGAGTTCTTGAAGAAAATTGTTAATGAGAATGACTCAAAACTGAGATCGAGATTTGTGCTTGACAATAATGTGTTGAAATTCCAAAATAGACTTTGTGTACCGAATTGTTCTGACTTGAGGAAACGTGTTATTACTAAAGCACACAATTCAAAATTTGCTATGTATCCGGGTAATACGAAAATGTACAAAGATTTGAAGCAAAACTTCTAGTGGCCTGGAATGAAGAAAGGTATTGCTGACTATGTGGCACGATGCTTGCATTGCCAACAAGTTAAAGCCGAACATCAACGACCCACTAGATTGCTTCAGCTGCTTCCAATACCGGAATAGAAATGGGAACATACAACCATGGACTTCATTGTGGGATGGCCTCGCTCTTCTCAAGGTATGGATTCTATCTGGGTCATCATTGACCGTTTGACTAAATCTGCTCATTTCTTACCTGTGAGAGCTTTTTTTAATGTGGATAAGTTAGCTAACATTTATGTGAATGAGATTGTGAGGTTGTATGGTGTGCCAGTATCTATCGTGTCTAACAGAGATCTTAAGTTCACCTCAAGATTCTGGCAGGGCTTACAACAGGCTTTAGAAACGGAGTTGAGACTAAGCAGTGCTTATCACCCCCAAACAGATGGCCAATCCGAATGAACCGTTCAAACCTTGGAAAATATGTTCAGAATGTGTGTATTAGATTTCTAAGGGAATTGGGAGACTTATCTACCTTTGGCAGAGTTTGTGTACAACAACAGTTATCATTCAAGTATCTGTATGGCTCCTTATGAATCATTGTATGGTAGGAAATGTCGATCTTCGATTTATTGGGACAAAGTAGGTGATAGACCTATGTTGGGACCAGAACTTGTGCAAGAAACAACTAAAAATGTGAAATTAATTCAGCAGAGATTGAAAACTGCACAGAGCCGCCAAAAGAGTTACGTGGATATCCGAAGAAGAGATTGAGAATATGAAGTCGGGGATCATGTGTTTATCAAAGTGACTCCTATGAAAGGGCAAATGCGGTTTGGAGTAAAAGACAAATTGGCACCGAGATATGTTGGGCCATATGAAATCCTTGAAAAAATTAATCCAGTGACGTATCGGGTAGCCTTATTGCTGGTCATGGAACATATGCATAATTTTTTTCATGTCTCAATGCTTCAGGACTATCCACGGGGTCCACTCCACGTGATTGAACCGACTCATGTGCTTCTAAAAGATGACTATATGTATGAAGAGAGGTCAATACAGATTGTAAACCGCTGAATCAAAAGATTGAGAAACAAAGAAATACCATTGGTAAAGGTGGATTGGCAAAATCATGGAGGTACCTACGCAACTTGGGAGATAGAGGAAGATATGATGAGAAGATACCCTGATTTGTTTCCTTTGGACCCGATGTTCTTCCAAAATGAAGGTAATTCGAGTTTGGAGGACCAAACTCTTTAAAGAGGGAAGACTGTAACAACCTCGACGTATCATTAGTCGATAAATCATGATTAATTATGTCTAATGAGTAATTAAGATGAAATTCTGAATTAATTGCATGTGTGTTGCATTATTTGTGTTTCTATTTGTTATATTTTGCGAATTGAAGGTCTTATCGGCATCCGATCATGAAATTGACTTGGTATATATGTTATTTGGAATTTTTTGAATTTTATGGTAGGTTGAATTGAAATTCAATTCGA
Source organism: Camellia granthamiana (assembly GCA_036172215.1). NCBI lineage: Eukaryota > Viridiplantae > Streptophyta > Magnoliopsida > Ericales > Theaceae > Camellia > Camellia granthamiana. Next base: position 166,095,722 of record CM069905.1, on the reverse strand, counting down.
AATGAAATAATTAGAATATAATAATTGCTATTACTTAGCTTAATTAGTTTAATTAGAGCTCCCTAATCAAGCCTATTTAAGGCCACTTCTAGCACTATGAGACACCTTACACTCTTGTAACTTCATTCTTGAGCTTCAAACGTGACAGAGAAAGAGGGACCAAGGAAAGAGATCAAATCCAAGAGGTTTAAGGGAGAATTGCTTAGGTGCCGTTTGGTAACACTTACGTTTTCAGTTTTCTGTTTATATTTACAAAAATTTAAAAAACTCAAATAAAAACTTGTTTGGTAAATTTTTGATTTATAAATCGGTGGTCTCAGTTTATAAATTTGGCCAAAAAATGTAAACTCAAAAAAGGTGTTTCTATTTTGAGTTTTCAGTTTTTTTTTTTTTTACCACCCAACACTAGCTACCACCCGCCACCATTTTCCACCACCGTCTTCCGCCACCACCACCCACCACCCACTACCACCACCTCCCACCACCACTCACCACCCACCTGCCACCATTACCCACCATCCGCCACCACCACCCACCTGCCACCCACCAGCCACCCACTTACCACCACCACCCATCCCTCATCACCACCACCACCACCCACCACCCACCTGCCATCCGCTCACCACTACCATCCACCGCCCGCCACCACCACTCACCACCCACCTACTACCACCATCAACCACCACCCACCACCCACCACCACCACCACCACCCATCACCCACCTGCCACCCGCCACCCACCTGCCACCACCACCACCACCACCACCACCACCACCACCATCACCTACCCACCACCACCCACCACCCGCCACCCGCCACCCGCCATCGTCACCCACCCACCCACCACCACCACCACCCGCCATCCGCCATCCGCCACCCACCACCCACCTGCCACCACCCGCCACCACCACAATCACCACCACCACTAACCACCCACCCACCACCAGCCACCGTCACCCACCCACCATCCATCCGTTACCATCCGCCATTCGCCGCCGCCGCCGCCACCCACCACCACCCGCCATTCGCCCCTACCACCCACTACCACCACCACCACCACCACCACCCGCCACCACTACCACCCGCCACCATCACCCACCTACCCCCACCACCACCCGCCACTACTACCACCCGCCCCTGTCACCCACCACCACTCGCCATCCGCCGCCACCACCACCCCCCACCCGCCACCACCACCACCACCCACCACCGGCCGCCGTCAACAACCCACCCACCCGCCACCCGCTACCCACCACCCACCGTCACCACTTTCCACCACCGTCTTTCGCCGCCACTTGCCACCACTTGTCATTTCTTACTCTTTTTTTATATTTTTAATTTTTTTTTAAATATTTTGTCAATTACCAAACGCGTTTGTAGTTTATGTTTTTCTAAAAATAAACAAAAAATAAACAAAAACCAGTTTATAAAATTTTTGTAAATATAAACTGAAAACATAAACGTTACCAAACAGACCCTTAGATTGGTCAAGAATTGGAAGGAATTGGTGATAGTTAGTCAAGCCTAGCTAGAATCTAAGGAAATTGTGGACTTTAGGTCATGAGCCACAAGTTATCTGATTTGTCTACTCTATCTGTTCTACAAGTGAAGCCATTTGTGAGTAATAACTCTGTAAAGTTATGTTTAACTTTAATTATGTCTGCTGATACGAATGATTAGTTTTCTGAAATACTATATTTGTTGAATGAATGATTGTCCAAGTTCCTGAAATGTATTCGTGGCATCCTTAGCATCATATGATATGCGTCTTTTTATGGGTCATCGGAATTCCTTTATGGCCGTCCCTTACTAGGTCATCGGAAATGTCTCTGTGCACATGAGTCATCGGAATGCCTTGTGGCTCTCTCTTTATAGGTCATCAGAATGCCTTCACGGCGGTCCCTTCATGGGTCATCGGATTTGACAACGCTAATGGATATACCACGTACCATCATGTGAATTGTATTAACTCTGAGCATGAATATGAATATGAATCTATTTCTGAATCTAAATTCTGATTTTTGAATTTGATATAGGCATCATTTATTAAAAACTTTACTCTGTTATTATTCACTAAGCTTTTGCTCACTATTTATATTATGTATGTAGGTGAGCAGGCGTATGACTAGGCCTAAGCTGCTACCTGGAGAGTTTTGTTTTGCCAGCCAGCTATTGTGCCTCCTGAGGAGGTTTCAAATGTTAGATAGTCATGTTTTGTGAACATATGAGACTTTGTTTTCTTTCTGGTATATGAACAAGTTTTCTACCTATCAGTATATCAGGCTAAGTCCTCTTTTGAGAATATCTGTAATGTATGTGATGTAAGACTACTTTCTTTTGACATCGCAAATTTGTATATAAAGTTTTGAGATTTCTGTCTCATGTACGTCAGCATCGTTCTATGGACAATGTATTTTGTATATTTGCTTCCACCGCCCCTTTACTTATATGATATTCAGGTCAGAGGCCTTTGGTAATCCCGAGATTACTGGTCGGTTACGACGCTAAACCTATAGGGGCGGGTTTGGGTCATGTCAAGAATGGCGATGGTGTGGGAGTTGAGCTGGGTGTCGACAGTGTTAAGAGAGAGAATGAGAGAACCAGAGAAAAGGTTTGGGCTCCATTTTTTTATATGTGTGAGAGAGAGAGAGAGAGAGAGAGAGAGAGAGAGAGTTTGAAACTACAAAAAAAAAACAAAAAACAAAAAAAAGAAAGAAGAGAGAAGACAAATGAGAGAGAAGAGGATATTTGGTTGTTGTTGTTATTGGGGAGTGGGTGTAAAACTAAAAGAGAGAGAGAGAGAGAGAGAGAGAGAGAGAGAGAGAGAGAATGAAGACAACAATGGACGTTTGGCAGCGATAAAGGAGGTCTTGGAAGGGTAAATTGGTTTATTAAAAATTAATGGGACTTGAAGGAGGAAATAATTTTATTTAGGACTTAATGGATTATAAGTTCACAAAATGGAACTTGTATGTAAACGCCCATATTTTTAATTTCTCAAAAATAGAAGAATCATGTTTCATAACTAACAAAAATCTTTGCATAATTATAAAAAAATCTTCACCTAAAGTATTACCACCAATATTGATAAATATTACAAAAAAAAGAAAGGCAAGATGGGAACTATAAAATACATTAATCTATCATTAGTAAATAATGCAAAGCGGAAGGGCAAAATGGAGAAATCGAAATACAAGCCACCAACACCAAGTACAATTCCCCTCTCTGCATAACACTGGTTCGTTTAGGATGTTGGTTGGCTTTTTGATTTTTTAATTTTTTTACTATTTTAGCTTGAGGTTAAAAAGTCTCTTCTGAGATAGACTTTTTAGTTTTTTTGACTTTTGTGAGAGAAACAAATGAAATGATTATGATTTGGATGTGACATTTATCTTATTGACTTTTTAGTCTTTTTTTTTTTTTTTTTGAGAGGAGGAGGGGGGGGGGGGGAGGGGACTAAAATATAATCCCAAAATTTACTATGCCAAACAAGTGCAAAGTTTCCACGTAACAGTAAGGCTTGGGAAGAGTTAATTTAGCTTGGTTTTTAAATTTTTGGCTAATTTAATTTGGCTACATTAGTTTTGTTTGGGAAGAATTTTTGATTTTTGATTTTTTTTTTGTTTTGGTTTGGATGTGATAATTATGAAAAAAAAAGTAAAATGATAATGATTTAAATGTAAGATTTTGTCACATTAACTAATTTAATTTATTTTGTCATTTCGTATTTATTTAGGCAAACAAATTTACATTGTGGCAGCTTTCATAAGCCACGTGCAGAGGACAATTTAGGCTACGTTTGGCATGTGGGTTGTGGGCTAATTTAGCCACAAACCGACAAAATTGGCTAAATTAGCCACAAACGGACAAAACACAAAAAGCCTCTGTTTTGGAGCATAGCTTCCACACAAAGAGGGATGAAACTACCAATTTACCCCCTGGGCTATTTGGGCTACTTTAAAGAAGACTCCAATGTCAACCTTTTCCCCCCCAAAAAAAAAGAACGACAAAAATACGCCTCATCTAAAAAGATAAAAAAAAAAAAAAAAAAAAAGCAGAAATTACCATTTGCCATGTAATTTACAAATAAATAAAACACATGAAAACTCATTTTTGAAATATAAAAACAAATTAATGTGTACGAATAAAAAAATGACAAAAACGTAAATTAAAAAAAATAACGAGGAAAATAGGCCTCATTTAAAAATATATAAAAAAAAAAACATAAAAACATAAATTACCATTCGTCACGTAATTTACAAATAAATGAAACACATAAATAAAAAAAATGTTGTTGTATACCAATAAAAATAAATAAGGCAAAAAATGTAAATTAAAGAACAAGAACTAATTTTAATGTATAAAAAAATAAAAATGACAAAAACATAAATTAAAAAAAAAAAGTTTAAGCAAAATACGCCACATCCAAACCCAAAATAAAAAAAAATAAAAAAATAATTTAAACAAAATACGCCAAATCCAAACCCAAAATAAAAAAATAAAAAAATAAACAAAAAAAAAGAACAACAATTTCGGTCCTCCACGGAGGCTGACGTCGACGACCAGAATATTGAATCATTGTTCCACGTGGATGAAGGGTAGTTTGGTAATTTAACAGGAAGACACCTCACCAAAAAGTCAAAAAGCTAAAAAAGCCAAAAAATCCTTCTCAAACCAGGCTTTTTAGCCCCAGGCTAAAATAATCAAAAAAGCCAAAAAGTCAAAAAGCCAACTCACTTCCCAAACGGAGGCTTAGGAAGCCAATTTCATAAGCCACCATTAAAAGGGCAATTTGGGAAGAAAATAACAAGCCTTCAAAACCAAAGCACTGTTTATATATATAGATATACTAGCAATAAACTCGTCCTATGTGCGAAATAAAATAATAAATTAAATTATATTTTTTTAATAAAAAATTAAGAGATATTTTATTTATGTTTCAACGTTACATAAATAATATGATTTATATAGAATATTTTAGATGTTGTTAAGCAATTTTTTTTTAAAAATTTATTAATGTAATAAAAGAATTATTTTGCAAAAATAAATATTACATTTTAATATAAACATTTGAAGGTAGTGTTGGTACATTTAAGACCTGCTAATATATTATACATTGAAAATTCATCTAAAAAAAATTTAAATTTAAACTAGTAAGATGTTTAGCACTAATGTTTAAAATACTTTGAATGTAAGTTTCATATTAAATCTTAGAAAAATATTTATCATTCTTTATTTAATATTAAAAAAATTAAGTACTACTAATTACAAATTATAAAAAAAAATATCGTTATTAATTCATAACTTGAATTTATTTATTTATTTTATTAAATATATTCAAGTCTAATCAATTTAAAATTTTTGTTTTTCCAATTATGAAAAATATTCGTAATATGAAAAATGTAGTAAACTATGTATTCACTGCTAAATTTTGATTGAATATTTTTACCTTATCACATTTACTTAATTTAAACTTATTTGTGATATTATATTATGGTTAGCATATTATATACCTTTGATTGACTTCCTTTAAAAATGGACGTATTATTTAATATAAACTCAATTTCATATATGAAGAAACTAAATTTTTTTATTTAATCACAAGTAAAATAGTATAATAGTTTAAGTTGTAATAAAGAATGTGTTAGACATAATGTTAACTAATGAAATTGATAAATTTAAAAATATTAATCCAGTCCAAAACTATGTATTTATCTCATCAATTATACTAAAACAATTATGTTAATTAAAATTACATTACATTAAAGTAATGAGTAAAAATTTCTGAAATTTAAATTTTTTTGTTATTTATAAAATCATATTGTACTATATAATTTATATTCAAGAATGAGTTTAATAAGAATAAATTTTAATTTGTAAACACAATACTAATAAATTCATTAAATTAAAACTCATTTAGGGACTTATTCCTTAATTTTTATAGACTCGTGCATTGATTTTAATTTTTTTATTCTTAAACTTAACCCTTTCATAACTAAAAAAAAATAAAAAAAATTTAAAAACGTTGTCACACCAAAGAAATTAAATTTCAAATATTATCATTCCATTACTTTAACATAATGTCATTTTACTTAGCAAGCTTGGTTTTGAGTAACATAATCATTTAATTATAAATAATTTAGTACAACTCATATTTTTAGTGTAACATTTAAGAATTAAAAATAATCTTCTTTGTTAAAAATTTTAGTTAAAAATTTATTATGAGTGGTGTGGGCACATGGCTATCAATCAATATTCCTTGGAAACTTGATATCTTAATTTTGGTGTTATAGTATATTATTTAGAATTTCTTTGCAATTTTCATAAAAAAAAAAAAATCAATTTTCTAAATGTATTTAGCCCAAGTGTTGATTCACCAATTTGGAAACTTGGCTAAAGCTAAATTTTGGCGTTTAACTTATTTTGGGTCACATCACTTCTCTACTTTTTTACACGTTTTCTCAAAAAAAAAAAAAAAAAAAAAAAACAAAACAAAACAAAAAAAAAACAAAAACAAAAATAATTAAAGAGTCAGTTTTCAACTAACTTTTCAAAACAACCCTAATTATAAAGATTTTATTTTAAACTTTTATCAATAAGTTTAATTTGACTGGTTCGTGATAATTTTGAAACTTCTTAAAATTTAATTTAATGTTAATAAACGAATGCACAAGTCTTAATTCATACTGTGAGTGTTGATTTTTGACCACACAACCAAAAGGAGAACTCAGCTGGAGAACACTGGCAGAATAGATTAAGCCCAATAACCTGCACAAGAAGATAAGAATCCGACGGTGGTTCGTCCACCCGAGGGCACTCCGTCGATCAAATCAGTAATCAATATCTCTCAAAGATAGCAAATTGTACTTAAACTCACAAGAAAGAACTTCATTCAGACCCACGAGGGTGCATTGCTTTTATAACCAGCAGTGACCTAATCCCTTTAGAAGTCTCACTTCAGTGGACTCAGGCTCAATGCTCATCCTGAACTCTTAGCTAGATAGGGATAAACTCCCTGAGAGCTTTATCCTTATCCAAACCATAACCCTCTTTCGCCTAGGATTCTTGTCCCTTATCCGCTTATCTCGGATTCCGGTATCTTCACAGACAACCTCGGCCTAGCTACTTGGCACCTTGACTGACACCTCGGCGTCACCTTTGCCATGTGCTTTCTTTCACAAAATACTTCCCCACAACTGTCTTCTAGGTTCTATTACCTTGGTAATTTAAGGTAATGGAACCTATACCGTTTGTCAATATAGCATGTCGGCTAAATTCACTATTCTCTTTGACCAAGATCATGACTCGTTGGCTTCATATATCTAGGACTCAACTGTCTACCTTACCAAGGATTAACAACCAAGAATAAATTTCTTGAAGCGTCTTAATCGAGGTTGCTTCTATAGCCGATGTTATTACCTCTTGATTTCAAGAATTTCAAAAGTTCCAATTGCGCATGAGCTGTCACGTTCGGTCTTTTTGACCGTTTCCTCCACGTATCCTTTCCTCATTAGTTCGTACCTGACACGCGTTACCAGGTCACGTCACTTCTGCCCATGCCGCCTGACGAGCACGTCGCCCAAGGCTAATTCATTATGTTTTGCTGTCTTTTCAAATTTTTGACAAAGCTCCCTCTTCTCTCTCTTCGTCTCTTCATTTTTCTTTCTTCTATTCTCTCTTTGCTCAGACTTCCTCTCTCTACGAAATCCACCATTTTCATACCTTCGAAGCTCTGCAACCGTGCTCCGTTTCGCACTTCCGGCGAATTTTTCATTGTTTGGTCACAGTCATCCTCATCTAACTCCGGCGAACCTCTTTCTAGTGTTAGCGTTCTCGGCCCTATTCGGTAAGCTCTTGATTTCATTCTCTTCTAGTTCAGTCTTCCACTGTCTTAAATATATATCAATACTGTATCTATTGCTATTGAACTTGTTTTCATAGTTGTACTCTGTTTCTATCTTCATGTTTTGGTCATCATTTCTTGTTCTTCAATTTGTTTTATGGATCATAATTTGTTCTTGAGTCCTAGGGTATTCGTATTACTTATGGTTCTTACATACTGCCTTGCACACACTCACTCAATGTTCTACGTAATTTTCCATATTCTTGAATCTCTATTACTTTTCTGATTCTGAATCATGCTCTTTCTTTCTTTCTTTTCTTGTTTTGTTTCCAGATTCTTGCTTTTGATTCTTGTTTCGGTATAGACTTAGGTTTGGGATGTGATCTTAGAATCCTGTTTCTTAGGAAAACTGGAACAAATTTCCCCATAAACCTTCACAATCCTCACCCTAGTGCTCTCTAGAGTTTAGCTGAAGTCTTTAACTCTTTGCCAAGCCATACATCAAAACTTTGTTTATTGAACCCACTTTAGCCAAGATAATGGGCATGTTTAGGTGGAGTGTAACAACTCCGACCTTTGATTAATGTTAATTCATAATTAAATAAGCCTAATCAGTAATTCAGGTGAAATCTTGAAATAATTGTGTGTGTGTGTTGCATTAATGTGCTTATATCTGTTTATCATAGAAATACCAGTTTCTATTTTTGTTTCGTTCTACGAATTGAAGGCTTTATGGGCATCTGATTATGAAATTGACTTGATTTGTGTGTTATTTAGGATTTTTGGAAAATTATGGTAGGTTTAATTAAAATTCGGTTTGGAACGATTAAATTAGAATAATTTAATGTCCAATTGATTAGTTGATCAACAATTTAATTAAACCATTAGCCAAGCCTATATAAGGCTCTCATATGTGTCTTCACTCATTCTTTTCTTCATCTCAACACATTTTTGAGCTCACACATAAACCAAACGTGAGAGAGAGAGAGAGAGAGAGAGAGAGAGAGAGAGAGAGAAGAGAAGTTTGAGCTCAAATTAAAAAGATTGCTAGAGAACTTAGAGAACTTGGCTTGGAACTCCCAACAATTGATCATCTAGAGCATCATTGACAAGCTTAGGTAAGAATTCAATCTTTAGATTGTACAATTATGATGTGTAAGACATGAACTGTAGAGAATTATGATGGATAATGCAAGAATTAAGCTAGAAATGAAAAGAATTGAACCATGTCATGCATGCATGCATATATCATAGTATTTTGGGTTTAAATTTCACTCAAGTCATACATGCATGTGTTCTTCTTGACTTGGTTTTGAGAATCCATCACATTTCTTACCATTTGACCTTAATTGATCATGTTTTGGAGAGTCTAAGTTCATATCAATTCATGCATGTTATCTTCAAGTTATGTTCTTTGAGCTTCAAGCTTGGTTTTGTATAATTGACTTATCTTTGGGCCTTGATTTTGTGAATTGATTTTGAATTCAAGTTGTTTTGCATGTTCACACTAGTTTCTTTCTATTTTTGGCCCAAAGGATCATGAATTTCAGTTTAGAATTGGAGTTTTGAGCTTGGGAGCAAATCTAGAATTCCAGAATTCTGCTCCTACGCTCAAGCAGAGGAATCTACGCTCAAGCGACCACTCTGAGTGTGTGCACTTTCGCTCGAGCGACCTAAAGTTGGCTCGAGCGTGAAATGCATGCTCCTAGAAGTTTACCATTTTTGCAGATCGCTCGAGCGACAACGGTTGTGTTCGAGTGAGGACCTGATTCTCACGCTCAAGCGAGGACCTGAGCCTCACGCTCGAGCGATCGTCGAGCGTGAAAACCACACAACCAATACTTTTGCTGAAGTTTACAAACTGCTCGAACGATAGAAGTTGGGTTCGAGCGACTACTCATATTTTGCATGTCCACTCGAGCGAAGGATGTTGTGCTCGAGCGGGACCCCTATTTTTAGCAATCTTTGTTAAGTATTTCCAAGTACATTTTAACATCCTCATTGCATCCTAGGCATTCCTAGGCCAAGATTAAGACATAATAATGAGGATAAGAAGTAGAAACACACCAAGATAAGAAAGGATTAAGGTAATGATTCCGAGTGTGTAATTCAATACGTGTTCGTTCTGTAACTGTACAGGTCACGCGCCACAAGACGTTTAATTTTCTCATTCTATCTGTTTGCTTTGGAGCCATCTGTGAGTAATAACTTAGTAAAGTTATGTTCAACTCTAATTATTTTCTATATAATGAAATAAGATCTATTCCATGAAATGTTATGTTCTGTATAATGAATGATTGTTCAAATTCTGATAAGTATTCAGGGCTCAAGTAGGTTATCTGTACCCGGTCCGGAGGTTCTTTTATGGAACTGACAAGTTATCCGTACCCGGTCCGGAGGTTCCTTTAAGGAACTGACAAATTATCTGTACCCGACCGGAGGTTCCTTTATGGAATTGACAAGTATGATCTTTGATGCCTCGTATGTGATCTGTTAGCGCCAATGAATGTAAGATTAAATATGTATTCTGATTTTTGTCATTGACTTGAACAAGAATAGAAATATAAATCTGTTTCTGATATGAACTCTGATTTCTGAATATGTTATGGACATTATTCATCAAACCCTTTACTCTGTTATTATTCACTGGTCTTTCGCTCACCGTTTATATTTATGTATGTAGGTAAGCAGGTACGTGACCAGGCCTAAGTTGCTGCCTGGCGAGTTTTGGAGTCAGCCATCCATCGTGCCTCTCATGGAGGTTCCCTTTTGAGATCTGATCAAGTTTTTGAGTCTATAGGACTTTTGTACTTTTTGATGTTTATGTTTTGTCTGAACATGTTTTGAAGGTTCTGTATATGTGGCCTTAGTGAGGTAAGACTAATGTATTTATAACGTCATATATATATATATAAGTTTGTTAAAAAGATTTCTATCTCATATACGTTAGCACAGCTCTATGGACAATGTATATTTCTATATTTGCTTCTGTAACCCCTTATTATATGTCATCCTGTTAAGAGGCCTTAGGTAATCCAAGGATTATTGGCCAGTTATGACGCTAAACCTATAGGGGTGAGTTTGGGTTGTGACAAAGTGGTATCAGAGCACGTGTTCTACCACACACACGAGTCCATATGAGCTTAGGATGTCCTAATAAGAAGTAGGGACATTCCATCTGCATATGTGAGTGTGTGTGTTCTTTAAATGTGAAGACTGAATTTGACCATGACCCCATGAAATTGAAATGAATGACCTGAATATTGAAAATAAGGACTATTTGCCTATGTTTATGGTGCTCTGTTTACCTATAGCAAATGAAAAATACAAGAAGCGATGGAACAACTAAGTCATCTGAGGCTCGAATGAGCTGAATGGAACAAATGCTTGCAGCTCTGACAGAAGCACTAATACAGTAACAAAGGCAACAACCTATACCCCCTCCGCCTTCACCAGCACAAAATGAGCCAGATAACAATGATGTAATCAACTTGATTTAGAAATTTATAAAGATAAAGCTGCTAACTTTCTTGGGTGGCATTGAACCCTTAGAAACAGAAACCTAGTTGCTCAAAATGGAGAAATTCTGAAACACAGAAAGTTCTTTTGGCCACCTACACATTAAAAGATGAAGCCCGAAGATGGTGGTTACTGGTCCGAACTAACAATGGGAACATGATGTGGGCATAGTTTAATGAGATTTTCTACAACAAGTATTTTCCCCAATGCTTCAGAGATCGAAAAGTGTCAAAATTCCAAGAACTCAAACAAAGTAGGATGTTAGTGGTTGAATATGAGGCCAAGTTTACTGTGTTAGCCCATTTTTCCCCACACATGGTGGACACCGATTACAAGAAGGCACGAAAATTTGAAGGTGGTTTGCACTTGGAAGTGTTCGACCGCGTTGGCGTCTTGAAATTGCCGACATACGTAGAAGTTCTTGATAGAGCGTTGATGGCGGAGACCATTTTAGCAGCAAAGAAACAAGTTCTAACTCCAACAACTGAATGGAAAGGTAAATGGTCCGGATTCAATTCCAAGAAGAGTCGATCATTTCCAAAAAGGCAAAATACGGGATCCTCTAGCAGCTCTAGCCAGGGTAGTGGCTGTACTCTAAGTTGCCCCGTTTGCAAAAGGAAACATAAAGGCCTATGTCACCGTACCTCCAGTGCGTGTTTTCGATGTGGCAAGACCGGCCATATGATTCAAGATTGTCCACTGAGGATTGAGAATGCTAACTGCCCTGCCGCAAGTTCATCCGGATCTGCTCCTACAACGAGGACCAATGCAAAAGCTAATGTCAGGGGTAATACCGGGACTTGCATTAGCGCCTGGAGATGTGCAAAACACCGAATTTATGGTGTCATGTATAATCACTATCTGTACTCAGAATGCCTATGTGTTAATAGATTCTGGCTTCACGCATTCATTTGTGTCACATGCTTTTTCTTAGAAATTAACTAGACCGGTAGAGCCTATGAACTGTTTACTATCTGTGTCTACACCATCTGGCGGTTCTATAATATGTGCTTATGTATATCCATCCTGTGATATTGTGATTGGTGACATGAAATTGTATATTGATTTATTACCCTTGGAGATTGATCATTTCGATTGCATATTGGGTATGGACTGGTTGACAAAGTACTGTGCAACTATTGACTGTGTGAACAAGTCTGTTATATTTCGTCCACTTGGTATACCTGAGTTTATTTTTACTAGAACTGGAGTGGTCCCTTCACCGTACTTGATTTCATTTATGAAAGCTAGGAGATTGTTAAGAAAAGGTTGTCGGGGCTACTTGTATTGTGTGTTGACTATGTCTTTGGATAGTACTAGTGTGAAAACGATTCCTGTGGTCTGTGAATTTCCTGATATATTTCCTAATGACCTACTTGGGGAGTTAACTGATAGGGAAATTGCGTTCACGATTGATATTGTACTCCGGACACAACCAATTTCTAAGACTCCTTACAGAATGTCTATTTCTGAACTAAAAGAATTGAAAACTTAACTTCAGGAATTACTAGATAAAAAATTTGAGCACTTCACCTTGGGGTGCTCCAGTCCTATTTGTCAAAAAGAAAGATGGATCTTTGAGACTGTGTATTGACTACCGTGAATTGAACAAAGTAACCATGAAGAATAAATACCCACTACCCCGAACAGATAACCTGTTTGACCAACTTCAGGGAGCACAAGTGTTCTCCAAGATAGACCTTAGATCCGGATATCACCAGTTAAAGGTCAAAGCAGAAGTTGTTGAGAAAACGACATTTAGGACTAGATATGGGCATTATGAATTTTTAGTTATGCCATTTGGAGTAACTAATGCACCCGCAGCTTTTATGGATCTAATGAACGAGGCTTTCAAACAATTCCTTGATGAATTCATCATTGTTTTCATTGATGATATGCTGATTTATTCCAAAAGCAGGGAGGAACATGAAAATCATCTGAGAATTGCCTTACAGACTTTGAGAGAAAAGAAATTGTATGCAAAATTGTCCAAATGTGAATTTTAGTTTGATAGTGTAGCATTTTTGGGTTATGTAATCAACAAGGATGGTATCTCTGTTGACTCACAGAAAATTGAAGCTTTTATGGACTGGCCTATACCGACAAACGTGTCGAAAGTTAGAAGTTTTCTGGGACTTATAGGTTACTACAGAAGATTTCTGAAAGACTTTTCAAAACTTGCTATGCCATTGACCCAAATGACCTAGAAAAATGTATCATTTGACTAGAACAATCAAAGAGAGTCTGCCTTCCAAGAGTTGAAGACTAGGATAGTGACTGCACCTATTTTGACTTTGCCTAATGGTATTAATGGGTTTCAGATTTATAGTGATGTCTCATACAAAGGCTTGGGTTGTGTGTGAATAATTGCTCATGCCTCTCGATAACTCTGTCTTCATGAAAAGAACTATCCGACTTATGATCTTGAATTGGCAGCCGTAGTGTTTGCTTTAAAATTTTGGCGCCATTATTTGTATGGAGTAACTTGTAAAGTATACACAGATCATAAAAGCTTAAAATATTTCTTCACCCAAAAAGAGCTAAACATGAGACAGAGGAGATGGTTGGAATTAATCAAGGACTATGATTTGCAAATTTTGTATCATCCAAGGAAGATAAATACCGTTGCAGATGCATTAAGCCAAAAATCTATTGGGAATTTGTCATGTTTGCTCACCGGTCGGAGAGAGTTATTGTCTGACTTAGAGAAGAATGAAATTGAAATTGTGTTGCGTGAACAAGGCAAAATCTTGGCTGCCATTTCTGTCCAACTAGTAATCATTGAAGAAATTAAAGAAAAACAACGTGACGATGAGTTTTTAAAGAAATTTTTTGATGAAATTGACTCAAAATCGAGGCTAGGATTCGTGATTAAAAATGAAGTACTGAAATTTTAGAATAGACTTTGTGCACCAGATTGTTGTGAGTTGAGGAAACGTGTTATGACTGAGGCCCACAATTCGAAATTTGCTACGCATCCGGGGAAATACAAAAATGTATCATGACTTGAAACAAAACTTCTAGTGGCCTGGAATGAAGAAAAATATTATTGACTTTGCGGCTAAATGTTTACACTGCCAACAAGTTAAAGCTAAACATCAACGACCCGCAGGATTGCTTTAGCCGCTTGCAATATCGGAATGGAAATGAGAGCATATTACCGTGGATTTTATTATTGGACTGCCTCGCTCCTCCCGAGGTATGGATTCTATTTGGGTTGTTGTTGATCGTTTGACTAAGTCTGCCCATTTTCTTCCTATTAAAACTATTTACAATGCGGACAAATTGGCCAACGTTTATATGAATGAGATTGTGAGGCTACACGGTGTGCCAGTATCCATTGTATCTGACAGAGATTCAAAGTTCACGTCATGGTTTTGGCAAAGTTTGCAACAGGATTTAGGGACTGAACTGAAGTTAAACAGTGCTTATCACCCACAGACAGACGGCCAAATAGAACAAACCAATCAAACTTTAGAAGATATGCTACGGATGTGTGTGTTGGACTTCCGAGGGAATTGGGAGACTTACCTTCCTTTGGCCGAGTTCGTATACAACAACAACTATCATTCAAGTATTAGGATGGCTCCCTATGAAGATTTGTATGGTAGAAAGTGCTGTTCACTGATATGTTGGGCCGAGGTAGGTGATAGACCTTTGTTGGGACCAGAACTTGTACAAGAAACAACGGAAAAAGTGAAACTGATCCAACAATGCTTGAAAACTGCACAAAGTCGCCAAAAGAGTTATGCAAATGTTCGAAGAAGAGACAGAGAATATGAAGTCGGAGATCACGTGTTTATCAAAGTAACTCCAATGAAAGGGCAAACGCGGTTTGGTGTGAAAGGTAAATTGGCGCCGAGATATGTAGGGCCATATAAAATTCTTGAGAAGATCAATCCGGTGACGTATCGGGTAGCCTTACCTCTGGTGATGGAACATATGCACAACGTTTTTCATGTTTCAATGCTTCGGGATTACTTACGAGATCCACTCCATGTCATTGAACTGACACATGTACTTTTAAAAGATGACTACACATATGAAGAAAGACTAATACAGATTGTAAATTGCCGAATTAAATGACTAAGGAACCAGAAAATACCGTTGCTAAAAGTTGATTGGTAGAACCACGGAGGGACGTATGCAACTTGGGGGACAGAAGAGGATGTGATGAAGAGATATCCAAATTTGTTCCCACTGAACCCAACGTTCTTCCAAAATGAAGGTACTTCTAGTTTGGAGGACAAAACTCTTTAAGGGGGGAAGACTATAATAACCCCGATCTTTGATTAACGTTAATTCATAATTAAATAAGCCTAATCAGTAATTAAGGTAAAATCTTGAATTAATTGCATGTGTGTGTGTTGCATTAATGTACTTATATATGTTTATCGTAAAAATACCTGTTTCTATTTCTGATATGAACTCTGACTTCTGAATATGTTATGGACATTATTCATCAAACCCTTTACTCTGTTATTATTCACTGGGATTTCACTTGCCGTTTATATTTATGTATGTAGGTGAGTAGGCGCGTGACCAAGCCTAAGTTGCTGTCTGGCGAGTTTTGGAGTCAGCCAACCATCGTGCCTTCCATAGAGGTTCCTTTTTTAGATCTGATCAAGTTTTTGACTCTATGGGACTTTTGTACTTTCTGGTGTTTATGTTTTGTTTAAACATGTTTTGGAAGTTCTGTATATGTGGCATTGGTGACGTAAGACTAATGTATTTATAACGTCACACACACACATATATATATATATATAAGTTTGTTAAAAGATTTCTGTTTCATATACGTTAACACAGCTCTATGGATAATGTATATTTCTATATTTGCTTCCGTAACCCCTTATTATATGTCATTCTGTTAAGAGGCCTTTGGTAATCTAAGGATTGCTGGCCGATTACAACGCTAAACCTATAGGGGCGGGTTTGGGTTGTGACAGGAAAACAGTAGAAGTCTACATTGATGACATGGTCGTGAAGACCAAGGAGCTTGGGAACCATCTGGCAGATTTGAAGGTAGTCTTTGATATCCTAAGAACATATCGACTCTAACACAATGCTTCGAAATGTGCATTTGGAGTCGGGTCTAGTAAGTTCTTGGGATATTTGGTCACCAAGAGGGGCATAGAAGCAAGCCCAGATCAAATCAAGGCTATCCTTGAATTGAAAAGCCCAACTTCAGCCAAGCAAGTCCAGGTTTTAATCGGCAAGGCAGCAGCCCTGAATAGATTTATAACTGAAGTTTTGATAAATGTAAACCATTTTTTCAATTGTTGAAGAAGGACACAGATTTCTTGTGGCTAGAAGAATGCGAAGTCGCCTTGATCGACTTGAAAAGGTACCTGACAACAGCTCCAGTTCTGTCAAATCCAATACCTAGAGAGGAATTGTTCCTATACTTGGCAGTTTCAGACCATGCAGTGAGTGTAGTGTTAATCTGAGAAGAGGAGGGAGAACAAAAGGTAATATACTATGTGAGTAAAACCCTAGCAAGTGCAAAAATCAGGTACCTGCCCTTGGAGAAGTTAACACTAGCCTTGGTAATAGCTTCCAAAAAGTTGAATCACTACTTCCAAGCGCACAAGATTGTAGTGCTAATTGAGCATCCCTTGAAGTCCTTGTTGCAGTATGGAGATCTGACAAGCAGAATAGCCAGATGAGCAGTGGTACTGGGCCAATATAACTTGGAATTCAGGCCTAAAATAGCAATCAAGGATCACGTTCTGGCCAACTTTATGGCCGAGTTCACCTCTGGTGCCATCCCATGCTGAGCTCCAGTGAGTCGAGGTTTAGAATGTCCAGGGAAACTAGAAGAAACCCAACTGGGGCCAAAGGACCCTACTCCAGCAAAACAGAAGAAAGAAGAGAAACCAAAGCCCTGCGACATATACATCGATGACTCCTTCCGTCTGTTTGTTGATGGAAGTTCAAATTGTCAAGGAGCGAGAGCAGAAGTGGTTTTGGTATCGCTAGATGGGCGAATGATTGAGCAATCTATTCGTTTGGGGTTCAAGGCCTCAAAAAACGAAGCAGAGTATGAGGCATTGATTGCAGTACTAAAACTAGCAGCAACCATGGAAGTCGATGAGGTGGTAGTCTTCTGTGATACCCTATGTCAAGGAGGCTGTCAAGCTGCTAACACTGTTTGAAAATTGCCAGCTACAGCAGGTTAGTTGAGATAACAACAGCCATGCCGACAACTTAGCTAACCTGGCCAGCTCTATGAAATTAGGTGAGGCTCGGACAAAAATAGTTGATTATTTGTCAAGCCCAAGTGTGTAGACACTCCATTTTTGACTGCCTCTAAGACTTGGGCGCTTTATTCCGAACATCCGATGATGAAAATTACACTGTGCAATCGTTCGGATCTTCAGTGGAGATAAATAAAAGTGAGGTAAACTCTTTGAAAAAATCTATAAAAACATCTTATTTATAGGTTTGGAGTTGAAGAAAATAGGAGGGGAGGGAAGAAAACTAGTTGAGGAAGAAGTTAAGCATCAAACCTTTGAGAAAGAATGAGTAATCTTCACTAAATTAGGCATATCTCTCTGACCACTTAGAATTTAGATGTGAGGCTACTAGCATTGAAAATTAGACTTCCGGGGCTTCAATTTAGACTTAAGAATCACCTAAAACCGAGTCCGAATGAAAGAGATATATCCGTTTGAAGTCAGGCCTCGAGAGTAGTCTTTTAGGCCCGGCCGGGTCTATTTAGAATCGGCCGTGCATCATTGAGGCCCGCTAGGCCTCAATGAAAACTTTTCCTGGGTTTCTTTTTAGGCCCGGTCGGGCCTCGATGGCGCCAGATAGACAATTGGCAGGAATTGAACAAATATCTTTGTTTAAAGATATTTATGATCTTTTTGTCTCAAACTCTATAAATAGGACCTCTTCCTTCAGATTTTGAGGTTAGAAAAACTTTCCAAAAGGCTTGCTCTTGAACCTTCAAGCTTCTTTTGTTCTTCAAATCAACTTTCACCCTCCATACACCATTAAAGCTTGGATTTGGAGCTTTCTTGTAAAGAATTCAAGGCATATTTTTAGAACCTAGAGGTTAGAGAATTATTCTAAGAGATATTTGAGAAGCTTAGACATAACTTCCTTACAAAAGCTTTCTTAACCTTCAAACCTTCTTTAGCTATACATACACAATACATACACCATTAGAGCTTGTTCTTGAAGCTTTTGCTGAAGTTGCAAGCCTAAATTTCAGAAACTTGAGGGTGTTTAGAATCAAGTTTGTTTAACTACAAGCATTCTCTCTTTCAAGAGGTATAATTTTTGCATCTTCTTCCTGATTTCTCTTTTACTCTTTTCTTCTTTTTTCCATGCTTTGTACACTATTTTGGGACTATTTTATGGGCTGAAACTTGTGATTTAAGAGCTACCAAAGGTGGGGGGGTTAACCACCATTCCTTGAACATTATTCCAAACTTATATCTTTTTGTTTCCCACTTATTTCTCTGATTTTAGGCACTGTTTTGGAGCAGTTTTTGGACTATTTTTGGACTATTCTTAGAGGCTAAAATATGGTTTAGTAGTCTCAAAAGTGGAGCGGTTAGCCACCTCTCCTTAGCTTTGCTTACTAGCTTTGTATCTCTTCATTTTTGCCTATCTTTTTGTGCTCTTTTAACATGGTTTTAGCTACTGTTTTTTACACTTTAGGGGTTGTTTTAGGGCTGTTTTAATTTATTTAATTAGTTCATGCTTTGATTGGTTTGCTTGTTGTCTCATAAGTTCGTATATATAGCTTGTTGCATGTTGTCGTAAGCTTTTCCTTGTTTAATTTCCATGTTAAGAGCCACATTTTAATAATCAACTTACCACTCATTTCTTTGATTTGAGAGTTATTTCAACAGGTTGATGATTATTCAAAACGTGAACTAACGATTTATGCTTAATGGCTTAATCTCTACGGAGGTTAATTGCCAACGGTGTAGTCTCTTTTTCATGTTGAGAATCACCTTTCGTTTGACATACTTCTCACTTAGTGGACGTAATCATCACCTTGGACTTAATGGGCTAAAGAATGGAAAGGACTAATGAATTTGGCTTAAAATGAATCAACCCACATAAAGAAAATGAGTTATATTGGTTGGGGTCTCGGCCGGACGTTATGCCGAATCCATTGTGTCAAGGGTTGTCTTACATCAATTCATGATGTTTTTAATGAACCTTAAAGCGTCTCTACCTCCCTCTTTGAGTCCACTCTATAATAGGAGGGAGGGGTGGTTTTTGTTCATTTCATGCATTGATTTTTATCCAAATTGTACCCAAAATCACCAAGCAATCAACTTGCTCATTGATGGTTTTGGAAACAATTCCAATCTTCTCTCGAGGCTTTCCTATGATAGAGAAGTGTAGGAAGGACAAACAAAGTTCAGAACACTTCATCGGCACTTTTTTCACTTCAGAGCACAAAACAAAATTTTGCATGACATGGAGGCACGGCTGGCCTTCTTTAGGCCTGGTTGGGCTTCATTGAGGGCTAGCCGGTCATCAATGTTTGGTCAGTAGTGTATTTTGTAGAAAATAGAGGGTAGTGGCTGAAGGTGAAACATACCAAGCTTGGGCAGACAGAGTTGTTCTTGGACATTGTGCATACAATCCTTGCGCATCCTTACTTACATGATGATTAGTGTTGTAATTAATTAACTTATTATTATTGTTTATTTGTAATTATTATAGCTTGTTAGCTTAAATAAGTAGTCTACTTATCATTATTATCCTTGTTGTAATAAAGTAGTTAGCTAGTTATTCTTCGCTTATTTATTCATTTGGTTTTATAATAATTAGTTTAATTCGGACTTTTTGGACTTTAATTCGCACCCTCTTGCACGAGGGCCAATGTTGTAATAATGTGTATGTCTTCCAACCCCACATCTTTCTCCCTTTTACTTACTTGTTTACGATGGTTAGTATAGGACATCACGTTTCATTAGCATTCTTATGTTTCGCATCCATTTGTCTTGCACACATCCAAGGTTCGGCTCATCATGCTAACTCAATATCAAATGTTCAAATTCATTTACTTGAATACGTGCTCTCTCACATGTCTTGAATGGAATCATATGCCATGCTCCTAGCCGAGCCCATTAAAATATATAATGTGTGTGTTGCATTAGTCATATTGTATTAAGTTAGGAGCATGCATATTTTTCTAACTCTTTCACCTTTTTGGCTTGGAGTACTAGATGAGCATTTCCTTGTCTTAGCATATTACATTGAATGTTTGTGTACCTTGTCAAAACATGAATACCATGAGGCTAATTGCTTAAGTAATATAATTGTTTGAATGCCTGTGGATGAAGGCTAGCTGCTTGAACTGGGATGGTTTGATTAAATGTCCATTTTTAAGCCCACTTTTTTTCAAGTGGCAAATTCACAAAACAATTTCAAAACAAAACATGAGATCAAGTGTTCCAATTCTTGCAAATTAGTCTATACTTGTGCGCATCACATAGTAAATAGCTAATAATCAAAACAAGAGTATATAATGTAAATAAAAATCACATCATGATTAGTAGAGGCCGATCTTTGATCTGGTGAGTGAGGTGCTCAATTCATGACCTTCCCCTCTCGTACCTAAGTTCTCGAGCCGAGACACTTTGGTGATGATGGACTAATGGCCTTTGGCACGAGTCTTGGGTTTCCTAAATTTCTCAAAATATTTAGGTGGTGACTCTGTAATCTGGCAAAACAGTCCATTTTTGGCATTTGATTCAAACATTGATTTTCCAAAAAGAATTGCCGGATTTGGACTCTTTTTATGTTTTCATTATTTCACATTGCAGTTGTGAAATCAAATTCAGAACCACAAGTGGAGTCCAAACTGTAGGGCTATTCGCCTTCCGAAAGGGGCACGAAAAGTCGAGCTACAAAGTGTAGAGCCTCTGATAATGGAGTACGAAGCAATGTGCGTGGAAATGGGTCCTAGTTGGATGGACACCATAGTTGTGTTCCTCAAAGAGGGTAGACTGCCAAAGGACAGAAATGAGGCACACAAAACCAAGTTGAAGTCGGCCAGGTTTTGCCTATCTGCAGAAGGCCATCTGTACAGAAGATCCTTTACTGGACCTCTACTCCGATGTGTGCATCATTCTCAGGTAGAGGACTTCTTATATAAAATCAATGAAGGTGTATGTGGAAGCCATGTTGGGGGCAGATCACTTGCTCATAGGGCCATAACTTAGGGATACTAGTGGCCCTATATACAAAAGGATGTTGAAGCCTACGTGAGGAAGCGTGAAAAATGTCAAAGGTTTACACCATTGATACACTAACTAGCTATTGACTTAAATCCAGTATCCAGTCTTTGGCCGTTTGCCCAGTGGGGTATGGACCTAGTGGGACCATTGCCACAGACAACTGGCCAGAGAAAGTTCCTGCTAGTAGCTACTGACTACTTCACAAAATGGGTAGAGACTAAACCCCTTGCGAAGATTCGAGATATTGATGTAAAGAACTTCATTTGGAAAAACATCATCACCAGGTTTGGAATTCCAAGAGCCATTATGGCAAATAATGGCACTCAGTTTGATAGTAAGCTGATTAAAGGCTTTTGCGCAAAGTACAAGATCAAGAACCATTACTCTACTCCTAGTTTTCCCCAGAGTAATGGTCAGACAGAACCATCCAACAGGACCATCTTGGATAGGATCAAGAAGAGACGGGAAGTAGCTAGAGGAAAATAGGCAGAAGAATTACCCAATGTGTTGTGGGCATATCGGACTATGCCGAGAAGAGATGAACAGGGGAATCTCTTTTCGCCATGGCTTATGGCACTGAAGCAATCATCCCACTAGAGGTCGGTATCCTTGGAATCAGAACGCAGGGAGTGGAAAATAGAACCAACGAGGCATTCCTAGCCTAAGATCTGGATCTTTTGGAAGAAAGAAGGGAGAGAGCAGCAATTCGGCTAGGGGCATACTAGCAGTAGCTTGCTAGGGCTTACAACAAGAAGGTCAACCCAAGAGAGTTCAATGTTGGGGACCTTGTCTTGAGAAAAGTTGTCGGCAACAAGAAGGATCCTAGGGAGGGCTAACTTGGCCCAAACTGGGAGGGGCCTTATAGAATCATCTCGGTTGTCGGCAATAGGGCATATTGGCTTAGAGACGCTGATGGCAAAGAGTTACCACGACCCTAGAACACTTGCAATCTAAATTTTTCTATCATTAGTTTCTATTTTTTGAGATTTATGTAATTATTTTACTAGCTGATATTATAATAAAACACTAGCTGGATTTTGTTTTTATTGACATTTATGCAATTTGGCAGAGCAATCTTATGACGATGTTTCCGAATGAAACATGATGAATAACTTAGACTTGCCATATGATAGAGTTGAATTCAACTTGCCAATGGTAGAGTTGAACTAAGTTTGCTATGTTTCAAAATGAAACATGATGAATAACTTAGACTTATCATATGGTAGAGTTGAATTCAACTTGCCTATGGTAGAGTTGAACTAAGTTTGTAATGTTTCCAAAATGAAACATGACAAATAACTTAGACTTGCCGTATGGTAGAGTTGAATTCAACTTGCCTATGGTAGAGTTGAAATAAGTTTGCGATGTTTCCGAAATGAAATATGACGAATAACTTAGACTTAACATATGGTAGAGTTGAATTATACGTACCATATGAAAGAGTTGAACTAAGTTTGACCTAGTTTAACAGGAAAACCTCGGTATGAAACCTCAACTAAACCTTGTTTGAAACAGACTTTGGCGAAAATAAGAGATGAATGCTTAATGTGAACTTAAGAGAAACTTAGGTTCACATTAGGGAGGAGGAAGTGGGAATGAAATAAAAGCATAACACTTGTAAAATTTTCTGAAATTTTAAGTTGAAGTTATCCGAAATCATTATCCGAGATGTTAGTACTTCTATGTACCTGAAGTGTATTTAGCCGAGATACCCAGCCAAGGTACTAGACTTGGAAGGAAAGAAACAACACTTGTAAAACTGTTAAATATTTTTAAGTGTTGGCCTAAAAAAATAGTAAAGGTTTTTAACCAAGGTGCCACTTGTCGGAGGTGTTCCAGCCTGAAGTGATTACACAGTAAAGTGTACTTTGAAAATTTGCAAAAATATTCTAAGTGTGGAAACATGCAAGATACAGAAGCAATGAAGAAAAACAGTTGGAGAAAAAGAAGTGTGCATTCATTTAAAGAAAAGATTTGTTTAACTACAAAGCATAGGGCACGTCGGCCAAAATGAAGCTAACATTGTTCAAACACAAAAATATTACAAGTACTGAAAAGAGAAAAAGTTCAAAGGAAAGAAGGAAAAGAAACTAAGCACATGGTCTTTGGCAGTGGTCTTGGACTGATCAACCTCGGCTGTTGGCATTGTTTCGGCCTCGGCAGACAATTGCTTTGACTTCTCGGCGTCAATCTTGAGTAGGGTCTGGTTAAGTCTCTTCTCGATAAACTGGATCTCGACCTCTTGGGTGGCCTTCTTTGCAGTGGTATTTCTAGGGACCTCCTCATCCTCATCATCCTGAGTCAAGTCTAGGACTTGATCATTCAGAGTTGGGGACTTGACCCTAGGAGCTTCATTTTCCTTGTTGGCTTCGGCATCTTCCTCATCCTCAGCCTCATCCTCGGATTGGCTTAGAGTAGGAGGAAATGGCACAACAAGTCGGTCGGTGTTGTGAAGAGGCAAGTCCTCAGGAATGGACAGCTCTTTCAAGGTAGCCACCCACCCAAACACGTACCCCTTGTTGCACGCTCGATTGACTTGCCGCTTGTAGGCATCGCGGACGTCGGTCGCCCCTTCAGCATAGGCCTTTTTGTCAATCGCTTTGAGTTTGGCCTCTTTCGTGACGAGCACAAACTGAAGCTCACTTTGGGCCGAGGCCATCTTCTTCTCGACCTCTTTTAATTCAGCCTTAGCTACCGCAGCAACATTTTCGGCCGATTCGTTAAAGTACAAAATTCAGAATCGAAGTTAAACTAAATGTCACGCCCCCAAACCCGCCCCGAGAGGTTTGGTGACGAGACCGGCCAGTAATCCCAGATTACCACAGGCCTTACTGTACATAGCATAAATAAACAGGGCTCGCGGAAGCGAAAACAAGCTACGATAGTCCAAAGAGCTGTGCATAAATATGGACATACATTACATGCCAAAAATGATGTTAATTACCCACGTTCATTACATAACAAAACCAAAAGAACATATACAAACAAAACAAAACTCTCCCACGGCCTTCCAGGCCTAGCCCCAGCTCGGAGGCACACAAAATCTGGTTAGGCTTCAAAACGGCGGTTCGACAAGACCCCGCCTAGGCTTGACTCCCTGAATGCTCACCTATAATACATAAATACAAACAATGAGCTAAAGCTCAGTAAGTAACATTAACGTAAAGGGGTTAGTGAACGAACTCCAACATTTCATAAATCTGTAAAACATATCATTCATAATCATAATCATAATCATCATAGAACATACATAATGGCATACTCCATAGAACATAACATGTGTCGACTAACGACTAGAGTAACCGGTCCCGGACACCGATTAAACACATACCGAGATCTCGTAAATGGGTCATGGGTTTGTCCTTCCATGCCGTCCCCCATGACTAAGCGCATGGGCCTGCATGTTCTCGCCCCCACAACTGAACTAACTATGGATGCCATACTAGATTCGCAATTAGGACATTCGTTCACAGCTTAAAATCACATTTCAAAACATATCATATCATAACACATTTCAAATACGTTGTATATCAACATAACTTTACAAAAATATTACTTACAGAGGGCTTCCGAAACCGAGGGCACGGTCTTCACTTCTTAACCTGCACATCATCAACAGTATAATACATTTCTTATCATTCATCATCAATTCATCACATAAGTCGTGCCATTTCACATTCATTTCATGCTCAATCTAATCCTTCTTTACTTTAATTCATGCTCATGAGATGCTAAAGGATGTCGTTAACATGTCAGACTCACGTATACAACTTTCCCAAAATTTTCTGGAAAAAGCCTTCCCGCTCGAGCGCCACCTTGGCCGCTCGAGCGGTCTGAAGAAAATGTCCAAACTGCTGGGAGGGTGTTTTCTGCACTCGAGCGCTCTCTCCTCCGCTCGAGCGGACAGAGCAAAACTCCGAATTTCTGGTTCTTCTTCACTCTTTCAAACTCCAATCTCTTCTTTACAAAATCAACTTCTAACACATGAAACCCAAATCCCAAAATACTTGAAACTCATCTTTTATCAACATCAAAACTTCACTTCGAAACCCATATGGAACATTAGCAAGATCAAACCCATGAATTAAGTTGGAAAAGCCATGAACATGCACAAGAAAGCTTCATTTCTAAACATCCATGGAGGTCTCCCTCAAATAAGCCAAACATGCATGGAAACCATAATTCTAAACATAAATTTCATGATCTTATGCCTTAATCTTGAGTTCAACATGCTAGATGCCAAGGATCAACAATCTATTTCATGGAAATCTTACCTTAAATCACTTGATTTGAGAAGTTTGCTTGATTTCCCTTTTCACTCTCTTCTTTCCCCTTCCTTTCTCTCTTCCACGAATTCTCTCTCTTTTTCTCTTCCAGATTTTTCCTTCTCTCTTTTTGTTTTGAGTCAATGAGTCAAATGAGGCAAAAAGGCATCACATCCTTATCTATATAACATATATATCCAATTAAGCCAAAAACGTGAGCCAAACGGGGCTTAACGAATCAGACGAAATTCAGTCCTCATTTTATTTTCTCAAATGGTTCTAAAAATCCCCGATATCACACAGGCGTGCTCAATTTCATTTTCTGAACCCATTACGGTCATCGATTTCAGTCCCGAAGTCATAATTCCAACAGATATTTTGCTAATTTAAACAGATAATCTTCAATTAAATCATATAAATACATAATTAATTACTGACAATTGTGACACACGATTCCGGGTCATTACACTAAAAGACACAAGTAGAAAGACTTACCAGAATGCAGTGCTGCATCATCAATGCATAGTTTTCGTATTCAGTTAGCTCGGCCATGCGATTGATATCGGCCGGCAGGAGAACGACGGTGGAGAGAGCAACCCCGACCTCTACACTTTCAAGTGCACTGTCGCCGGCCAATAGAGGCCACTCTCCCACCATAACTATCGGAGCCCAGGGCTCATCGGTATGAAAAATGCCTGGATGAGCTGTGCCCTCTGATCTTGACTTCTTTGAGGAAGGTTCCTCCGACGATCTGGCCTTGGCAGGCCTCTTCTCGGCGGCAGATGAATTTTTTTCGATCTCGGCCAACTTCAAGATCGGCATGGTGTCCTCAGAATACAATTCGATGGTAGTGGCTTTAGCTTTAGCCCTTTTTACCCTCTTTGCCTTGGGCTTTGGTTAGGATTAGGATGGAGAGGAAGAATGAACCGACACCACTCCAGGGATGTCGGTGAGGAGATCATCTGGAACAATTTTTGCTCGGCCCCATGTTGTCAGCTGTAGTAGCAACAGTTACTCTGGGGCTGAAATGAATCGCTGGTAGTGCAATTAGAGGGTTGGATGGGTCTGTAGCTAATAAAGCAAGGCCTTAGTGCCTTCTGTTGCGAGTTCTTCCTACTGGAGCGTTAATAGGAGCTTGGCGTCGACACTGACACTAAGTAGGAGGAATTAGCTGGGGGGTAGAAGTGGACGACTGGTTGGCAGGATCAGATGTGGAGGCCTGATCTGGCCTTGGAAATGAAGCAGCTGGAGGAGTTGTGGTAGACGGAGGAGACTTACTTTTGTGAGGAACATCGGGCAGGGGACTTCTGTATGTTAGGGTGTAGTTGAGAAGGAGTGGAGCCTTGCAGAGTTCAATGGGTAGGTCGAGAAGTCAAACCAAGTCCTTGCTGGGCATGTAGGACTGGCGGAAGTTTTTCTTTGGTTGAGGGATAACTGCAAGGCAAAAAGAAACATTAGAACAAATAAACAGAAAGATTGCTAAGTAAGGCAGTAAATAAGGGACTTTGAAGGGGGGAACTAAGTCCGTACCCTTGTCATCCCTAAGAACTTCACGATGTAAAGGGAAAAGATGGAGCTCATCATTTGGCACGGACTCCAAATTGCCCGAGACAATCAGGTAGTCGTCGGTTGTGCCCTTATTGGAGTCTGGTATATTGGCTATCAGCTTGTACTATGTAGATCTCGGCTTAAAGTAGTACATGTAGCCGGTGTTGGTTTTGAGGCCACACATAGTGCAGCAATACTGGTTGTCGGATAGGGTAATTCTGGCATTCTATCGGCGAGCTAGCTCGGCAATGCCATTAATGATCCTAAAACAATTTATGGCCAGTTGCATTGGATTGAGCTTGTAGTAATGGAGAACTTCCCTAAAGAGGATGTCTAAGGGAAACCTGACTCCACTCTCAATGATGGAAACCACTGGAAAAAGGCATGTAGTCCTTCCCTTAATGATAGAGTCATCCTCTCCAGCCAACCAAAGTTGAACGTCGGCTAGAATGGAAAACTCTTGCCTAAAGTATTCTAATTTGGAAGCGGTGTCTACTCTCCATGTCACAATCCAAACCCGCCCCTATAGGTTTAGCGTCGTAACCAGCTAGTAATCCTAGGATTACGAAAGGCCTCTTAACAGAATGACATATAATAAGGGGCTGTGGAAGCAAATATAGAAATATGCATTGTCTATAGAGCTGTGTTAACGTATATGAGACAGAAATCTTTTTAACAAACTTATATATATATATATATATATGACGTTATAAATACATTAGTCTTACGTCACCAAGGCCACATATACAGAATTTCCAAAACATGTTCAGACAAAACATAAACATCATAACGTACAAAAGTACCATAGACTCAAAAACTTGATCAGATCTTAAAAGGGAACCCCTACAAGAGACACGATGGTTGGCTGACTCCAAAACTCACCAGGCAGCAACTTAGGTTTGGTCATGCGTCTGCTCACCTACATACATAAATATAAATGGTGAGCGAAAGCCCAGTGAATAATAACAGAGTAAAGGGTTTGATGAATAATGTCCATAACATATTTAGAAGTCAGAATTCATATCAGAAACAGATTTATATTAATATTCTTGTTCAAGTCAATGACAAAAATCAGAATACATATTTAATCTTACATCCATTAGTGCTAACAGATCACATACGGGACATCAAAGATCATACTTGTTAGTTGCATAAAGGAACCTCCGGCCAGGTACGGATAACTTGTCAGTTCCATAAAGGAACCTCCAAACCAAGTACAGATAACTTGTCAATTCCATAAAGGAACCTCCGGACCGAGTATAGATAACTTGCTTGAGCCCCGAATACTTATCAGAATTTGGACAATCATTCATTATACAGAACATAACATTTCATAGAATAGATCTTATTTCATTATACAGAAAATAATTAGAGCTGACATAGCTTTACTAAGTTATTACTCACAGACGGCTCCAAAGCAAACAGACAGAATGGGTAAATCAGACGTCTTGTGGCGCGTGACCTACACAGTTACAAAATGAACACATATTGAATTACACACTCGGAATCGTTATCTTAATCCTTTATTATCTTGGTGTGTTTCTACTTCTTGTCCTTATTATTATGTCTTAATCTTGGCCTAGGAATGCCTACGATGCAATGAGAATGCTAAAATTAACTTGGAAATACTTAACAAAGATTGCTGAAAACAGGGGTCCTGCTTGAGCGCAACATCCTTCGCTCGAGCGGACATGCAAAATAACAGTAGTCACTCGAACACAACTTTTGTCGCTCGAGCGGTCTGTAAACTTCTACAAAAATACTGGTTCTGTAGTTTTCACACTCGACAGACGCTTGAGCGTGAGACTTAGGTCCTCGCTCGAGAGCGTAATCGTTGTCGCTTGAGTGATCTATAAAAATGGTAAACTTCTGGGATCATGCATTTCATGCTCGAGCCAACTTTAGGTTGCTCGAGCGGAAGTGCACACACTCAGAGTGGTCGCTCGAGTGTAGATTCATCTGCTCGAGCGTAGGAGCAAAATTCTAATTTCCAGATTTTCTCCCAAGCTCAAAACTCCAATTCTAAACTAAAATTCATGATCCTTTTGGCTAAAAATTGAAGCAAACTAGTGTGAACATGCAAAATAGCTTGAATTCAAAATCAATTCACAAAATCAAGGCCCAAAGATAAGTTAATTATACAAAACCAAGCTTGAATAACTTGAAGATAACATGCATGAATTGGTATGAACTCAGACTCTCCAAAACATGATCAATTAAAGTCAAATGGTAAGAAATGTGATGGATTCTCAAAACCAAGTCAAGAAGGACACATGCATGTATGACTTGAGTGAAATTCAAACTCAAAATGCTATGATATATGCATGCATGCAAGCATGACATGGTTCAATTCTCTTCATTTCTAGCTTAATTCTTGCATTGTCCATCATCATTCTCTATAGTTCATGTCTTACACATCATAATTCTACAATCTAAAGGTTGAATTCTTACCTAGGCTTGTCAATGATGCTTTAGATGATCAATTGTTAGGAGTTCCAAGCCAAGTTTCTAAGTTCGCTAGCAATCTTCTTAATTTGAGATCAAACTTCTCTTCTCTCTCTCTCTCTCTCTCTCTCTCTCTCTCTCTTACATTTGGTTTGTGTGTGAGCTCAAAAATGTGTTGAGATGAAGAAAAGAATGAGTGAAGACACATATGGAAGCCTTATATAGGCTTGGCTAATGGTTTAATTAAATTGTTGATCAACTAATCAATTGGACATTGGCCCTGTTTGGTAGAGCTGTGGGAAAGTGCTTATAGGTTATGCCTAAACAGCTTATAGCTTATAACTATGAACATAAGCTGATTTCTGACTTATAAATTAAGCATCTCCTGCCCCACATCAAAATAGCTTAAGTTAAGTTGAAAGCTGAAATAAGCAGCTTTTAAGCTGCACCAAACAGGGCTATTAAATTATTCTAATTTAATCGTTCCGAACCAAATTTTAATTAAACCTACCATAATTTTTCAAAAATCCTAAATAACACATAAATCAAGTCAATTTCGTAATCAGATGCCGATAA
This sequence comes from Camellia granthamiana, assembly GCA_036172215.1. Classification (NCBI taxonomy): domain Eukaryota; kingdom Viridiplantae; phylum Streptophyta; class Magnoliopsida; order Ericales; family Theaceae; genus Camellia; species Camellia granthamiana. The sequence goes on along the minus strand of CM069905.1, from coordinate 166,065,309 downwards.
GGCCTTCAATTCGTAGAATAAAACAAAAACAGAAACAGTTATTTATGCGATAAACAGATATAAGCACATTAATGCAACACACACACATGCAATTAATTAGGATTTTCACCTTAATTACTAATTAGGCTTATTTAATTATGAATTAACATTAATCAGAGGTCGGGGTTGTTACAGTCTTCTCCCCTCAAAGAGTTTGGTCCTCCAAACTCGAAGTACCTTCATTTTGGAAGAACGTTGGGTTCAGCGGGAACAAATCTGGATATCTCTTCATCATATCCTCTTCCGTCTCCTAGGTCACATACCTCCCTCCGTGGTTCTGCCAATCAACTTTTACCAATGGTATTTCCTTGTTCCTTAGTCTTTTAATTTCGCGATTTACAATATGTATTGGTCTTTCTTCATACGTGTAGTCATCTTTTAAAAGTACATGTGTCGGTTCAATGATATGGAGTGGATCTTGTAAGTAATCCCGAAGCATTGAAACACGAAAAACGTTATGCATATGTTCCATCACTAGAGGTAAGGCTACCCGATACGTCACCAGATTGATCTTCTCAAGAATCTCATATGGCCCTACATATCTCGGCGCCAAATTACCTTTCACACCAAACCGCATTTGCCCTTTCATAGGAGTTACTTTTATAAACACGTGATCTCCAACTTCAAATTCTCTATCTCTTCTTCGAACATCTGCATAACTCTTTTGGCGACTTTGTGCAGTTTTCAAGCATTGTTAAATCAGTTTCACTTTTTTCGTTGTCTCTTGTATAAGTTCTGGTCCTAACAAAGATCTATTACCTACCTCGGCCCAACATATCGGTGAACAGCACTTTCTACCATACAAAGCTTCATAGGGAGCCATCCTAATACTTGAATGATAGTTGTTGTTGTATAAGAACTCGGCCAAAGGAAGGTAAGTCTCCCAATTCCCTCGGAAGTCCAACACACACATCCGTAGCATATCTTCAAAAGTTTGATTGGTTTGTTCTATTTGGCCTTCTGTCTGTGGGTGATAAGCATTGTTTAGCTTCAGTTTAGTCCCTAAATCCTGTTACAAACTTTGCCAAAACCATGACGTGAACTTTGAATCTCTGTCAGATACAATGGATACTGTCACACCGTGTAGCCTCACAATCTCATTCATATAAACGTTGGCCAATTTGTCTGCATTGTAAATAGTTTTAATAGGAAGAAAATGGGCAGACTTAGTCAGACGATCAACAACAACCCAAATAGAATCCATACCTCGGGAGGAGCGAGGCAGTCCAATAATAAAATCCACGGTAATATGCTCTCATTTCCATTCCGATATTGCAAGCGGCTAAAGCAATCCTGCGGGTCGTTGATGTTTAGCTTTAACTTGTTGGCAGTGTAAACATTTAGCCGCAAAGTCAATAATACTTTTCTTCATTCCAGGCCATTAGAAGTTATGTTTCAAGTCATGATACATTTTTGTATTTCCCGGATACGTAGCAAATTTCGAATTGTGGGCCTCAGTCATAACAAGTTTCCTCAACTCACAACAATCTGGTGCACAAAGTCTATTCTGAAATTTCAGTACTTCATTTTTAATCACGAATCCTGGCCTCGATTTTGAGTCAATTTCATCAAAAAATTTCTTTAAAAACTCATCGCCACGTTGTTTTTCTTTAATTTCTTCAATGATTGCTAGTTGGGCAGAAATGGCAGCCAAGATTTTGCCTTGTTCACACAACACAATTTCAATTTCATTCTTCTTCAAGTCAGACAATAACTCTCTCCGACCGGTGAGCAAACATGACAAATTCCCAATAGATTTTTTGCTTAATGCATCTGCAACGGTATTTGTCTTCCTTGGATGATACAAAATTTGCAAATCATAGTCCTTGATTAATTCCAACCATCTCCTCTGTCTCATGTTTAGCTCTTTTTGGGTGAAGAAATATTTTAAGCTTTTATGATCTGTGTATACTTCACAAGTTACTCCATACAGATAATGGCGCCAAAATTTTAAAGCTAACACCACGGCTGTGTATACACCCCATTTTGACCGGCCGCAAGACTTAGGCACTTGGTTCGATACACTCGATGATAAAAGTTCAATTGTGTGCTTTGAATTCACAGCGATTTGAATTCATTCAAGCTCTCGAAATAACCTCGAATCGTCAACATTTATCTTGTTTGAAACTCTGAGTCTCATTTTTGGACCTTTTGCCACCCTCAGCTGAGTTTGAACCCAAAAAAATAGAGGAGGGCATGAATGCCTGACCGCGCCTCAGTGAAAGCCGGCCGTGGCCATGAATGGCTGGCTGGGCCTTGGTGCCGAGAAACACTGTACTGGGCAGGAGCCCGCCAGCTGTCCATTTTTGAAGATATTTATCACCTTTTGAGCTCAAATTCTATAAAAACGAGGCCCAGCCTCTGTTTTGAAGGTTGACAAAAATTCTAGAAAACTTATATACACTTTGAGAGCTCCTCCTTCCTCCTTTTTCCATGGCAAGAAACCTTTGAGTTAACCTACCTCCGTTATGTCATCTCCATACACCATACACAACCTTGTCTCACCATCTTTGAGCCATAGTTGATCTTTGAGAAGCCTAATTCAAGCTTCAGGGTGTGTTGATACTTAGTTTGGATCACAAGCAAGAGTTAACTTCTTTGAGGGGTATAAGCTTGTTCTTCCCTCTTGCTTTCAACTCTTTCATTTTCTATCTAGTTCTTATCATTTTGTGTTGTTTTGATCCTATTTTAATTGTTTAAGTTTGGGTTTAGAGAGCTATCAAAAGAGTAGAGAGAGTTTGCTCTTTATGCATTTTTACCTATAGCTCAAATCCTTACTTTTCCATTCTTTTCCTTTGTTCTCTACACTGATTTTCAGAGTTAAAAAAGGGCTAAAATCATGTTTTTGGGGTTTCAAAATTGGAGGTGTTAGCCACCCCTCCTTGTTCTTATTTACTAGCCTTGATTCTTTCCTTTGTTGTTTAGCTTTTTAGGCTCTTTTCATGCACTTTTAGCCTCCGTTTTTCATTTATTAAGGGTTGTTTTAGGGCTATCCTAGCCTTTTAAATTGGTTCAAGCTTTGGTTAGTTCCTTTGTTGTCTAATGAATTGACATACATAACTTGTTACATGTTGTTCCAAGCTTTCTTTTACTTACTTTTCATGTTAAGAGTCTCACTCTAACAAATCATCTAACGATCTATCTCTTTCATTCTTGAGAATGATTTCAACTGATTGAGGTTGCTCAAAACATGTAAGAGAGACTTCTACTTAATGGCTTAATCTTTTCAGAGATTCATTGCCAACGGTATAGTTTCTCTCTCATGTTTAGGAAGAACCTCTCGTTTGATGTTACTTCTTGTTTAGTGGACTTTAACATCATCATGGACAAATGGACTAATGAATGGAAATGACTAAACAAAATGATTTAAAATTGGATCAACGCACATAAAGAAAATGGCTTAAATTGCTTAGACTTGGCCGGACGTTATGCCAAATTTGTCGAGTCAAGAGTGATCATGCGCTAATTCATGGCGTTTTGATGATTCTTCAAGCGTCTTTACCACCCTCTTTGAGTTCACTGCATGATAAGAGAGATGGGTGGTCATATTCATTGCATTTCATTGATTTTTGTCCAAAATTATATCCTAAATCATCAAGCAATCAATTTGCTCATTGATGGCTTTGGAACCAATTTCAACCTTCTCTCAAGGCTTTCCCATGACAGAGAATGAAGAAAGGGACAAACAGAGCTTGAATAACTCTGTCTGCGCTATTTTCATTTCAGAACACAAAACATAGTTTTGCACAAAACTAAGGCACGGCCGGCCTTCTCTATGCTAGGCCGGGCTTCATTGAGGGCTGGCCGGCCCTCAAAGTTTGGTCAGCAGTGTATTTTTTTGCAGAAAATAGAGGGAAGTGGCTGAGGTGAAACAGGGCAGGCTCGGGGCAGACAGGGTGTTCTCGAACATTGTGCATGTGCATGCATGCAATTCTTGCACATCCTCGCTTGTATTATGATTATTGTAATTAATTTAATATTGTTCATTGTAATTAATCTCGTTAATTATTAACTGTTATAATTATTCATTATTGTCTATTTATAATTGTTGTAATAGTCTTGGTTATCTGTTGTAATAGCATAGATAGCCTAATTACCTAGTTAATTAGCTTAGCTTAGCTTATTTTATTCATTCATTCAGTTTTGGAATAGTTAGTTTAATTCAGACTTTTGAACATTGATTCGCACCCTCCTGCGTGAGGGATCAAACGTTGTAATAATGTGTATGTCTTTCAACCCCACGTCATTTTCTCTTTTATTTATTCGCTTACGATGGTTAGTATAGGGCATCACGTTTCATTAGCATTCTCATGCCTTGCATCCACTTGTATTGCATGCACCGAGGCTCGATTCATCATTTAAATTTGCATTGTCATTTAAATAATTCTTTGAATACGTGCTTACACCGCATGTTAGCAAATTTATTCACATGTCATAAATTAGTAGCCGAGCCTATTAGTTGCATATCGCATGTATTACATTAGTCATGGTGCATTGATTAGGGACATGCATGTTTTCTAATTAGGTTGTTGTTATTTGGCTTGGAGTACTAGGTGAGCCTTTACTCGCTTTAGCATATCGCATCGAGTGTTTGTGTTGCCACGTCCAAAGCATGAATACCATGAGGCTAAGTGCTTAAATGATATAATTGTTTGAATGTCTGTGGATGAATGCTAGATGCTTGAACTGGGATGATTGGATTAAATATCCATTTTAGCCCACTTTTTCAAGTGACAAATTCACAAAACAATTTCAAAACAAAACATGAGATCAAATGTTCTAATTCCTGCAAACTAGTCTATATTTGTATGAGTGTCACATAGTAAAGAATAGATAATAAATTGGAACAAGAGCATATAATGTAAATAAGAAACACATCATGATTAGTGGAAGCCGATCTTTGATCGGGCAAGTTGAGTGCTCAATTCATGACCTTCCCCTCTTGTACCTAAGTTCCCGAGCCGAGACACGTTGGTGATGACGGAATGATGGCCTTTGGCATGAGTCTCGGGTTTCCTAAATTTCCCAAAAATATTTAGGTGGTGATTCTGAAATCTAGCAAAGCAGTCCATTTTTGGCATTTGATTCAAACATCGATTTTCCAAAAAGAATTTCCAGATTTGGACTCTTTTTGTGTTTTCATAGTTTCACATTACACTTGTGAAATCAGATTCAGAATCACAAGTGGAGTTTGAACTGTAGGGCTATTTTCCTTCCAAAAGGAGCGCGGAAAGTCAAGCTAAAGCCTGCCAATTCAAGATCATAAGTCGGATAGTTCTTTTCAGGAGGACGGAGTTATCGAGAGGCATAAGCAATTACCTTCCCATTTTGCATTAACACACAACCCAAGCCTTTGTAGGAGGCATCACTGTAAATTTGAAACCCATTGGTACCATTAGGCAAAGTCAAAATCGGTGCAGTCACTAACCTAGTCTTTAACTCTTAGAAGGCAGACTCTCTTTGATTGTTCCAATCAAATGATATATTTTTCTGGATCAACTAGGTCAATGGCATAGCAAGTTTTGAAAAGTCGTTCACAAATCTTTTGTAGTAACCTGCAAGTCCTAGAAAACTTCTAACTTCCGACACGTTTGTCGGTCTAGGCTAGTTCACAATAGCTTCAATTTTTTGTGGGTCAACAGAGATATCATCCTTGTTGATTACATGCCCTAAAAATACTACACTATCAAGCCAAAATTCACATTTGGACAATTTTGTATACAATTTCTTTTCTCTCAGAGTTTGTAAGGCAATTTTTAGATGATTTTCATGTTAATTAGTATATCATCAATAAAAACAACGATGAATTCACCAAGGAATTGTTTGAAAACGCGGTTCATTAGATCCATAAAAGCTGTGGGTGCATTAGTTACTCCAAATGGCATAACTAAAAATTCATAATGCCCATATCTAATTCTAAATGTCGTTTTCTCAACATCTTCTGCTTTGACCTTTAACTGGTGATATCCAGATCTAAGGTGTATCTTGGAGAACACTTGTGCTCCCTAAAGTTGGTCAAACAGGTCATCTATTCGGGGTAATGGGTATTTATTCTTCACGGTTACTTTGTTCAAATCACGGTAGTCAATACACAGTCTCAAAGATCTATCTTTCTTTTTGACAAATAGGATTGGAGCACCCCAAGGTGAAGTGCTCGGTCGGATAAATTTCTTATCTGGTAATTCCTGAAGTTGAGTTTTCAATTCTTTTAATTCAGAAGTAGACATTCTATAAAAAGTCTTAGAAATTGGTTGTCCCAGGTACAACGTCAATGGTGAACTCAATTTCCCTATCAGTTAACTCCCCGGGTAGGTCATTAGAAAATATATCAGGAAATTCAATGACCACAGGAATCGTTTCCACACTAGTACTATCCGAAGACACAGTCAACACACAACACAAGTAGCCCTGACAACCTTTTCTTAACAATCTCCTGGCTTTCATCAATGAAATCAAGTGCGGTGGAGGGACCACTCCAGTTCCAGTAAAAATAAACTCAGGTATACCAGGTGGACGAAATATAACAGACTTATTCACATAGTCAATAGTTACACAATACTTTGTCAACCAATCCATACCCAATATGCAGTCAAAATGATCAATCCCCAAGGGTAATAAATCAACATACAATGTCATGTCACCAATCACAATATCACAGGCTGGATATACATAAGCACATATCATAGAACCTCCAGATGGTGTAGATACAAATAGTAAACAGTACATAAGCTCTACTGGTCTAGTTAATTTCCGAGAAATAGCATGTGATACAAATGAATGCGTAGAGCCAGAATCTATTAACACATAGACATGCTAAGTACAGATAGTGATTATACCTGACACCATAAATTCGGTGTTTTGCACATCTCTAGGCATTATTGCAAACACTCTCCCTTGTCTTAGCGTTTCAGTTCCAGTGTTACCCCCTGACATTAGCTTTTGCATTGGTCCTCATTGGAGGAGCAGATCCGACTAACTTGCGGCATGGCTATTAGCATTCTCAAACCTCAGTAGTAAATCTCGAATCATGTGGCCGGTCTTGCCATACCAAAAACACGCATTGGAGGCACGGTGACATGGGCCTTTATGTTTCCTTCTGCAATCGGAACAGTTTAGAGTAGAGCCACTACCTTGGCTAGAGCTGTTAGAGGATCCCGTATTCTGCCTTTTTGGAAATGATTGGCCCTTCTTGGAATTGAATCCGGGCCATTTACCTTTCTATTCAGTTGTTGGAGCTAGAACTTGTTTCTTTGTTGCTAAAATGGCCTTCGACATTAATGCTCTATCAAGAACTTCTACATATGTTGGCAATTTCAAGACGCCAACGTGGTCGAACACTTCCAAGTCCAAACCACCTTGAAATTTTTGTGCCTTTTTATAATTGGTGTCCACCATGTGTGGGGCTGTCACGACCCCATTCCGCTCCTAGTAGAATGGTGCCGTGATGGCCAGTAATCTGAGATTACCAAAGGCCAACTTACAAAGATTCACACACAATCAGAGTATACATATGGGGCTTACATGCGCGGAAGCAATGAATTTAAATCTAAGTAGTCCATAAGAGCTGTGCATAGATCAAATGAAATGACATACATCTTAACATAGTTTTACAACTTGAAATACAAATAAAATAAAATACATATTACATCTTGATCAAAAGGCTTCTCAAGCCAACATATACAAAATACATGAAATACAAGCTAAGAAGCATAATCTTCAAGATGCTACAAAATGTGAATCCAAAAACATCTTGCAAAACACATCTAGGCGTCACCGCCTTCCTGCTCGACACCTATATATATATATATAGAGGGTGAGCTTGGATATTCAGTGAATGATATTAGAAATAAAGGTTTGCATGAATGATATACAAGATTTCCATCAAAACAATACATAGCATAACTAGTACAAAATCAAAGGATGAACCAAGTTCATCTATCACATCTTTCAAGCTTCAAGGGATGCTTACTAGCATCAATAATACAAGGGATGACTTTAAACAAAGGTGCTACAAAAGCTTAGAGTCCTCTAGCACATAAGGACTTGTGCTACAAAGGCTTAGAGTCCCCTAGCACGTACGAACTTGTGCTACAAAGGTTTAGAGTCCCCTAGCACGTACGGACTTGTGCTACAAAGGTTTAGAGTCCCTTAGCACGTACGGACTTGTGCTACAAAGGTTTAGAGTCCCCTAGCACGTACGGACTTGTCAAGAATTTCATCCAAAACAAAGCTAATACTTGATACACAAAATAGGGGTATTCATTCATGCTTAACAAATACTTTTCCAAAACGAAGCAAAGCTTTATCAAAACTTTATAACATAACTTTATCAAAAATACCACTCATCTAGCTCTTCGGGTGTGGGAGTTACAAGCAAGGGTCCAAGACCTACAAGTACATAATAAATCCCATTGAATGCGTTTCAATAAGACAAGGTGAGATGCTCAAAGATGGATATGAAATGCATCCTTAAAACAAGCTTTACTTGACAGGAAAGGATCTTGGCATTTCTTTCAAAATCAAGTCAAAACAAGCAAAACATGCTGGGAGTTACCACACTGCCTTTTCATCTCGAAAAAACATGCTGGGTACCAACCAGGTCTTGGCCGAGGTCCCACACCTCTTGGCCGAGGTGTGGTCCCGATGGCCACATGCAGGGAAATGAAGTTTGGAAATTCTGGGTTTCTTTTGAAGGGCATGAAGAATATGAACATGAAGAACATGAATGCAAAAATCATGACTTCTTTATTCAAAATCTGAGATTTCATGCTATGAGTTCAAAAACATGGACCTGGACACCCATACTTGAAGATCTTATGAAAACGAACACAAAAACATGGATCTTAATACAAACTTTCGGATTAAGACATGGTTTTCTTTCAAGAACCCAAGAACATCATTTTTCTCTTTCTAAAATCGAATTTCAAAGCAATGCATGGCTCATGAATCATGCTAGATCATACAATGTAGTTAGATGAACAACAAGAGCGAAACAAGAATCTAACCTCAAAACACGAATCCAACGGTTCAAACTCTAAGGATCAAGCTTGGAAATCTATTCCCACTCTAAGAACTTCTTCTTCTTGTTTCTAGAGCTTCTCTCTCTACCATGCAAATATGACACACAAAATGATATGTTTTCTCTACTACCAGCAGACTTAACCCTCTGCTGGGACACGTGGCACCACCGGATTGGGTTTCCTAAAAATGGTGACTGAAAGACAAGACAAGACCATGACAAAGGGTGTTCAACAAGTAAGGTGACATGGGCACTCGGGCAGGTAAGGACCTCGGATTAGAACAAGGCTTCGGCAAGTAAGGCCTTAATGATCTCGACTAGGAAGGATAACACTTGGCCTAGCTGTGCCACACCTCGGTCTAGATGTGCCACACCTCGGTCTAGGTCATACCAGTCCAGGAACAAGATCACCAGGTGCAGGGATCAAAGATCTAAATTACCTAAAGGTTAACATCTCGGCTTGGATGATACATATCTCAGCCTTGGTGATACACACCTCGGCCTGGATGATGACATCTCTGCCAATATGCCGGGGTGAAAGTGGAGGTCAGCCAAAGTGGTTCCAAGATGGCCCTAGGTGTAAAAGGTCCAAAGGCATGACCTAGGCTTAAGATGACCTCGGCTACACACACCAAGCAAGGGACAAAACATACAAACAATACTCAAGCCAAAACACATAGGTACAAAACAAGACGGAAACCTTACTTAGGCAAAACAAGTCAAAACCACAAGTGCAAGCTTAACAAAACAGAATATGCAGATGCACATGAACATGACTAAGACGAGGATGAGGGTCACTACAGTCTACCCTCCTTAAAGAAGTTTGGTCCCCAAACTTAAGTTACCTTGCTCTGGAAACAACTCTGGAAAACGAATTTTCATTTCTTCTTCCATTTCCCATGTAGCATCCTTGCCATAATGCTTTTTCCATTCAATCTTCACCATCGGTATCGACTTATTCCTCAACTGTTTCACTTATCTATCAATAATTCTCATTGGCTTCTCTTCGTAGCCTAAATCTTCATTGACCACAATCCTGGAATAATCAATCACGTGTAGTGGGTCCCGAATATACTTCCTTAACATCGAAACATGAAATACATTGTGGACTTGGCTTAGTTCTGGCGGCAAAGCAAGTCTGTAAGCAACGAGGTTAACTTTCTCAAGAATTTCAAACGGCCCAATGTAACGAGGCGCCAACTTACCTTTTCTCCCGAATCTTGAAACTCCTTTCATCGGCGAAACCTTCAGGAATACATGATCCCCAACTTCAAATTCTAACTCCCTTCTTCTCTGGTCGGCATAATTCTTCTGTCGACTCTGAGCAGTTTTGATCCTTTGTCGAATGAGCTTAATCTTCTCGGTTGTGACTTGAACTAATTCGGGACCAATCAAAGCTTTATCTCCTATCTCGGTCCAACATATCGGTGATCTGCACTTCCTTCCATACAAAGCTTCATACGGCGCCACGCCAATGCTAGCTTGATAACTGTTATTGTAGGTGAATTCTACTGATGGAAAATGCACTTCCCAACTTCCCTTGAAATCCAATACACACAGTCTGAGCATATCTTCAAGTGTCTGAATCGTTTTTCTGTTTGCCCATCAGTCTGGGGATGAAAAGCTGTGCTAAACCTCAACTCGGTTCCCAAAGCTCCTTGTAGACTCTGCCAAAATCTAGAAACAAACTTCGGATCTCGGTCTGACACAATGGATGTCGGCACTCCATGAAGTCTAATGATCTCATTCATATACAACAAAGCGAGCTAATCGGCATTAAAGGTAGTCTTAACAGGCAAGAAGTGTGCTGACTTAGTTAATCTATCAACTATGACCCAAATCGAATCCATACCCTTCTGTGACCTCGGCAAACCAACTACAAAATCCATGGAGATGTGTTCCCATTTCCACTCTGGAATTGACAAAGGTTGAAGAAGTCCTACTGGCCTCTGATGCTCTGCTTTCACCTGTTGGCAATATAGGCACTGAGATACGAACTCGGCTATCTCTCTCTTCATATTCGGCCACCAAAAAGTTTGCCTCACATCTTGGTACATCTTGGTATTTCCTGGGTGAATAGCAAATCTGGAACCATGAGCTTCCTGTAAAATTCTTCTTTTCAACTCGGGGGAAGTCGGCCACACACAATCTTCCTTCAAACTTAAGTACTTGATTCTCAACGGTGTACCCTGACCTCGGCTTGGTGACAAATTCAGCAATCACCCTTTTTAGGAATCCATCCTCCATCTGCCTGGTCTTCACTTCCTCAATAATAGTCGGCTCCACTGAAATCATCGCTAAACGTGCCAAACTCCCAGCTAATTTCCTACTTAAAGCGTCGGCCACTGAGTTTGCTTTACCTGGATGATACTGAATCTGCATGTCGTAATCCTTCAATAATTCAAGCCATCTTCTCTACCTCATATTTAATTCCTTCTGGGTGAATAAGTACTTCAAACTCTTGTGGTCTGTAAAAACTTGGCAAGAGGCTCCATATAAGTAATGACGCCAAATCTTCAAAGCAAACACCACGGCTGCTAGTTCTAAATCATGGGTAGGATAATTCCTTTCATGAGGTTTCAATTGACGTGATGCATATGCTATAACTTTACCCCCTTGCATTGACACACATCCCAAACCCTTATAAGAAGCATCACTATAAATATGGAATTCCTTATTGCCTGTCGGCAGTACAAGAACTGGTGCTGTGGCTAACCTCGTCTTTAGCTCCTGGAAGGCTGATTCCTTATCCTCGGTCCATTCACACGCCACTCCTTTCTGAGTTAGTTGCGTCAAAGGTATTGCAATCTTTGAAAAGTCATTCACAAACTTTCTGTAATAACCGGCCAAACCCAGAAAACTACGAACCTCGGACACATTAGTCGGCCTCGCCAATTCACTACGGCTTCAACCTTGCTAGGATCAACTGAAATACCTTCTTCATTAATCACATGCCTGTAGACACCCCATTTTTGACCACCTTTAAGACTTGGACGCGACTGATGGTTTTGGAAGTTGTGCAGTGCAAAGGTTCAATTTCTTCGGCAAGGAGAGAGTCAAATCTCAACTTCATACCCTTTTTTTGGACCAAAACGATCTTGATCAAAAGATTTTAGTCTTAAAACCCTCTCTTTCAAAACGTTTTTGAAATAAAGTTTTTACGATGTTCCGAGGCTCGCATTTTGTCAAAATGTTGCGCTTTTCGGTAAACCGAGCAAGGACAAAGTGGAAATGAATGAAAGAGAAATGAAATCTTTGGAAAATCTTTCAAAAAACCTTACTTAGGGGTTTGGAGTTGAAGAAAAGAGGAGAAGAGGGAAGAAATCCAGTTGGGGGAGAAAATGGGCACGAACCGTTAAGAAAAAGGCAAGCAGCCCTCGCCGAATCGGGCCTATTCATTTTCATACTTGGAATCAAGCTATGAGGCCACCACCGTTGGAAAGAAGACTTCCGGGGCTTCAGTTTGCACTCAAGAATCTCCTAAAGCCAATTCCGGACGGGGGAGATATGGTTGATTGAAGCAGGGCATCACTCCGGTTGGACCGAATCTGCGCGACTTCACCAAAACAGGCATAACTTTTTCCACAGGAGGAATTTTAATGCAAGGTTTGCGCCATTGGAAAGCTAACTTCTGAGGATTCAATTTGGACACTTGAACGGCCACCATTGGACTTCCTAATCATTGGCCGGCCACCTTTCTTTCCGGAAGACCCATTTTTTGTCCTGAAAAGTAGCAGGCCGGCCAGAAAATGTGGCAGGCCGGCCACCTAGCTGGTTGAATGACCAATTTGGCCCTTTTGAGCTGGCCGGCCATAATCCCCTCTCCAAGGGTGTTCCAGCTGTGCAATTTGTTTTCCTCCAGGCCCTGTACCCGAGGGTCAACCTTTTGGGGGAAAATTTGAATTTGATTTTCCCCCCCTTTTTCCCTTCTCTCCCTCTACAAAAACAAGCAGCTCCAGCTACATTTTGGGGGGACAAAAAAAATTGTTTAGGAGCATTATACGTACAACCTCCCTCTCCTTCTCTTCCAAGCTCCAAAACCCTAAGCCTTTTGCACCATTAACCCTACACCTCATAGCACCACACCTCCATCCTCCATTCCACACTTTGAGGATGATTTCCAGAGGTTGGAAGCTCAGAATTTGGTCCAAAAGCTACTGGTTTGCAACTCTTCAAGGGTGAGTCTTCTTTCCCCCCTTTTCTAGTCTTTTCTTGTTTCATTTATAAGCCACACTTGCAAACATTTTTTGGGCTTCGGCCTAAACTAGAAATAGTCATATTTTGAGCTCCTTTTCATGTTTGATCAAGGACCTCTTGCTGTTTGAGGTCTCCTACTACCACTTGCCTCTTTAACTCTCTTTTAGGCCTATTTTTGCATAGTATTTTAGGCTTATTTGTGAGTTTTTTTGGACTTGGTCATAAACTGTGAAATGCCGTGTTTTGAGCCCCTCTTCAACTTTGTTGAAGGGCTCTCCTCTGTTTGAGGTCAGCTGCAACCACTTGTCTCTTTATCCCTCTTTTAGGGCCATTTTTGCATGATAGATTAGCCCTATTTGCGTTCACTTTTGAGATCTGTTATAAACTGAAAAAAGTCTTTTTTTTAATATCATCTTCATGTTTGATTAAGGTTCCATTTTTGTTTGAGGTCATATGCTCCCTTGTATGCTTGATTCCTTCTCATTTTGAGCCTTACACCTAAGCTTTTGTGGCATGCTTTGTTTGGCCTTCTAGCCACTGGAATCCAGTGGATTTCCAGTGGCTTTGATGCTGTTTTGAGCCTCCAAATCAGAGGGGGGTCCCCCCCCTCTCACCTTGACTTGTTTGATGGCCATTTTGGCCTTTCAAAGGGACCCCTCTTTACATGTTTTAAAGTCACATTTTAGGGTCAATTTGATGAGTTTTGGGACTACCATATTTGATTGCCAGAGTTGTTTGTTCCATGCTAAGTGCCCTTGATGCATATGCTTAATAACCCCTTTGTATGCCCTCTAAAGGAGCCCCTCATTTGTGCATGTGTTGGCTGCATTTCCATGGTTATTTGGGCATATTTCGGCATGTTTAGTTCACTGATTTTTTCTGGTTTGGTGAGTACTCACTTGCTTCATGTACTTGCCATGTAATCCATGTTTGATAGCCAAAATTGCATGCTACTTTAGCCCATCTTGCTAGCAGCTTTTGGTCATGCTTTGAACTGGAAATGTGCATATTTCAGGACTGCCTTGGTTCTGTCTTCATGCTTCATGATCAAATAATGCATGCTTTGTATAGTTGTAAGTCATTCCATGTGCCTAGTTTTGAGTTTCGGGGTTCATCTCAAGCATCGGGTGCCGTATTGCCATGTTTCGGGGCTGTTTAGCATCATATTTTAGCGCTGAAATTTGCATGTTCATATGCCATATTCCGTGCCTTGCCATGCTTTGGTAGAGTGGCATTCGTGCCTTAGGATCGGTCCTCGATTTGCATGCATGTGTGCACGCATCTCGAGTGTCTCATTTTCATCTTATGGCCACGGATGTGGGTGTGGCTGAGGTTCACTCATGTTGGTGTAAGTCCATTATGCATTGTGTATGCCATTCCATTTCACAGCATTGTGTATGCTGGGTTGTATGTTAGAGCATTGTGTATGCCACATTACATCGTGCATTGTGTATGCCATTTCATAGCATTGTGTATGTTAGGTTGTATATTAGTCGCATTCATACATGTCATGCATATTGCATTCTGCTTGGGATAGGAGTTAGTCCAAGCACGGGAAACGAGGGACGTTTCGTACTTCGAGTGACGGAATGTGTCTCAATTTCCAGTCACCGACACTCCGGATTATCCATGATGGAGCCTCAGTCTTGTTGTGTTTTCATGTGCATTCATCGAGATGCGTGATTGGTGGCACGAGGATCGAGACATGCATACATACGTGAAAATACATTGCCATGCCCCTTTCCTGCTCTCTGTTGCAGAAAATCAGAAATCAGCAGCTTTCAAAAGCCTTGCACAGTATTCCGACATCAATTGCAAACAGAGGCTAATTGGGGCATCGCGATGGATTTCCGTGCCAAGCAACCCGGACATGCATCATTCATCATCCCGAGCAGAGTCAAGGCAGTCCCTAGCTTGCACGCTAGTTTACCGCTTTCCTAGTTTAATTTGTTAATTAATTAGGATTTTGTATTTATTCAGACTGTAATTATTTATTTGGGACTGTATATTATTTATTCGAACCCTCCGAGAGAGGGCAATGTTGTAATAAGTGTGCGTGCGTGTGATGCATGTCTTCCAACCCCACGTCTTTCTCCTTTTTATTTACCAGCTTATGATGGTTAGATTAGGGCATGTTTCAATTAGCATACAGTATGATAGCATGTTTGCATTCATTCATCTGTCTTGCATGCACCGGGCTCGGCGCATCATACTAATTGCATTTTTATTTCAATTCTGAGTTGAATACATGTTAGCTGTAGCATTCCACATGCCATGTTTAGAATAGCCGAGCCTATCTTAGTTGCATTTTGCATATGTTGGATTAGGCACTTCTGTATATTTAGGATCATGCATTGATTTCTAATTAGCTTCTGTTTTGGCTTGGAGTACTCGGTAAGTTTTATGCTTTAGCATCCTTGCATGCGTGTGAGTGACTGCCATGATAGCATGCTTACCATGAGGCTATGTGCTTACGTGATATAACTGCCTGAATGCCTGTGGGTGAAGGTTGGGTTACTTGGATTGGAACAATTCATCGATTGTAAGTTTTAAGCCCACTAGATAGTGGCAAAACCATGTTTTCTGAGCCCACCCGAGGGTGGCAAAATCTGTATTTTAAGCCTACTTGCGAGTAGCAAACCATTTTCAAAACAAACATGAAATGTTTTGTTCCAATTCAGGCGACCCGGTCTATACTTGTATGCCGTGCGCATCACATAGTAAATCTAGGCTAATAACCGGAATAAGAGCACACAATGTTTTCAAAACTAGATATCATGGTTAGTAGAGGCCGATCTTTGATCGGGCGAGCGGGGGTGCTCACGAAGTGACCTTCCCCAATCGTACCCAAGTTCCCGAGCCGAGGCAACTTTGGTGATGACGGACACGTGGCCTTAGGCATGAGTTAGGGTTTCCTAAATTTCCCAAAAATAAAATATTTAGGTGGCGACTCTGTATCTGGCAAAGCAGTCCATGTTTGACACTTCTTTCTAAAAATCCGTTTTCTCAAAACGATTTGCCGGATTTGGACTATTTGGTTTAGATTAAGAACCGTGACAATTTTGAGTCCTGAACTGTAGTAGTCAGGCCCCAGGGCGCGTCTACAGTTTCTGGCGACTCTGCTGGGGAGTTAGAGAACTTGACTCGAACTCATGATATCTTGTTTTGACTACACTTATGTGTTTCTTTGCATTGCATTTGCATTGGTGCGCCTAGGACACCGTGTTTGCCATCTGCTATTCCTGAACGGTTTGCCGGAGGCTTGTCTTGTCAAGGCATGACCATAAGGCTGACCGGTTGTGGGCTCTGCCAGTATGGGAACACAAACCCGGTTTTACCGGGGCACCCTTTTGACCATTCGACCTAGTGCATATTCGGATCCATAGTGACCATTCCAAACTAGGACAGGTTGCTTACCCGATAGGTTGTTTGAAACCGCTGCGTGCGTAGTGAAACCCTAGCTCCTGACAAAATAGGACAGGGAAACCCTACCCCAACATAGGGGTGTTTTGGCTCTCACTTGCTTGTTATGTGCTTTAGAGTGCGTCTCTACAGGAATGCATGTATCAGTTTGCAAGTCTGGGCATCAGGCCCGCGGGCATTAGCGTTAGTGTTTTGGGGAATCAGTTTTACCTGAGGGTATCAGTTTACCGGCAGAATTTTGGGCAGAATTTAGTAGAGAGCACACTCATTCAACTACGCTCATATCTGTTCAGGTGAAACCAGGCTGAGATGCTACCTATTTTCTCTTTTGCTAGGTAGTCTTGGAACCGTAGCTTCAGAAGGCTCCAATATCCCCCGAGTACACCGAACTTGAGTTGATAGACTTTGTCAGGTCAGAGATTCAGTTCAAGGGCAATCAGTGTTCCTTTACCAGAGGCAGGGTGAAAAGGTCGGTCAGGCACAGACCCCCAGTACAGTAGCTACCAACTCAGTGGTCTTTGCACAGCCAGGTTGAGATTTCCAAGTCTACTGCAGAGATAGATATACTGGTGGTTCAATCAGATCAGGACAGTATGTCAGGCTTAGAAGATATGTTGCGTCAGCTTCAAGACAGTATGAAGCTCATGCAGGAGGACGCTGTCCGTCAAGCGGAATTCGCCAAGCAACAGGCCGCGGTCATGGCCCAACAGGCAGAGCTAATCACCAGATTGCAACAGCAAAATAGAGCATCTGCTTCGCATCAAGCTCCCCCCCCACCAGTAGATCCAATACCCGGGGAGACGCCAAATGTCCAGGAAAGTACGGACATTCCGACAGGGCCGGCTCCGCCCCCAATCTTACCCCAGCTGTCTAAAGCACCAATCAACCCACCGGACTCTCCCTTTGAGTTCGAGGTAGACCATACAGCGTTGAAGTTGAGCAAGCTTGAAAAGTTGTTCAAGAAATCTCAGGGGGTAAAGTCCATCCTGGACATTGAGGACGGGTACACCAACGCAGCTGTGACACTGCCGGACAGGTTCAAGATGCCTCACATTGACCGTTTTGACGGGTCAGGAGATCCCATGGTCCAAATGAGTTTGTTTTCAGATGTTCTGCACCCGATGGGCTTGACAAGATTACAGAAGCTTTCCCTTTTTGGCAGGACCCTATCGGGTATTGCGGCCATCTGGTACGCCAAATTGGAGGATTCAGTGAAACGAAGCTAGGAGGAGATGGCCGAGGCCTTCGTCGCACAATATTCATACAATACCCAAATCGAGATTACGACCCGTGATCTTGAGACGACGAGGCAGGAGCCTAAGGAGAGCTTCTCAGAATTCGTGGCCCGCTAGAGGGCCAAGGCCTCAATGATGACCATTAGGCCAACGGATAAGGATCAAATACGGATGGTTCTGCGCAACCTCCAGCCTAAACTAATGCAGAAAATGATCGTGCTCCCCTTCCCTACCTTTTCAGATTTGCATGAGATGGGAGTACAGATCGAGGATGCTATAAAGCAGGGCCTCATTGACCAGGAGAAGGAGCAGCCTAGGAGGGCGTTTACCCGCAGTTCGAATGCGACCACCAGCGGTGACGCAGCTGCAAGATCTTCCGAAGTGGGCATGGTCGCCACCACCACACCAAGAGTAGCCACCCCCGTTGTTGGTGCATCCACTTCAAACCCCCAAACTTCAGACTATCTACCCCGAGGCAAGAGGGTTTTCACCCCACTCTATATGTCTTTGTCTAAAGCCCTAGGGGTCCTACTCAGGAAAGGACATCTGAAACCGTTAGAGCAACGACCTCTACCCGATCCTCTCCCTCCAAAGCATGACCCGACTAAGTACTGTGCTTTCCATCAACAAACCGGTCATGACATCGACAGTTGCGTCCGTCTTCGCCACGAGATACAAAATTTGATTGACAACGGGGTCATCCCTGCACCAGCTCCTGCAAAGTCTATCGGCACTTGATCAGTGAACTTGTGGAGGATAATGTGATGTGATCGAGGGATGAACCACCTGCGGGCGGCGTTCAGTTTATTTCAGATATGGTGTATGGCATGCTCTGTTTTGAGCATTTGTGAATGCCGGTTTTTGTACATTCTGACTTAGGTATTGGGTCAGTCTTGTTGTGTTATTTTGAGTCTGTCTCTTTGTTTTGAGTCAGTCTTTTTGTTTAGGGTCTGTCATGTTGTACCGAGTCAGTCCTATTTTGGTTGGAGTCGGGTGATGCCGGGGGTGTTCCCTCTACATCACTTGCTTGTTTTATGTTTGTCTTTTTGTTTTGTTTTGAGTCTGTTTCTGCCTTGGAGCCAGTTGTGCCAACAGATTTTGAATGAAACAGCAGTGATTTTCACGCTCTCGCATTTGCTTCTACCTTGTGCCAGTTATGCCGGAAGTTCTGAATGAGATGGCAGTATTTGACTAAGAACTCTGTCTTTTCTGTGCCTTAAAGTCATTGTAATGACCTAAGTTTTTCAAAACTTTTTGAACACTGCGGTGAAAACGAAGAGGAAGGAATTCCTTGGGATTTGCAAAACTTTAATCAATTGAGAGAAAGAGAGGCGTGCTAAGCCCTTAATGAGTGAAATCGTGCTTGTTAGCGTGAGTACTGAGAAGGACCCTGGCTTGATCCGGACTGGTTACACACTATCTTCAGCGCGAGCGATTTGTCGCTTTCTTAAAAATTTTCAAAAACAAAATGTTTTGCGCAGTCCTGCGAAGACCTGTGTGGAATCGCTCTTGAGATTGTGCAGTTTAGGATCGCTCTCAGCCTCGAGACTTGAGCCCTTGCTTTTAAACCTCGACCTTGGATTCAGAGTGTTCAACGGTCAACCGCGATATGAGGCCTGTGTGGCCAGATTTGAAACAGCCCTCGAACAAGAGGCACCAAAGTCAGATCAAGAAGATCAGACCTCATCAGAAGAAGCTTGCGGAGCTAGAACAGAAGCACCCCTCGAACTAGAGGCGAAAATGTCCGATGTGCTCGAAGAGCCGGAGATGGATCATTCTGCAAATCAATACAACAGCCACTCTCTTGGATACGGATGGCTTCGAGATCCTAAAACCATTTGGCATGGACTTGTTACACTTTTACCCTTTGAGAGGCTCGCTGGGTCGAAAACCTAGAAGGGCGACCTAGGCAAAAATTAGAGTGAGACAAAAAAAAAATACAAAAAATGCAAAAAGAAAAGAAAAAGAAAAATGCAAAAAAAGAAGAAGAAAAAGGAATGAAAATAATATAAAAAAAAAAAAAAAAAGAAAGAAGAACAAAGCTCGCAAGGTCAAAAACCCGCGACAGGCGCCTTGACAAAAGTTAGAGCCTAAAAAGGAGAGGTTAATACCCGAGTGTACCTTAACCCCGAACTACGTAAGGCTTGATTCCCATCTTTGGGATACGTAGGCAACTTCATCCTGAAGTCCAGCCGTAAAACACTTCAATTTGATTGTGTCCATGCGATGGTTCTGGTCATCTTTGTTTTCTCTGTATCTGAGGATTTGGTTGTGTTCGTCACTCTGAGGACTGACTACAATGTGCTGCGGTGCCATTCAAACAAGGGGCAACTTTCTGTTGCCATTCAATGTGCCGCGGTGCCGTTCAAACAAGGGGCAACTTTCCGTTGCCATGCAGCTCTCTTCGAGCAAGGGGCAATTTTCCTCCAGATCCGAGGTTGTGTGTCTCAAGAATAGGTT
This sequence comes from Camellia granthamiana, assembly GCA_036172215.1. Classification (NCBI taxonomy): domain Eukaryota; kingdom Viridiplantae; phylum Streptophyta; class Magnoliopsida; order Ericales; family Theaceae; genus Camellia; species Camellia granthamiana. The sequence continues at coordinate 166,044,936 of CM069905.1, read as the reverse complement.
CCGTGCTTGTTGAGCATGCAAGCACGGACCGTTTGCAAAAATAGTTTTTGAGAATTTTTACTGAGGTTGACTAATTTTCTCGAAAATTATTCCATTTTTTCCAAAATTGAACCTTTTTCTTGGACCCAAAAAAGGAAAATTTTCAATGCTCATAGCCTGACTTGCATGATTTTAAATTAGAAAGTTGAACAAGCATGTTAATCTAACTCTTATGCTGATCAAAATTGTTTTAGTAGAAAACCAAAACAAAAAATGGTCAAAATAATGAACTAGGGGCACAGTTGAGTCAGGCTTCCTGTCTTTCCCCCATTTTCACCATACTTGCCAAGAAGGGCACTCTACTTGCCGAACAGGGCAACGTATTCGCCAGAAAAGGGCACCACTGAAGCTAATCGCAAAGGGCTGAAAGCTCTCTCATCCTCCAAGTAGCAAGGTATCGAGCCAAGTGCGAAGCACGAACTGGAATGGATCGAGATATTCCACTCCATCATCTGGACAGATCTTATCATGTCCAAACTCCCCAGCAAAGCATCATCAACCGATATTAGCTGCAGATTTGCTACACACCCAGTTGTAGCGCAACCCTTCTATGGGAGGAATTCACTAGCTGTGAACGGAAGAAAGAGAATCTAGCAGCATGCTAGGGGCAAGAGCCCGCAACTTCCTATTTATCCATCAACCACCCAGGGGAGGGATTGAAAAATGAGAGATTGAAGAATAGAGAGATGTGCGATGAGAGAAAAAGTGAGAAAAGGGCTTTTTCAGAAAACAAGAGATTGAGTGCCAGAGTGATGTGAGAATCACAAATGAGAAAGAGTGGGAAACACTACCCGGTGAAACAGGCTCCCTGTGCACGTTTGAGTGTCGTGTCATTTTGTTTATCTCGATTCTTATTTTGAGTCATTTCGAGTGTTACTCGATGTGTTTAGGTTGTGTGCCTTTTATTTCCTTATTGAGTCGTTTTGCTGTGTTCAGTCGTAGGCTCAATACCTGGTCGAAAACTCATCTCTCAATTTCAAAAATAAAATCGTTTTATGCTCCGAGTGCCGTGTCGTTCTCCACATTTGTGCAAAACAGAATTTGTTCTTTCATAAAACCGCAGGGTTCAACCCAGGTCATGTGAGAACAGTGGAACCAGGACCTGTCTGAAGCTATAATAGTTCCGGACTGCAAAGCAAAAGAAAAGAGGGAAAATGGAAGCATCTGAGTGTGCTTCAACTTCAGAAAATTCCGTGATTGTATTCCGGATGTACCTTTTCAAGCCTTGTCAATGCTCCGAAGCATGAGTGTGCCTCTACCTCAAGCGCAAGATCAAGCCTACTTCAAAGTTATGCACCCTTCCACCCGCATTGTTATGCGTTCTTCCACTGGTATTGTCATGCACACCTTACTTGCATTTATTTGCATCTTGTGTTATCTTCTGCCATTTATCCTTTTACGCTGAGCAGCGTTTGAGATCGTTGTCCTTCGGATTTTTATCTCAGGTTGCGTTGTGTGCGCACTTGAGCGGTTGTTTTTGGACCTCTTCTCACGATTTCAGCGTAGTTAGAGTGTTCTTTTCCTCACACGATTTCAGCGTGTTTGGAATTTATCCCAGGTTGCGTTGTAGACGCACTGGGCGGGTTGTTTTTGGACCTCTTCTCATGATTTCAGCGTGGTTTGAGTGTTCCGTTCCTCACACGATTTCAGCGTGTTTGGATTTTATCTCAGGTTGCGTTGTGTGCGCACTTGAGCGGTTGTTTTTGGACCTCTTCTCACGATTTCAGCATGGTTAGAGTGTTCTTTTCCTCATACGATTTCAGCGTATTTGGAATTTATCCCAGGTTACATTGTAGACGCACTGGGCGGGTTGTTTTTGGACCTCTTCTCACGATTTCAGCGTGGTTAGAGTGTTCTTTTCCTCACACGATTTCAGCGTGTTTGGATTTTATCTCAGGTTGCATTGTGTGCGCACTTGAGCGGTTGTTTTTGGACCTCTTCTCACGATTTCAGCGTGGTTAGAGTGTTCTTTTCCTCACACGATTTCAGCGTGTTTGGAATTTATCCCAGGTTGCGTTGTAGACGCGCTGGGCGGGTTGTTTTTGGACCTCCTCTCACGATTTCAGCGTGGTTTGAGTGTCCCGTTCCTCACACGATTTCAGCGTGTTTGGAATTTATCCCAGGTTGCGTTGTAAACGCGCTGGGCGGGTTGTTTTTGGACCTCCTCTCACGATTTCAGCGTGATTTGAGTGTCCCGTTCCTCACACGATTTCAGCGTGTTTGGAATTTATCCCAGGTTGCGTTGTAGACGCACTGGGCGGGTTGTTTTTGGACCTCCTCTCACGATTCCAGCGTGGTTTGAGTGTCCCGTTCCTCACACGATTTCAGCGTGTTTGGATTTTATCTCAGGTTGCGTTGTGTGCGCACTTGAGCGGTTGTTTTTGGACCTCTTCTCACGATTTCAGCATAGTTAGAGTGTTCTTTTCCTCACACGATTTCAGCGTGTTTGGAATTTATCCCAGGTTGCGTTGTAGACACGCTGGGCGGGTTGTTTTTGGACCTCCTCTCACGATTTCAGTGTGGTTTGAGTGTCCCGTTCCTCACGCGATTTCAGTGTGTTTGGAATTTATCCCAGGTTGCATTGTAGACGTGCTGGACAGGTTGTTTTTGGACCTCCTCTCACGATTTCAGCGTGGTTTGAGTGTCCCCTTCCTCACACAATTTCAGCGTGTTTGGAATTTATGTTAGGTTGCGTGGAACGCGCTCCTGATTGATTTTCTTTGTTCTTCCTCCACTCACGAGTCCAGCGTGGTTGGCGTATGTCACCATTTTGCATCTATTGTACTCTCTGTTGCATCGCATCTATTATCTATTGCATCACATCTATTACATCCATTGCATCATATCTGTTTCATTGCCCGGTCTAGGAGACCTTAAATCCTCTAAAGGTGCAATTCCTTTGGTGTTTGTCGTGCCCGAACGACTTCCGGTGGTCTGGTATAGCCACCTGCCTGTGTTTGCGGTGAGTTCCTAGGAGACCAACTGAGACGGTGGAAAATAGAGTTCAAATGGCTTATGCCTAGAACACAAAGGTTCAGGATTTCCAAGACTAAAGTCTGGTTTAAATACCCAGAGGTATATCCTCGGCTTGAAATCTGTATGGCAGCCCCATAGATTGAGATAGCATCTGTATGCACCTCAATTCTGGATACTGATCCAACCTAGTCTGTCACCCTATTAGAGAATAAGGAAAGCTGCAACCATAGTCAGGGAGAAAAGTAGTACCTGTGGTTCAACTGAGAAGAAGAGGAAGATTCCCACATCAGCGTGAGGTAGGACATTGTCAAGGTAAGTCATTGCCAATTGTCCTTGTAAGATACCTTTACCTCTTAGCTATTACATTGCATTTTAGCCACTACATTGCGGTGCATTGCATGAATCCTCAATTTTCAAACCGGCTTCGCGTAGCGTATAAGTCCAATTATCAAACCAGCTTCGCGTAGCGTGTAAGTCCAATCTTCAAACCGGCTTCGCGTAGCGTATAAGTCCAATTATCAAACCGGCTTCGCGTAGCGTATAAGTCCAATTATCAAACCGGCTTCGCGTAGCGTCTAAGTCCAATTATCAAACCGGCTTCGCGTAGCGTATAAGTCCAATCTTCAAACCGGCTTCGCGTAGCATATAAGTCCAATCATCAAAATCTTTCTGCATATCATTTTGCATCCTGCCCCTGAACTACGCTGGTTTGATTCCTTGCAAAGGGATACGTAGGCAGCCTGCGGGCACAACCATTTATTTATCTATACTTTGTTTGTTTGTCCAAGTCTTCGGCCTTGTCAAAAATGGGTCGTCTCTGGGCTTTGACATTCACTCCCGTCACTTCTTGACTTCTGAGTTCTGTCAAAGAGGGGCAACTGTAGACACCCCATTTTTGACCACCTTTAAGACTTGGACGCGACTGATGGTTTTGGAAGTTGTGCAGTGCAAAGGTTCAATTTCTTCGGCAAGGAGAGAGTCAAATCTCAACTTCATACCCTTTTTTTGGACCAAAATGATCTTGATCAAAAGATTTTAGTCTTAAAACCCTCTCTTTCAAAACGTTTTTGAAATAAAGTTTTTACGATGTTCCGAGGCTCGCATTTTGTCAAAATGTTGCGCTTTTCGGTAAACCGAGCAAGGACAAAGTGGAAATGAATGAAATAGAAATGAAATCTTTGGAAAATCTTTCAAAAAACCTTACTTAGGGGTTTGGAGTTGAAGAAAAGAGGAGAAGAGGGAAGAAATCCAGTTGGGGGAGAAAATGGGCACGAACCGTTAAGAAAAAGGCAAGCAGCCCTCGCCGAATCGGGCCTATCATTTGCATACTTGGAATCAAGCTATGAGGCCACCACCGTTGGAAAGAAGACTTCCGGGGCTTCAGTTTGCACTCAAGAATCTCCTAAAGCCAATTCCGGACGGGGGAGATATGGTTGATTGAAGCAGGGCATCACTCCGGTTGGACCGAATCTGCGCGACTTCACCAAAACAGGCATAACTTTTTCCACAGGAGGAATTTTAATACAAGGTTTGCGCCATTGGAAAGCTAACTTCTGAGGATTCAATTTGGACACTTGAATGGCCACCATTGGACTTCCTAATCATTGGCCGGCCACCTTTCTTTCCGGAAGACCCATTTTTTGTCCTGAAAAGTAGCAGGCCGGCCAGAAAATGTGGCAGGCCGGCCACCTAGCTGGTTGAATGACCAATTTGGCCCTTTTGAGCTGGCCAGCCATAATCCCCTCCCCAAGGGTGTTCCAGCTGTGCAATTTGTTTTCCTCCAGGCCCTGTACCCGAGGGTCAACCTTTTGGGGGGAAAATTTGAATTTGATTTTCCCCCCCTTTTTCCCTTCTCTCCCTCTATAAAACCAGCAGCTCCAGCTACATTTTGGGGGGACAAAAAAAATTGTTTAGGAGCATTATACGTACAACCTCCCTCTCCTTCTCTTCCAAGCTCCAAAACCCTAAGCCTCTTGCACCATTAACCCTACACCTCATAGCACCACACCTCCATCCTCCATTCCCACACTTTGAAGATGATTTCCAGAGGTTGGAAGCTCAGAAATTTGGTCCAAAAGCTACTGGTTTGCAACTCTTCAAGGGTGAGTCTTCTTTCCCCCCTTTTCTAGTCTTTTCTTGTTTCATTTATAAGCCACACTTGCAAACATTTTTGGGCTTCGGCCTAAACTAGAAATAGTCATATTTTGAGCTCCTTTTCATGTTTGATCAAGGACCTCTTGCTTTTTGAGGTCTCCTACTGCCACTTGCCTCTTTAACTCTCTTTTAGGCCTATTTTTGCATAGTATTTTAGGCTTATTTTTGAGTTTTTTTGGACTTGGTCATAAACTGTGAAATGCCGTGTTTTGAGCCCCTCTTCAACTTTGTTGAAGGGCTCTCCTCTGTTTGAGGTCAGCTGCTACCACTTGTCTCTTTATCCCTCTTTTAGGGCCATTTTTGCATGATAGATTATCCCTATTTATGTTCACTTTTGAGATCTGTTATAAACTGGAAAAAGTCTTGTTTTAATATCATCTTCATGTTTGATTAAGGTTCCATTTTTGTTTGAGGTCATATGCTCCCTTGTATGCTTGATTCCTTCTCATTTTGAGCCTTACACCTAAGCTTTTGTGGCATGCTTTGTTTGGCCTTCTAGCCACTGGAATCCAGTGGATTTCCAGTGGCTTTGATGCTATTTTGAGCCTCCAAATCAGAGGGGGGTCCCCCCCCTCTCACCTTGACTTGTTTGATGGCCATTTTGGCCTTTCAAAGGGACCCCTCTTTACATGTTTTAAAGTCACATTTTAGGGTCAATTTGATGAGTTTTGGGACTACCATATTTGATTTCCAGAGTTTTTTGTGCCATGCTAAGTGCCCTTGATGCATATGCTTAATAACCCCTTTGTATGCCCTCTAAAGGAGCCCCTCATTTGTGCATGTGTTGGCTGCATTTCCATGGTTATTTGGGCATATTTTGGCATGTTTAGTTAACTGATTTTTGCTGGTTTGGTGAGTGCTCACTTGCTTCATGTACTTGCCATGTAATCCATGTTTGATAGCCAAAATTGCATGCTACTTTAGCCCATCTTGCTAGCATCTTTTGGTCATGCTTTGAACTGGAAATGTGCATATTTTGGGACTGCCTTGGCTCTGTCTTCATGCTTCATGATCAAATAATGCATGCTTTGTATAGCTGTAAGTCATTCCATGTGCGTAGTTTTGAGTTTCGGGGTTCATCTCATGCATCGGGTGCCGTATTGCCATGTTTTGGGGCTGTTTAGCATCATATTTTAGCGCTGAAATTTACATGTTCATATGCCATATTCCGTGCCTTGCCATGCTTTGGTAGAGTGGCATTCGTGCCTTAGGATCGGTCCTCGGTTTGCATGCATGCGTGCACGCATCTCGAGTGTCTCATTTTCATCTTATGGCCACTGATGTGGGTGTGGCTGAGGTTCACTCATGTTGGTGTAAGTCCATTATGCATTGTGTATGCCATTCCATTTCACAGCATTGTGTATGCTGGGTTGTATGTTAGAGCATTGTGTATGCCACATTACATCGTGCATCGTGTATGCCATTTCATAGCATTGTGTATGTTAGGTTGTATATTAGTCGCATTCATGCATGTCATGCATATTGCATTGTGCTTGGGATAGGAGTTAGTCCAAGCACGAGAAACGAGGGACGTTTCGTACTTCGAGTGACGGAACGTGTCTCAATTCCCAGTCACCGACACTCCGAATTATCCATGATGGAGCCTCGGTCTTGTTGTGTTTTCATGTGCATTCATCCCATATTGAGTTGTGCAAATCGACTCTTCGGCCATCATGTATCGAGATGCGTGATTGGTGGCACGAGGATCGAGGCATGCATACATACGTGAAAATACATTGCCATGCCCCTTTCCTGCTCTCTGTTGTAGCAAATCAGAAATCAGCAGCTTTCAAAAGCCTTGCACAGCATTCCGACATCAATTGCAAACAGAGGCTAATTGGGGCATCGCGATGGATTTCCGTGCCAAGCAACCCGGACATGCATCATTCATCATCCCGAGTAGAGTCAAGGCAGTCCCTAGCTTGCACGCTAGTTTACCGCTTTCCTAGTTTAATTTGTTAATTAATTAGGATTTTGTATTTACTCGGACTGTAATTATTTATTTGGGACTGTATATTATTTATTCGGACCCTCCGAGCGAGGGCAATGTTGTAATAAGTGTGCGTGCGTGTGATGCATGTCTTCCAACCCCACGTCTTTCTCCCTTTTATTTACCAGCTTATGATGGTTAGATTAGGGCATGTTTCAATTAGCATACAGTATGATAGCATGTTTGCATTCATTCATCTGTTTTGCATGCACCGGGCTCGGCGCATCATACTAACTGCATTTTTATTTCAATTCTGAGTTGAATACATGTTAGCTGTAGCATTCCATATGCCATGTTTAGAATAGCCGAGCCTATCTTAGTTGCATTTTGCATGTGTTGCATTAGGCACTTCTGTATATTTAGGACCATGCATTGATTTCTAATTAGCTTCTGTTTTGGCTTGGAGTACTCGGTAAGTTTTATGCTTTAGCATCCTTGCATGCGTGTGAGTGACTGCCATGATAGCATGCTTACCATGAGGCTATGTGCTTACGTGATATAACTGCCTGAATGCCTGTGGGTGAAGGTTAGGTTATTTGGATTGGAACAATTCATCGATTGTAAGTTTTAAGCCCACTAGATAGTGGCAAAACCATGTTTTCTAAGCCCACCCGAGGGTGGCAAAATCTGTATTTTAAGCCTACTTGCGAGTAGCAAACCATTTTCAAAACAAACATGAAATGTTTTGTTCCAATTCAGGCGACCCGGTCTATACTTGTATGCCGTGCACATCACATAGTAAATCTAGGCTAATAACCGGAATAAGAGCACACAATGTTTTCAAAACTAGATATCATGGTTAGTAGAGGCCGATCTTTGATCGGGCGAGCGGGGGTGCTCACGAAGTGACCTTCCCCAATCGTACCCAAGTTCCCGAGCCAAGGCAACTTTGGTGATGACGGACACGTGGCCTTAGGCACGAGTCAGGGTTTCCTAAATTTCTCAAAAATAAAATATTTAGGTGGCGACTCTGTATCTGGAAAAGCAGTCCATGTTTGGCACTTCTTTCTAAAAATCTGTTTTCTCAAAACGATTTGCCGGATTTGGACTCTTTGGTTCAGATTAAGAACCGTGACAATTTTGAGTCCTGAACTGTAGTAGTGAAGCCCCAAGGCGCGTCTACAATGCCCCAAAAATAAAATGCTGGAAAGCCAAAACTCACACTTGCTAAGCTTGGCATACAACTTCATGTCCTCAAAATCTGTAAGGCAAGTCTCAGATGCTTCTCATGTTCAACTTCACTCTTGGAGTATATCAATATATCGCCGATGAAAACAACCACAAACTCATCTAGGTAAGGCTTAAAGACTCTATTCATCAAATCCATGAATGCTGCAGGAGCATTAGTTACTCCAAAAGGCATTACCAAAAATTCGTAATGGCCATACCTCGTCCGAAAAGCAGTCTTCTCAACGTCCTCGGCTTTAACCTTGAGCTGATGGTAGCCCGACTTGAGATCAATTTTAGAAAAGACTCGTGCTCCCTGTAGTTGATCAAGTAAATCATCGATCCTCGGCAATGGGTACTTGTTCTTAATGGTTACCTTGTTCAGTTCTAGGTCATCAATACAAAGGCGAAGTGTATTATCCTTTTTCTTAACAAATAGAACTGGGACTCCCCAGGGTGAAGTGCTCGGCCTAATAAAACCCTTGTCTAACAACTCTTGTAATTGCACCTTCAACTCCCTAAGTTCAGCTGGGTGTTTTAGAGATAGGCTGGGTTCCCGACATAACATCAACGGTAAATTCTATTTCCCTATCGACCAAGTGACCGGGCAAATCATTTGGCAAGACGTCGGGGAATTCTTTAACAATTGGGATGCCGGCTAACTCAACGCTTCCATTCGAATCACTTAGTATACTACACAGATAACCTTGACACCCCTTTTTGATTAACTTATAACCTCTCATGGATGAGATAAAGTAAGGTGGAGATACTACCCCTTTTCCCTGAAATGTAACCTCGGCTTGGTTTGGGGGTTTCAACGTGACACTTTTGGAAACACAATCTATGGATGCATGATTCACTACTAACCAATCCATCCCCAATATAACATCAAAATGAGTCAGGCTTAACGGCATCAAATCAACTAACAATCCTACATCCTCAATCACAACATCACACGCCCTATAAATAGATGCAACAATCATAGTTCTCCCAGATGGAGCAGATACAGATAACACATAACCAAGGGGTTCTAGTTTCCTATTCAACTTCTTGGCAAACTTAGTAGATACAAATGAATGCGTAGAACCCGAATTAATCAATATGTATGCATCTTGAGAGCAAATTGGAAGGGTACCTGACACTACTGTCTCAGCGTTCTGGGTGTCTCCTGGTACTAATGCAAAAACTCTGCCCTGTCTCATCTGTGCCTTGCCGATGTTGTTGTTCTGTGCAGAGCCCGAAGTACTCCCATTTTTCTTGCCATCATTTACATTTGTCTTCGGATAGTCTTTCACACGATGACCTACCTCACCACATTCAAAACAAGCTCCAGACGCCCAACGACAAACTCCAGAATGTGGCTTTCCGCAACTTGAACATGTCGGCCTAGTACTACCTTTCTGTCTTGAGTTGCTTGAACTGCTTATGTTCATTTTCTTCCTGGCATCAAATGCTCCTCGGCGATTGTCGTAATTCTGTCTCTTCCTCTAGCTATCTCCTGAACTCTGGTATCGGTTCAGGTTAGCTTCTGCAAGGATGGCCTTGTCCAATACTCCGGCGTAAGTCGGCATGTTGAGCATGTTAACTTGATCTTGTATCGGCCCACGGAGCCCACTTTCAAACTTCCTAGCTTTTCTATATTCATCATCGACCATATGAGGTGCATATCTCGCTAACTCGGTAAAAGCACGGTCGTATTCTGCCACTGTCTTGTTGCCTTGTGTCAAAGTCTGGAACTCTGTGGTCTTGCGATCTCGGACACTGAGGGGAAAGTGCTTGTTGTAAAACAACTCCAAAAATCTAGCCCAAGTCAACCCTGGGTTACTTTCTCGAACCATCATCCACCATCTTCGAGCATCGTCGTCTAACGTGAATGCTGCTAATGACGCCTTTTGAGCGTCGGTGCTGGGAAAAATCTCAAACAACTTCTCCATTTCCAGAACCCACGCTTCGACTTTCATCGGCTCTATACCCCCTTGGAACCTAGGCGAGTTCATCTTCTTGAACTCTTTGATCAAAGTTATCGTGCCATCCCCATACAAAGCTGGCGGCGAAGGCACTTGTGGCACTGGAGGAGGTGGAGGCGGAGCTGCATGTCGGCCGCTTATCTGCTTAGCCTGAGTAGAAGTAGTACTAGTGTCCTGTGGCCTAGGTTGTCGCAACTCACAGACCAAACCTTCGACCAACCTTTCTAATCTGTCCTCGGGATGATCTCGGCCAACTGGAGGTCTACCCCTTCTCATGATGCTAAGAGTATGCAAAATGTGACTTTAAAACAAAATGAACAAACAAACATGTATGCAAGTAACAAATGATCATGCCGAGATGATGCACACCTTGTCAAGTAGCAAGCAATATGATGCAATCCTAACATCATTCTAAGGGACATCCTATGCTCTTTAGGACTCAGAGTGTGTGAATAAGCGTACTATAAGGAACCGGTGCTCTAATACCAATCTGTCACAACCCCATTCCGCCTCTAGTAGAATGGTGCTGTGATGGCCAGTAATCCGAGATTACCAAAAGTCAACTTACAAAGATTCACACACAATCAAAGTATACATATGGGCTTACATGCGCGAAAGCAATAAATTTAAATCTAAGTAGTTCATAAGAGCTGTGCATAGATCAAATGAAATGACATACATCTTAACATAGTTTTACAACTTGAAATACAAATAAAATAAAATACATATTACATCTTGATCAAAAGGCTTCTCAAGCCGACATATACAAAATACATGACATACAAGCTAAGAAGCATAATCTTCAAGATGCTACAAAATGTGAATCCAAAAACATCTTGCAAAACACATCTAGGCGTCACCGCCTTCCTACTCGACACCTACATATATATATAGAGAGGGTGAGCTTGGATACTCAGTGAATGATATTAGAAATAAAGGTTTGCATGAATGATATACAAGATTTCCATCAAAACAATACATAGCATAACTAGTACAAAATCAAAGGATGAACCAAGTTCATCTATCAAATCTTTCAAGCTTCAAGGGATGCTTACTGGCATCAATAATACAAGGGATGATATTAAACAAAGGTGCTACAAAAGCTTAGAGTCCTCTAGCACATAAGGACTTGTACTACAAAGGCTCAGAGTCCCCTAGCACGTACGGACTTGTGCTACAAAGGTTTAGAGTCCCCTAGCACATACGGACTTGTGCTACAAAGGTTTAGAGTCCCTTAGCACGTACGGACTTGTGCTACAAAGGTTTAGAGTCTCCTAGCACGTACGGACTTGTCAAGAATGTCATCCAAAACAAAGCTAATACTTGATACACAAAATAGGGGTATTCATTCATGCTTAACAAATACTTTTCCAAAACGAAGCAAAGCTTTATCAAAACTTCATAACATAACTTTATCAAAAATACCACTCACCTAGCTCTTCGGGTGTGGGAGTTACAAGCAAGGGTCCAAGACCTACAAGTACATAATAAATCCCATTGAATGCGTTTCAATAAGACAAGGTGAGATGCTCAAAGATGGATATGAAATGCATCCTTAAAACAAGCTTTACTTGACAGGAAAGGATCTCGGCATTTCTTTCAAAATCAAGTCAAAACAAGCAAAACATGCTGGGAGTTACCACACTGCCTTTTCATCTCGGAAAAACATGCTGGGTACCAACCAGGTCTTGGCCGAGGTCCCACACCTCTTGGCCGAGGTGTGGTCCCGATGGCCACATGCAGGGAAATGAAGTCTGGAAATTCTGGGTTTCTTTTGAAGGGCATGAAGAATATGAACATGAAGAACATAAATGCAAAAATCATAACTTCTTTATTCAAAATCTGAGATTTCATGCTATGAGTTCAAAAATATGGACCTGGGCACCCATACTTGAAGATCTTATGAAAACGAACACAAAAACATGGATCTTGATACAAACTTTCGGATTAAGACATGGTTTTCTTTCAAGAACACAAGAACATCATTTTTCTCTTTCTAAAACCGAATTTCAAAGCAATGCATGGCTCATGAATCATGCTAGATCATACAATGTAGTTAGATGAACATAAAGAACAACAAGAGCAAAACAAGAATCTAACCTCAAAACACGAATCCAACGGTTCAAACTCTAAGGATCAAGCTTGGAAATCTATTCCCACTCTAAGAACTTCTTCCTCTTCTTTCTAGAGCTTCTCTCTCTACCATGCAAATATGACACACAAAATGATATGTTTTCTCTACTGCCAGCAGACTTAACCCTCTGCTGGGACACGTGGCACCACCGGATTGGGTTTCCTAAAAAAGGTGACTGAAAGACAAGACAAGACCATGACAAAGGGTGTTCAACAAGTAAGGTGACATGGGCACTCCGGCAGGTAAGGACCTCGGATTAGAACAAGGCTTCGGCAAGTAAGGTCTCAATGATCTCGGTTATGAAGGATAACACTCGGTCTAGCTGTGCCACACCTCGGTCTAGATGTGCCACACCTCGGTCTAGGTCATACCAGTCCAGGAACAAGATCACCAGGTGCAGGGATCAAAGATCTAAATTACCTAAAGGGTAACAACTCGGCTTAGATGATACATATCTCGGCCTCGGTGATACACACCTCGGCCTGGATGATGACATCTCTGCCAATATGCCGAGGTGAAGGTGGAGGTCAGCCAAAGTGGTTCCAAGATGGCCCTAGGTGTAAAAGGTCCAAAGGCGTGACCTAAGCTTAAGATGACCTCGGCTACACACACCAAGCAAGGAACAAAACATACAAACAATACTCAAGCCAAAACACATAGGTACAAAGCAAGACAGAAACCTTACTTAGGCAAAACAAGTCAAAACCACAAGTGCAAGCTTAACAAAACAGAACATGCAGATGCACATGAACATGACTAAGACGAGGATGAGGGTCACTACAGGGGCAAAATCGACTAACTCAGTAAACTTGGCCTCATATTCGGCCACTGATATCCTGCCTTGTTTGAGTTCTTGGAATTCTAACACTTTCTGATCTTTGAGACATTCGGGAAAATACTTGTTGTAGAAAATCTCATTAAACTGTGCCCACATCATGTTCCCATTATTAGTTCGGACTAGTAACCACCATCTCCGGGCTTCATCTTTTAACGTATAGGTGGCCAAAAGAACTTTCTTTGTTTCGGAGCAAGGAAACACTTCAAATAGTTTCTCCATTTCGAGCAACTAGCTTTCTGCTTTTAAGGGTTCAATGCCACCCAAGAAAGTTGGTGGCTTCATCTTCATAAATTTCTGAGTTAGGTTGATTACATCATTGTTATCCGGCTCATTTTGTGCTGGTGGAGGCGGAGAGGTATAGGTTGTTGCCTCTGTTGCTGTATTAGTGCTTCTGTCAGAGCTATAAGCATTTGTTCCATTCGGTTCATTCGAGCCTCAGATGACTTAGCTATTCCATCGCTTCTTGTATTTTCCATTTGCTATAGGTAAACAGAGCACCATAAACATAGGCAAATAGTCCTTATTTTCAATATTCAAGTCATTTATTTCAATGTCATGGGGTCATGGTCAAATTCAGTCTTCACATTTAAAGAACACACACACTCACACATGCAGATAGAATGCCCCTATTTCTTACTAGGACATCCTAAGCTCATATGGACTCGTGTGTTCGGTAGAACACGTGCTCTGATACCACTCTATTACAACCCAAACCCATCCCTATAGGTTTAGCGTCGTAACCGGCCAATAATCCTTGGGTTACCAAAGGTCTCTTAATATAATGACATATAATAACGGGCTATGGAAGCAAATATAGAAATATACATTGTCCATACAGCTGTGTTAACGTATATGAGACATAAATCTTTTTAACAAACTTATATATATATATATATATATGATGTTATAAATACATTAGTCTTACGTCACTAAGGCCACATATACAAAACTTCCAAAACATGTTCATTCAAAACATAAATATCAAAAAGTACAAAAGTCCTATAGATTCAAAAACTTGATTAGATCTTAAAAGGGAACCTCCATGGGAGGCACGATGGCTGGCTGACTCTAAAACTCGCCATGTAGCAACTTAGGCCTGGTCATGCGCCTGCTCACCTACAAACATAAATATAAATGGTGAGCGAAAGCCCAGTGAATAATAATAGAGTAAAAGGTTTGATGAATAATGTCCATAACACATTTAGAAATCAGAGTTCATATCAGAGACAGATTTATATTTATATTCATGTTCAAGTCAATGATAGAAATCAGAATACATATTTAATCTTACATCCATTAGCGCTAACAGATCATATACGGGGCATCAAAGATCATACTTGTTAGTTCCATAAAGGAACCTCCGGCCGGGTACGGATAACTTGTTAGTTCCATAAAGAAACCTCTGGCTGGGTACTGATAACTTGTCAATTCCATAAAGGAACCTCTGGACCAGGTACAGATAACTTACTTAAGCCCTGAATACTGATCAAAATTTGGACAATCATTCATTATACAAAACATAACATTTCATAGAATAGATCTTATTTCATCATATAGAAAATAATTAGAGTTGAACATAACTTTACTAAGTTATTACTCACAGATGGCTCCAAAGCAAACAGACAAAATGAGAAAATCAGATGTCTTGTGGCGCGTGACCTACACAGCTACAGAACGAACACTTGTTAAATTACACACTCGGAATCATTATCTTAATCCTTTCTTCTCTTGGTGTGTTTGTACTTATTGTCCTCATTATTATGTCTTAACCTTGGCCTAGGAATGCCTAGGATGCAATGAGGATGCTAAAATGTACTTGGAAATACTTAACAAAGATAGCTGAAAACAGGGGTCCCGCTTAAGCGCAACATCCTTTACTCGAGCGGACATTCAAAATATGAGTAGCTGCTCGAGCACAACTTCTGTTGCTTGAGCGGTCTGTAAACTTCTACAAATGTACTGGTTGTGTGGTTTTCACGCTCGACGGACGCTTGACGGTCGCTCAAGCGTGAGACTCAGGTCCTCGCTCGAGTGTAACCCTTGTCGCTCAAGCGGTCTGCAAAAATGGTAAACTTCTGGGAGCATGCATTTTACACTCGAGCCAACTTTAGGTCGCTCAAGTGGAAGTGCACACACTCAGAGTGGTTGCTCGAGCGTAGGAGCAGAATTTTAGAATTTCCAGATTTGCTCCTAAGCTCAAAACTCCAATTCTAAACTGAAATTCATGATCCTTAGGACCAAAAATTGAAGCAAACTAGTGTGAACATGCAAAATAGCTTGAATTCAAAATCAATTCACAAAATCAAGGCCCAAAGATAAGTCAATTATACAAAACCAAGCTTGAAGCTCAAAGAACATAACTTGAAGATAACATGCATGAATTGATATGAACTTAGACTCTCCAAAACATGATCAATTAAGGTCAAATGGTAAGAAAGGTGATGGATTCTCAAAACCAAGTCAAGAAGGACACATGCATGTATGACTTGAGTGAAATTCAAACTGAAAATGCTATGATATATGCATGCATGCATGACATGGTTCAATTCTCTTCATTTCTAGCTTAATTCTTGCATTGTCCATCATCATTCTCTAGAGTTCATGTCTTACACATCATAATTCTACAATCTAAAGGTTGAATTCTTACCTAGGCTTGTCAATGATGCTTTAGATGATCAATTGTTGGGAGTTTCAAGCCAAGTTTCTAAGTTCGCTAGCAATCTTCTTAATTTGAGCTCTTCTCTTCTCTCTCTCTCTCTCTCTCTCTCTCTCTCTCTCTCTTACATTTGGTTTGTGTGTGAGCTCAAAAATGTGTTGAGATGAAGAAAAGAATGAGTGAAGACACATATGGGAGCCTTATATAGGCTTGGCTAATGGTTTAATTAAATTGTTGATCAACTAATCAATTGGACATTAAATTATTCTAATTTAATCGTTTCGAACCAAATTTTAATTAAACCTACCATAATTTTCCAAAAATCCTAAATAACACATAAATCAAGTCAATTTCATAATCAGATGACGATAAGGCCTTCAATTCGTAGAACAAAACAAAAATAGAAACAGTTATTTCTACGATAAATAGATATAAGCACATTAATGCAACACACACACATGCAATTAATTCAGGATTTCACCTTAATTACTGATTAGGCTTATTTAATTATGAATTAACGTTAATCAGAGGTTGGGGTTGTTACACTTCTTAATCAAGTGTTTAAACATCTTGGTCACTAACCACTGGTAGGTTGCTCCTGCATTTTTTAACCCGAAAGGCATTACCCTGTAACAATGGAGTCCTTTTGGGGTGATGAATGCTGTATTCTTTTCATCTGGGACATACATTGCTATCTGATGGTAGTGTCTGTATTCGTGTAAGAAACTCATTCTCTCATGCCCTGAAGTGGCATTTACTAACTGATCAATCTTAGGCAGTGGAAAACTGTCTTTGGGGCAAGCTTTATTCAGGATGGTGAAGTCCACACAGACCCTCCACTTGTCTTTCTTCTTTTTCACTACCACTGTGTTGGACAACTAGGTTGGATAGTGTACTTCTCAGATGGCCTGGGCTTTCAACAACTTATCCATTTCCTGCTCAACTGTTTCCACATGTACTAATGTCGACCTTCTTGCCCACTGGATGACAAGTGTAGTCGACCTGTCTACATTGAGCATATAGCAAGTGTCCTCAGAGTCGATGTCAGGCATCTCATAGGGCGTCCAGGCAAACACTTCTATGTTTGCTCGCAAGAAAGCTTCTAACTCTCTTTCCTCTTTCTCGGCTAAGCCTGAGCCGAGAAGGAAGAGGCGCTCCCCATCATCTTACTAGACGAGAATCTTCTTCAAAGCCTCCTTTTTTTTGTCGGCTAGTTCTTTTCTGATGTCATTTAGGACCTCCATGTCCTCGTCTTCAATTTTAACTATCTCTGCTTCTCGCACATTGCAGGTGGACTTCATTGCTACTGTGGAGCAATTTTTTGCTTGCATCTAATCCCTTCTAACCTCCTCAATTGCATGCTCCATTAGGAACCGCAACAACTAGTGTAGCGTTGAGGGAACAGCTCTCATTGCGTGCAACCACGGTCTTCCCAAAATAATATTGTAAGGGGAGGGGGTTATCAATCACTGTAAACTCCATGCGTACATTCTTCGTGCCTGTCTACACCTCCAAATTCGTAGCTCCTAGAGGCCATGTTGGTGTTCCGTTAAATCCAATCATCGGGCTGTTGGATTGTTCTAGGTTATCTGGGTGAAGGCCAAGCTCCTTGTAACATCTAACATACATGATGTCACAAGAACTGCCTTGATCAACCAGTATGCACCTCACTTGGCACTCTCCAATCTTCAGCGTTATCACCAGGGCATTGTTGTGTGGATGTTGCACCATATCCAGGTCTGCTCAGTAAAAGAAACCACTGGACCCTGGTACTCATTTGCCTTAAGCTTCTTTTACTGGACCTGGTACACATACTATAGGTGCCTTACCCTCTGAGTTTTCCCACGTACATCATTCTCATTGACCTTTGAGTGAACCACATTGATCACCCAATGTCCATCTGCTTGCTGTGGTGGCGGTGGTGGAGGTGGTGCTGCGGGTACCTGGGGTTGCCTTGCTTGCTCTTCCTTTGTTCTGGCTTCATCTACTAAGTCTCATAACTGACCATGTCTGACCAAATCCTCCAAGTGTGTCTTCAGAGCCCTATATCCTTGAGTCAAGTGCCCATCTTCATTATGGTAAGCACAATGCTTCCCAAGGCTCCTTCCCATAAACTCACCAGGGATTTTCTCTGGTGCTCTATAATACGGTTGGTTCCTGATCCTTTCTAGAACTTTGTAGATCGGGATCCTGAATACAGTGGTGACAGCCTGTGCAGCCCTCAACCCTGTTTCTTGCCTGTTAAAACTGGTGTTACCTCAGTCTCGCTTCGACGAGCCATTTCTCTTATCCTGTTTTGGTGCCTTCGTCCCTAGCGTGTCCTCTTCTGCTCTGGCATACTTCTCGATCTATGCCATTAGCTTCTCCATGCTTTTTGGTAGAGTTTTTTCCAGTGATTTTCGAAACAGGCATTCATCCTTCATGCCATTTTTTAAAGATATGACCGCCAGCTCCTGGTTGCATACCGGTATTTGGTTGAACACCTCATAATACCATTTGGTGTAAGCCCTGAGGCTTTCACCCTCGCTAATGTTCAAAACCAGCAAGGAGTCTACCCTTAGTGGCTGCAACTTGTTTGTAACAAACCTGGCCACAAACATCTCGGCCAGGCCTTCTCAACTCTTCACAATTCCTTTCGGCAACTTGTGAAACCAATCCGATGCGATTTTTCCAAAGGATGAGAGGAATACCTTTTACAGCACCTGCTCATTCCCGCTATACAAAGCCATTGAATTTAAATATAAGCCGACATGAAAGTTCAGATTGGACTTGCCGTCATAAATCTGAAACCTCGGCATATGGAACCTCTTTGGGGCCTCAAACCTATCCAACTCCACTGAGAACAGCATTCTCGGCTTGACGGGGGATGTGACCTCGGCGTTGAGTCGCTTCCTCTGGAGGTAATCTCTCAGATTTTCCTTCATTCAATTGGGAGCACAGCTATCAATAGATTTCAGTCTTTTTGGCGTGCTACTTTCGGCGTCATGGTGTGTCCTCTTAGAATTTTCTTCATTTACTGTATCGAAACACAGGCCCTTCCCCTGTACATACCAAGGTTCTTTGACATAGGTTTCCTTGGTACGATGCGTCCTCTGCGACTCACCTCTCACTGACTTTGCCTGCTCGACATCCCGTGAGGGCCGATGTAAGCGTTCCTTTTCTTGCCATGTTGCGGGACTACTGAGATTGTTTTATGCCCCCTTTCTAGGAGTCAATCTTTGCCATTAGTACCAGCGTGTCTTGTAACGGGAATGGTGGTTGCATCACGTTGTTCTGTATCATGAAGTTAACAACCGACTGTAGGTTTGCCAACTTGTTCGCCATCCCTTTCATCTCGTCGTCCCTCCTCAGGCATCTATCCTTCCGTACCTAGAGGTCGCTTTCGTTGTAGTACTCACCTCGGCCAGCTTTCTTTGGGGCATGCCCCTCTTTGCCGACAAGATTCGGATCCTGTGCTTTTTTATTGCAGTTTTCTTTCCTAACGTTAGGATCTCTATGTTCACGCATCACGTTGTTCTGCATCATGAAGTTGACAACCAACTGTAGGTCTGCCAACTTGTTCGCCAGCCCTTTCACCTCGCCGTCCCTCCTCAGGCATCTATGCTTCCGTACC
The DNA here is from genome assembly GCA_036172215.1 of Camellia granthamiana. Taxonomy (NCBI): domain Eukaryota; kingdom Viridiplantae; phylum Streptophyta; class Magnoliopsida; order Ericales; family Theaceae; genus Camellia; species Camellia granthamiana. The sequence goes on along the minus strand of CM069905.1, from coordinate 166,025,402 downwards.
TGGAGGTCGCTTTCGTTGTAGTACTCATCTCGACCAACTTTCTTTGGGGCATGCCCCTTTTTGTCGACAAGATTCAAATCCTGTGCTTCTTCATTACAGTTTTCTTTCCCGACATTAGGATCTCTATGTTAACAACTCTTACTATTAATGTCATCCCCAATCTTTTCTTCCTGTCCGTTGTTGGCCATTTATTCTCCTTAAATTCTCATAGATGGCACCAAATTGTGGGTGTTGATTTTTTACCACACAACCAAAAGGGAAACTCAACTAGAGAGCATCGGCAGAATAGATTAAGCCCAACAACCTGCACAAGAAGATGAGAATTCAGCTGTGGTTCGTCCACCCGGGAGCACTCCGACGATCAAATTAGTTATCAATATCTCTCAAAAATAGCAAATTGTGCTTAAACTCACAAGAAATAACTTCCTTCAGACCCACGAGGGTGCCTTGCTTTTATAACCAGCAGTGACCTGATCCCTTTAGAAGCCTCACTTCAATAGGCGCAGGCTCAATGCTCATCCTGAACTCTCAGTTAGATAGGGATAAACTCCCTAAGAGCTTTATCCTTATCCAAACCAGAACCCTTTTTCGTCTAGGATTCTTGTCCCTTATTCGTTTATCTCGGATTCCGGTATTTTCGTAGACAACCTCGGCCTAGCCGAGATCATCTCGACGCGTGACCAGGCCACGTGACACCTCGGTTGACACTTCGGCGTTACCTTTGCCACGTGCTGTCTTTCACAAAATACTTCCCCACACATACTATGATTTTTGCTTCAATCAAAAGATAACTATTTATGAATATCTTCAATCTGTAAAATTTATAACAAGACTTTATAAATTAAATTGTAAAGGTTTAACTGCTAGCAAAAAAATATCATAAATATTATAGGAAAAATCAATGATTAAATGACACATGTGGTTTTATATTTGTATAAACTCAAAAAATTGAAAACATTATCTACGTTTCTGCATAATATTTTTCAAAATAAGAGTTTATTTCTAAAAAAATAAATAAATTAAAACTAAATATTTTTAATATAAAGAAATCAAAAATCCAATAGTATAGTATATATCCACGTGTATATAAACATTACCATATTGATAATAAATCAACAAAAATAAATGTGCTTTTAAATTAATAGCAATTCAAAATCTTAATTTACTTTCCAAATTAAAGTAATTTGATGATTATTACCATATGAATCAAATAATTAATTATTAATTACATTTAAAATGTAATAGCCAATGATTGCATGACACGTGTACTTATAGAATTATTTTAAAAATTAAAAAAATTGTTTTACGACTGTCAACAATATTTTTGTTTATATTATATAATCTATACTATGTATAGCAAATGGTGTTTACAATGAAGAGAGTAATGAGAACTCCAAAACTCAATTCTAAATTTCTTAATTTTCTTATTTCTAAACAATTTAAAATTCTAGCTCTTATTTATCCATTAAAATAAAATTTCAATTATTTTTAAAAGAAAAGTATATATAATATTTCAAACCAAATATGAAAAGCAAAAAAATGAAGATCAAGTTAAAATTCTAATAAATGTTTAATTTTTATGCATAATATGTGCTTCTTTCAAATAGATTGTGGGACAATTTAGGAAGCTAGCTGTGCGTACCGGATTCCGCACTAGATGAAAGTGGATCGGGGCTCCGCGCTCGGTTGGACTATCCAGGGACTGAGGTTCCTGCCACAGGAAGCACCGTTAGAGCTGCCCGGCCGGGGTTGGCCGGATAACCCCTCCGGCGTGGGAATCAGTGATCGATCAAGGAGTATAGAGTCGAATTTGTATGTAAATGTGGTATTGAGTGGAGTTGTTCAGTTACCTTCAATGTGAAGTTCATATTGTATATATAATGTTCCTTACTTGCTTCTCAAGGTGAGTTCATGGAGTATAGATGCTGCCAGGTGTCGTTCCAGCATTGCTCTAGGCGTGGGACCACTTGGTAGTTGTCATTGATTGTATATTCTCATTGTAAGCATGCTGATAACTAACCACATTCCTTTGGCTCAACAACTTCCGTGATTCTAGGTGTGGGGGACCACCTGAGGTGGCAACCTGCACATGCTTGCACTCACAGATCCCACGCTTCCTTGTGAGGATTCTCCGGCTCGGTACTTATGTACTTCAATTCGGTTCCGACGTGCCTCGGCTCGGCCTTGTCCAGGCTTGTTCATGGAGATGGGCTGGGCTATTATCTGTTCGGCCCACAAATTCCGTTCCGCAGCTCGGCCCAGACCAGCGCTTCGGCTGAGCTGGCCTTTCCACTGCGAGTTGGGCCCAAGTGCTGGAGGACTTGGGCGGGCTGTTGATCATGAAGTTGGGCTCAACTGGTTTTTCCATATACTCATCTGACCTACTTGGATTTGGGCTTTGTCGGATTGGGCCGGCCCAAGGCTTGGACCTGACCCATTTCGCTTTTAGCCCCTTCATTTGAACCCTAGCTCGCGCTAAGGTTCCCTTGGGGGGAGCTATTGTTCTGCCTTCCAAGCGTCGCGTCGTTTCGGCTTCTCCCCAGTTCGGCCCTGGTGACGGTTCAATCCTGACACACGGTTCCTGCATGCGTCCTTTCGTGTGACACGTGGCGACGCGTGATAGGCGTGCAGAGATTATGCGTCGATTCCATACTGAAGATCGTGCTTTGTGTGCCTGCGCGCCGACTGGTGCAATAAATGCTCAGGCCATCAATTCAAACCCCTCGATTTGATCTTCCCATTCCTCTAGTGAGTTCCAAGGAAAGAGAAAGAGAGAGAGCGAGAGAGAGAGAGAGCTCCTTCCCATTCTTCTGGACCGATCTCGCTGGTGCTCCGCTTGGGCTTCTTCACCGTTGATTCTTGCTTTGTGGTTACTGCTGTGATTTCTGTAAGTTTCCTTATGATTCCTCCTCTCTTTCTGTCTTAATCATCTGGTCTGGTGCGTTTGCCATCTACGTCTCGTATTCCGCTATCTGAATCCCGTTTCTGTCCCACCAGTTTAATCTCATGGGGAAGTTCCGTTCCTTAGTTGATACCCCGGAAGCCATGGCCATGTTCCGTCTAGATTACAACATTCCTCATGATGTTACCTTGTTGCTGGCGAAGGTGGATGTCAAACGCATGGGCACGAGTAACACCGTTGCCTTTCCCGTCGCTGCGATTGTCGAGGGAGGGGTTCGGTTTCCTCTTGACCCGTTGGTGCGCCGTTTTCTGCATCAGGTCCAGTTGACTCCAATGCAGGTGTCTGTAAATCTTTTCCGTGTTGTCTGTGGCGTATCTGCCCTTAATAGACGATTAGGTTTGAACCTTGATATCTGGGATATTCTGGGATGTTACACCCTCTCTCACAACAAAGACCATAGTACATACTACCTGCGTGTTCGTTCCGCTGATTGCCACTTAGTCACTGGACTGCCTGACTCGGATAAGCATAATGACGATTTCCTGCAAGTTAGTGGAAATTGGGAGTTTCCTGCTGGGACCGAATTTCAGTCTGAGAGGATGCCACAGAAAGACGGCTACCCAGGTCTGGGCCTCCCTTTTTAATGCCTTCTGCGTTTCTTACTTCGTTCTGAATATTGTTCTAATAGTTTGCTTTCTTTCTACAGAACCTTCCCGTTTCCAGCGAAGGCCGAATCGGGAGAATGCTGAAGCCATCAAGGCTGCCTTGAGGTATAAGAAAAGATCTGCACCTGAGTTGTTAGATTATCAGTCAAGTTACCGCTCTGTTATTCCGAAGAAGGCGAGACTCGGTGCTGCCCTTCTGGACTCTGATACCGAGACCGAGGTGTCTCTTACCCCGCTGGTTCCGAGACGCCGCACTGGTCAAGATGCACCTGAGGGAGCGCCCTCCCCTGCCCCCAGTTTCGCAGGGAGCGGATCGGTGGCGAAGAGGAGGGTGCTGGTGGATTTAGAGGCCGAGGCCTTCGGAGCCTCTAGCGCTTTGCAATTCCCCGTGGAGAAGACCGAGACGAAGAGCATTATGGAGGTGAAGATGGAGGTTGGGGCCTCTGGGACCCCAGTAACTACCGCCGAGCCCTCCGCTTCGGTCGCTGCCCGAGCAAAAAATAGGAGGAGGGAAACTGGCAAAGCCGTGGTGGGGGAGGCTTCTCAGGATCCCGCTGAGGATGAAACTTTTGAGAGATGGGAGCCGCCAATATCATATGAGGGCAGGCCCATCTCCACCTCTGATTCAGTTGTTGCTTCACAGGATTTTGCCTTTAGTTTGACTAAGTTTCTGTTGATGCCGGTTGATATGGCTGGCCATAATGGGCCTCGTGACATTCCTATCCTGAAGGGGACCCTTCAAATGTTGACTGCTGTAGGTTCTTTTTTCTTAACTTCACTGTTGCATTGCTATCTTCCTTTTTTCTGAATTCCTTGTCGTCCTTTGCAGTGTATCCAGAGAATGCACCTGTCCATTACCCGTGCTGAGGAGCTGGAAAGGGCCGTGCTGGAAGCTGCAATGAATGCGGAAAGACTGACAGTAAGCTTGGAGTCGGAGAAGGAAGGACGCCGAACTGCTGAGAGGGAAGCCTTCCGTTTGAACAAGATTGTCGCTTCTGTTGAACAATCGAAGGAGACTGCCATTGAGACCCAGGCCCAGCTTGAGGGGAAGGTGGCCGAGCTGGAGGCCGTTATTGCTGTGATGGCTGCCGAGCGTACTGCGCTGGAGGCCAAGCACTGGCAACAGGGCTGGGATGAAGCTGGGGCGGCATACAAGGAGGAGGTTCTAGTGCTGCGAGACAAACTCTTTGTGAAGGGTTGGACGAGCGCCTTAGCTTCTGCGATGGTTCCTGAAGGCTCTTCTCTGCATCGTGATATCCCTGTTCCTTCGAGATCCTCGGGTTTAAAGACTACTCCTATCCCTGTTGTTCTGCCAGACAGTGTTTCCCCAGAAGATGATCCTGTAAATGAGACCCAGAGCATGAATGTTGCCACCGAAACGATGGACATCGAAGGGGTTGAAACCCTAGAGACCGAAGCTACGGAGGATGCAGTTAAGGTGGCTCTTACTTCTCAGGAAGTTGGAGCTTCCTCTACTGCTCCTCCCGCGGATGGCCTTGACAAAATTGCTGATGCTGCTCCTGAATTGCCCACTGTTGATGGAAGTTGAAAGTTGAACTTTTTACTTTTCTGTTTTGATTTCTGTTCTGATGAAGACAATTTTTTTTTCCTTTCCTCTTTTTTTTTTTTGTTTCACTGCTGGTTATGAGGCCTTCTGTGCCCTTTGCTTGGATGATATGATTTTCTTTTTGAATTCTGCAATTTGATGTTGTTTAGCTTCTATGTTTGAATATTTCTTATACTGCTTGCCCCCGGCCGAGCACTGTTGGGACTTCGGGGCCGAATAGATGCTCGGTCTGGTTCTGTATTGCCTTTTAATGGATGTTCTGTCTGATTCTGTACTGCTTGCCCCCGGCCGAGCTCTGTTGGGACCTCGGGGCCGAACTGATGCTCTGTGTTGCATTGCACTTATTTGCCCCCGGCCGAGCACTGTTGGGACCTCGGGACCGAACGGTGATCGGCGCGGCTAACGGATATGTGGTATGGTTGTGATTTGAGTTCATAAGTGGGTCTTACTTAGGTCCAGGTTGGTTTTGAAAGAAAACAATCGTTTACCCCCACCTGGAGCTAAGTAAGATTGATACTTGAAGAGTTATCCCTTGTCTATGATTGCTTGAGTCTGTTTCAACTTTGATAGTACAAGTGTGAATGAGAGAAATATGAGGAGAGATGTCTTACTCAGGTCCAGGTAGGTTTTAAAAGCGGTCGTTTGCCCCCAACTGGAGCTGAGTAAGGCTAATGCTAGAAGTTTGCCCTTGGCGTAGCTCGGTTGAGTTTGTTCCAACTCTGGTTGTTGAGTTAATACTGAAGTGTTGTTGTGCTGATACTTAAGAAGTTCTGTAGGTGCACAGATGTGTGCTTAGGAGATGTCAGTGCAGTTTCCACCAAGCGATGCCACTTGGCTAAATAGAGATGCTTACTTAAGATACATTAGTGCGGTTTCCACCAAGCAATTCCACTTGGCTAAATTCCAATCCAGTTGCCAAACATTTTCCACCAAGCTATACCACTTAGCATGTTTGAGTGCTAACTGAATTTAAATTCCGTTCAGTCGTTCTGAAACTGGGCCATTTGGGTTAAAAACCAAAGTTAATTCCGTTTGATAAACATCAAAGCTAATTCCGTTTGGTAAAAACCAAAGCTAGTTCCGTTTGGTATAGACCAAAGCTAATTCCGTTTGGCAAAGACCAAAGCTAGTTCCGTTTGGTATAGACCAAAGCTAATTCCGTTTGGTTAACACCAAAGCTGAGTCCGTTTGGTAAGCACCAAAGCTAATTCTGTTTTATAATCATCAAAACTAATTACAAGAATTGAATAAATCTGAGAGGAGTGAGAAAACATTTGTATTTGTCAACAAATAAGGGCCTTTACATCCTGATAAGGAAGTTGGGGAGTGAATCTATTGGTAGTATTTTTTTAGGTTTGCTACGTTCCAAGGCCGAGGTATTGCTTTGCCGTTCAGATCCTCTAAGTAGTAAGCTCCGTTTCCAGTTACGGCTGTGATTTTGTAGGGGCCCTCCCAGTTCGGCCCAAGTTTGTCCTCACCAGGCACCCGTTTATGGTCCATGACTTTCCTCAAAACCAATTCTCCTGGTATAAATTGCCTTGGGAAAACTTTTTGGTTGAAACTTCTGATGAGCTGTTGCTGATATGCTTCGAGTCTGATCAGTGCTGCCTCTCTTCGGCCCTCTGCCATATCCAGTGCTTGCGCGATGGCTTCCTCGTTACTGGAGCTTTCAAATAATTCAGACCGAAGGGTTGGGAGACCTACTTCAAGTGGGATGATGGCCTCCATTCCATAGGTTAAAGAGTAAGGTGTTTCTCCTGTGGGGCGCCGTGCTGTAGTTCGGTAGGCCCATAATACGTGTGGTAACTCCTCAACCCATTTGCCTTTGGCATGCTCAAGCCGCTTCTTCACTCCGTTGATGATGGTTTTGTTCGACGCTTCTGCCTGACCGTTGCTCTGCGGGTACCCTGGAGAAGAGTTCCTATACTCGATTCTGAGGTCGGCACAAAATTTCCTGAAGATCTTACCATCAAACTGAGTTCCGTTGTCCGCGATTAGTACCCGCGGAATGCCGAAGCGCACTACCACATTCCTCAAAACAAACCGCTTTGTGTCTGCCTCCTTGATGTTTGCCAGTGCCTCAACTTCAACCCACTTGGTGAAATAGTCGGTTGCAGCAATGAAGAATCTCCTATTCCCAGTGCCTCGCTCCAATGGTCCAACAATATCCAGACCCCACTGCGCAAAGGGCCATGGGCTGGTGAGTGGAGTGAGAGTTTTGGCTGGCTGATGAATGAGTGGAGCAAATCTCTGACATTTGTCGCACCTTTACACGTACTGTTGTGCATCTTGCTGCATTCGTGGCCACCAGTACCCGTGAGTTAGGGCTCGGTGCGCCAGTGACCTCCCGCCAACGTGGCACCCACAAATCCCATCGTGAATTTCGTAGAGAACATTCTCAACGAGATTTGGATGCACACATAGGAGGTAGGGGCCAAGGTAGGAACGTCTGTAAAGCTTCCCAGACGGTGAGATCCAGAATCGAGCTGATTTATGCCTGATCTTGTTGGCTTCCTTTCTGTCTTCGGGGAGTTTACCAGATTTCAAAAAGACCAATATTGGATCCATCCAGCTCGGCTCTAAGTTGTTGCAGAGGACCGGAGATGCAATACTTGGTTCTGGTATGAACTCAACCCAAACTCTTATGGCATCCTTGGTGTCCACTGATGAGCCTAGGCATGCCAGAGCATCTACGTGGCTGTTTTTGTCCCGACTGATTCGCTCCACTCGTATGGATTGAAATTTTCTGAGTAGGTCTCTGGCCTTGCCTGCGTACATAGTCATCCTTTCATCCCGAGTTTCATAGGACCCAGAAAGCTGGTTTACTACTAGTTGTGAATCGCTGAAAATAAGAAGCTGTTCTGCACTGAAGTGTTCGGCGCTCCGCAAGCCGGCTAATAACGCTTCGTACTCGGCCTCGTTGTTCAAAGCTTTCCAGCCGAGCCTGAGAGCCTGTTCCCAGATAAATCCTTCTGGAGAAATAAGAACTACTCCTGCCCCCGAGCCTCGGTTATTGGACGAGCCATCGACGTAGAGTTGCCAGATGTTTCCAATAAAGAGTTTCCATGCTTCCGAAGCGCTAGGTCTCCCTTGTTCGGCGGTGCATGGCACCTGTGCCGAGCTCAGATTCCCCGGTTCGGTACTCTGGGTGGGAGTAAATTCTGCGACAAAATCCGCCAAGACCTGGGCCTTGATTGCTGTCCTGGGTTGATACCGAATGTCAAACTCACCAAGCTCTACTGCCCACTTTGCTGTTCGGCCAGAGAAATCGGCTCGGCTGAATACAGACCTGAGGGGGAATTCAGTGAGGACATTGATGGTGTGCCCCTGGAAGTAATGTTGCAACTTTCTTGAGGCAATGAGCAGCGCGTAGGCCAACTTCTCCAGTGGTAGATATCGTGTCTCGGCATCTAGTAAAGTTTTGCTAACGTAATACACTGGTCTTTGCTCCTTATCAATTTTCTGTATCAATACTGCACTCACGACATGATCTGACACTGCTAGATAGAGATACAGCTCCTCTCCCGGTTCTGGAGTGGATAATAGAAGGGGTGTACTGAGGTATCTTTTGAGATTCTGCTTCAGTACATTCGCTATTCCATTCAAATGCTGCCTTGTTCCTTAAGAGCTGGAAGAAGGGTTTCATCCGATCCGAGGATTTGCTGATAAACCGGTTCAGTACAGCTGCCATTCCGGCTAGTTTCTGCAGTTCCTTAGACTTTGTTGGCACTTCGAGGTTCTGTATAGCCCTGATCTGATCCGGATTCGCTTCAATTCCTCTACGAGTGACCATGTATCCCAAGAACTTCCCTGTTCCCACCCCGAAAGCGCATTTCGAGGCGTTGAGGCGAAGCTGGTGGGTTTTCAGGATGCTAAATACTTCTCTCAAGTCTGTGAGGTGGTTTGTAGCGAACTTGCTTTTTACTACCATATCGTCTATATAGGCTTCCATGGTTTTCCCTAGCTGATCTTTGAACATCCGAGTGATCATTCGCTGGTAGGTCGTTCCGGCGTTCTTGAGGCCGAACGGCATTACCCTATAGCAATAAGTCCCTCTCGGAGTGATGAACGCTGTCTTTTCTTGATCCGGTCCGAACAATGGTATTTGATGATAACCGCTATAGGCGTCCAGAAAACTCATGCGCTCATGCCCTGCTGTTGAGTCTACTAGTTGATCAATGCGGGGCAGTGGAAAACTATCTTTAGGGCAGGCTTTGTTCAAACAAGTGAAATCAACACAAACTCTCCATTTCCCGTTCTTTTTCTTGACTACAACTGTGTTGGACAACCACTGCGGGTACTGTACTTCTCTGATTACTCCCGAGGCCAGGAGTTTTTCGACTTCGGCAATGACTGCTTCAGTGTGCTCAACTGAGGATCTCCGACTTTTCTGTACTATGGACCGAGCTGTAGGATTGATATTGAGTTTGTGACAAGCAAATTCTGGGTCCAACCCTGGAGTATCATATGCTGACCACGCGAATACCTCCATGTTTTCCCTCAGCAGTTCCAGCAGCTGAAGTTTCTCATCAGCGCCTAGCGAGGTACTGATAAGGAAGTACTTCTCCGGGTCGTCTTCTTCCAACAAAACTTTCTCTAAATCCTCCACCATCTTTTCCTCTAGAGTTCCTCCCACATCTTCCAGGACTGACTGTCCGGCCACTTCTACTGTCTGTACCCGGTTGCAGAGTTGCTTTGCCTTTAATGCTGCCATGAAGCAATGTTTGGACGCAACTTGATCTCCTGAAATCTGCTCTACTCCATGTTCCGTTGGGAAACGGATGAGCTGGTGATAGGTTGAAGGGACTGCTTCCATTCGGTGAATCCATGGGCGGCCAAGTATGGCGTTATAAGGGGATGGTGTATTAATAACCAAGAACTCAATCTGGAGGGTTTTTGTCCCCGCTACGACTGGCAATACTATTCAGCCGAGCGGCCACTCCGGCTGTGAATTGAAACCGACCAACGGGGCTGCCGCTGGGGTGAGATGCTGCTCGGAGAGGCCAAGCTTTCTGAACAAATCATAATACAGTATGTCTGCTGCACTGCCTTGATCTACTAGGACTCGTTTCACATCAAATCGTTTTCCAATCCCAACAGTTATGATCAATGCATCAGTATGTGGGTGCTGTATGCCTTCTAAATCTTTGCTAGTAAATGAAACAGTGCACAGGGGGGATTTTGGTACGGTACGTACCTTTTTCGATGCCGGCTCCACTGACATGATTCGCTGAATTTGGGCAGCCTTAGCGATCTCTTCTTTCAGTGCCTCCTCAGATTCCTGAGCCGTTGTCCCATGGATCACATTTATTATCAGTCGGGGCGGATGCTCAATGTTTGCTTCTGGAAATGGGTTCCCCAGCTCGGCCACCTCCTTACCCTGATCAATGTATTCCCTTAAGTGCCCTGCTGCCACCAGGTCCTCCAAGTGTTGCTTCAGCGCCCTGCAGTTCTGTGTCATGTGTCCCCTGTCTTGATGGTAGGTGCACCTGAGCTTCTGATTGCGCCGAGCTGGATCTCCCAACATTTTCGGCAGCCAAACAAAGAAGGGTTCTCTCTTGATCTTCTCCAGGATTCGGTAGATTGGCTCCTTGAACACGGTTACAACGGCTTCATGGGATTTGGACTTATCCACCTCATTCACTGCAATTCCTCGGTGCTCTCCTCGATCTGTTTTCTTCTTCTGCCGGGCTACTTGTTCTGCTGATACTACCTCAATGGGGATCTGATCGTCCTCTAGTCGAGCATACTGCTCAATCCTGGCGCGCAGGTCTTTCAAAGCTGTGGCCGGACGCTTGGTAAGTGATTGTCTCAACTTACTTTCCGGGCGCAGACCATGTTTGAAGGACATGACGGCCATTTGCTCACTGCACACATTTTCTTCCAAATCGTTATACTCTTCCCAATATCTCCTAGCATAACTGCGCAGCGTTTCCTCCTGCTCCTTCCTGAGGTCGAACAGGGTATCTGGTTCCTTCGGGATCTTAGTGTTGGAGACAAACCTGGCCAGGAACTCTTCGGAGAGCTGCTTCCAGCCATGAATTGATCCAGCGGGGAGTCGATCGAACCATCGAAGTCCGGTTTCTCCCAAGCTGGATGGGAAGACTTTGCACATCAATGCCTCATCTCGGCTCCAGAGGGACATCATCTGTCTGAAATGACTGATGTGCGTCAGAGGGTCCGACTTCCCATCGTAGGAAGTGAACTTTGGTGGAGTAAACTTCTTTGGAGGCCTCATGGACTCAATCTCCGGAGAGAATGGCGAAGAGACAAGTCTGTCCAGTGCTTTATGTTCTCTCTGGTGAACAGTACGGTCCAAATGGTCTCAATGTTGCTCGTTCTGTCTATTGCCAATCAACCAAGTGCGAAGGTCCTGGGGTGGGTATTCGGTTTGTTGACTACCCGTCTTCTGCCTGTTGGCCCTCTTCCGGCGTGATCCACGGGTGTGGCTACTCGCTGCTTCGCTCTGTGTTGGGATTGGTTGGCTTCGTTGTTCAGAGTCATTCCTGGGGAATTTTTTCACTGGTAATTCTCTAGATGAGCTCCTTCGTTGCAAACGAGTGGGCTCTGCTTCTGTCCTCTTCTCCGTCGGATCACCCAACACCTTCTTAAGTTGAGCTTTCAATTCCTGTATCTCCATTCCCATGGAATCTATAATTCGATCTCTATAATCCTTTTCCAAAAGGAAGTGATGAGAAGAACCTCCGGCGAACGGCAGTCGATGCTCGACAAATTCGGGGGTTCAATTATTGTTTCCAGTTTGCTCCTCCAGAACTGTCGGGAGTGCTAAACCTTTGTCCTTCGTCCTCTCCGTCTGCGGGGTGTGTGATGAAGGCGGAACGTCCTCAATCCCCATTGCCGGAACTGAATGCAGAGCTCAAAGATGAAAATGGTCCACGTTCACCGCACCAATTGTGCGTACCGGATTCCGCACTAGATAAAAGTGGATCGGGGGCTCCGCGCTCAGTTGGACTATCCAGGGACTGAGGTTCCTGCCACAGGAAGCACCGTTAGAGCTGCCCGGCCGGGGTTGGCCGGATAACCCCTCCGACGTGGGAATCAGTGATCGATCAAGGAGTATAGAGTCGAATTTGTATGTAAATGTGGTATTGAGCCTAGTTGTTCAGTTACCTTCAATGTGAAGTTCATATTGTATATATAATGTTCCTTACTTGTTTCTCAAGGTGAGTTCATGGAGTATAGATGCTGCCAGGTGTCGTTCCAGCATTGCTCTAGGCGTGGGACCACTTGGTAGTTGTCATTGATTGTATATTCTCATTGTAAGCATGCTGATAACTAACCACATTCCTTTGGCTCAACAACTTCCGTGATTCTAGGTGTGGGGGACCACCTGAGGTGGCAACCTGCACATGCTTGCACTCACAGATCCCACGCTTCCTTGTGAGGATTCTCCGGCTCGGTACTTATGTACTTCAATTCGGTTCCGACGTGTCTCGGCTCGGCCTTGTCCAGGCTTGTTCATGGAGATGGGCTAGGCTATTATCTGTTCGGCCCACAAATTCCGTTCCGCAGCTCGGGCCAGACCAGCGCTTCGGCTGGGCTGGCCTTTCCGCTGCGAGTTGGGCCCAAGTGCTGGAGGACTTGGGCGGGCTGTTGATCATGAAGTTGGGCTCAACTAGTTTGTCCATATACTCATCTGACCCACTTGGATTTGGGCTTTGTCGGATTGGGCCGGCCCAAGGCTTGGACCTGACCCATTTCGCTTTTAGCCCCTTCACTAGCTAAAAACTAGCTTTTATCTTTTAACATATTTTGGGTCACATCACCTCTCATATATTTTTACATATAAAAAGACAACATAATTATTAAAAAAAAATTAAAAAGCCAACATTTAACTAACTTTCCATATCACCATGTATGTAACTTTTCAATATAAATAATTCATACAAATCTCTTTTTCTTACAAGAAATTTAATGGGTCATTCTCTACCACTTTCCTTCTCTCTGCATAAATTACTGGTCCAAATATCGTGTTGGTGTTTTTATCCTTTACTTTTTATTTATACTATTACAAATTATAAACAAAAAAATTCAAAAAAATAAAAACAATTATTTTTTTTTTTTCCAATTTATCCCTATTAATGGTTGATTAAACAAAAATTTTCAATATATATATTGCTAATAATTCTTTTTGAAAGTTCTACCCATTTATATTATTTGAAAAAAAAAATAAAGTTATACAGCAAGTGATATTTTAGGATTGAGATTGGAAAAGACTTTTTGTTTAGATGGATTGGAGGGGAGATTAGACACCATGTCTATTGGATCATGGAGTCCAATATTTGGTTGCAAATTCATAGGTTAGATTAGGAGTCTGGTTGGACTATCAATCCCATATATGTGGGACTAGTGTATCCTACGGCGCGTATGGGATAGAATTGGTACGATAACTATCCCATGAGATTAAATGGTAAAATGACATATTTTCCCTCCAAGTATTTGATTTATTATGTATTATATTTAATAAAATTTAAATGTCCCAATTTAAAAATAAAATAATTTTATTTAATTTTTATTGATGTTTTATTTATTTAATTTTTTTAAATAAACTTTTATAGATGTTGTACTTAAAATTTTATTGATGTTTTATTTAATTTCATTATTTAAATTTTTATTGATGTTTTATTTAATAATTGTTATTTTTTTTTTAAAATAAAATAAAATTTTATTTAATCTAGCCCAAAAAATTAAAATATTAAAGACATGTTTAATATTGATATTATTTAGTAAACAATTTAAAAGGGCAAAATTGTCATTTGAACATTTATCCTTTTCATAATATCTCAAACATACAATTCAATGGAATAATCATTTTCCTACATCTAATTCTATGACTAAACAATCATGGGGTACACATATTATCCAACCAAATAGTCCAGAGATTATGTATCCTAAGATTAACAATCCGATAAATTACAATCACCTCTTATCCAGCCTGTCCAAACAAATATGATCTAAGTTGGGCGGAACCTTGGATTGGGCACGAGAGATTTTGCATTTCCTAACTTAAGACAGACCAGAACTCGAAGATTCAAATCATTTTTAGGCAAAATTTTCAATTTTAAGTGATAATTATGTATGTATTAGCAGATGCACTTAATAGACAATTCACTTAAACCAATACTAGCAGTTGGCACATACGATTTGTGTGCAATTCAAATCAGTACAAATTAAACAAAAAAATATTACATATTATGTGCTACTTAAATGGTAAGAGTGTCCTTTATCAGAATCCCACTATCTTTTCTATTCTTTTTCTTATTTTTTCTTTTTAAATTGAGAATTTATTTGGCACACGGAGAAGTCAAAGACTTTAGGATACCACCATGAGTGTTCACTTAGGATAGACTGATATAAAAATCATAATTTTAAAGTATTGGCAATTCAAAAAATCATTGAACACAAATCAATATAACATTTAGTAGGACTAATAATAAAATCATAATTTTAAAGTATTGATAGTAAAATTTTAATATTTTGAATTGAAAATTTCTACTGTTTTATTTTTGTTCTTTTGAGGTTCTCTTTAACAATCAACTTTTGTAGTTAGTTCAAAATTAATATATAATTTTTATTTTATAAAAATATCTACATACAACTTAAAATAATAAAATGAATCAATATTATTTTGTAAGAACATTTGTATTTAAAATTAAAAAAAATTCTCTCCATGCGTAGTATAGTATATTAAGGGGTCGTTTGGTTTTTGAATTGGGCTAAAAAATCACAAAATGACAAAAAAATGTAAAAAATTACAAAAGGACAAAAATCACAAAAAGACAAAAAATTTGTCATTCCAAAGTTAAAAAGTCAAAAAAGCCAAACAAGAATACCAAACGACCAAAAAAGTCCCAAGCTAAAAAAGTCAAAAAAAAATTTTAAAAAATCAATTAAAAAAGTCATTACTAAACTAGTACTAATATGCTGCTTTTTGTGTCTTAGTTGTCATTTGCAATGGATTTCTTTTATCTTGTTGATCAGAGACTCTGAGACCAGAGGCTACACGCCAATGCTAGCTGTGATTTTGCTGGGTGGTGGTAGCCAACGCCCATGCCAGGGCTGATGATTATCATTCCCAACCCATTTGAATGCAAATATTAACAGCCAGCTCAACCACATATGCCCAATATTGTGATTCAATAAAAACGCCCATTTGGTTACTTTGTTTAAGGCCCCCCTGGGCACAATCAGAACCAGTTAGCTGGGCACTTCACTATCTGCCTTTCAGAACAAGGGCCTGTCCTAATTTCCAGCCATCAAAATTGTTTACAGCAGTTGATCTCGACTGGACTATACCCAACCAACCAACCAACCAACTAGCAAACAAAAAAAATTCTTTTTATTTTTTTAACTATTTCAATACCAATAATATTTTTCCGACGTTTCCCGAATGGAAGTGTTTGGAAGGGAAGAATTCATATTATGGTGGAACCAAATTAGAAGGAAAAGGAATAACATGATCTGCAATTTTTGAATTCCAATTATTAAATTTCACAGCTGCAAAATTTGAAATATTATTATTATAAGAAAGAAAAATGCTATGCCTTCATTTGACATGCCAGATTTTTAGACTTTTTGACTATTTTAACTACAAAAAGACAAACTATATTTTTTATCCCAATAGATAAAACATCACATCCAACTTATAATCATTTTATTTTTTCTCTCACAAAAGTCAAAAAAACCAAAAAAATTATCACAAACAAGACTTTTTAGTCCCAAATTAAAATAGTCAAAAAGTCAACCTACGTCCCAAACGAAACCTATATAATAAATCATTTTTTTCCCTACTTAACATATGTGACATGTAGGTATGAAATTATAAGAATTTAAAACAAAAATCACTTGAGAAAGATAAGAAATATTTGTAAAAATGTAACAATTTATACTAACATTATTACTGTATAAGAAAACCAATTAGTCGGGTTTAGGGTTGTTTCATCATACGAACAGGGGCAGGCTCAAAGGAGAGGGTACAGTTTGCAGACAAAAGACCAGTAATTGTAAGTTATTCATGGCCTCTTTAAAGTTATTATTAGAGCATCACAGTGGTATGATTAAAAAAAATGTGTTAATGTGCGTTATATGATAAGAAGTGATAAAAATAAGATTAAAAAATGTGTGTTAAGATGTGTTAAGGTTTGTTAATTTTAGAAAGTGAGTAGTGGTGCAATAGATGTGTTATGGGATGTGTTAAAAAATATATTATATATATATGTATGTATATATAATAAATAAAATAAATAAATAATTTAATTTAATCAAAAATTTCAAGCCCAAAATTAAATTTCAAGCCAAAAAAAAAAAATCCCAAGTTAAAAAAATATATATATATATTCAATTGACCATCGGTTGACTGCCCGGATGTCTGGCCAGTCAACCGGTCAGACCCAAATTATTATATTTTTTTTTTCCTTTTCTTGAAGGGTCCAAACGTCCGAGGTGAACTTCCGGGAAACTTCCGGCCAGACGTCCGGAAAAATTTCCCCAGGCACACATCTTTATCTTCCTTTGCTAGTTAAAACACTGGCCACAATTAACACACAAGTTAACAGCTGATACTAACACAACACTAACACACCCACTAACACACCTGACACTAACAGACTCACTCACGCATCCATTGTGGATGCTCTTAGATCCCGTTTGTTTTGGGTTAAATAGATGGAAAGGGATTAGGATGGAGGTGGGATTATTTAGTATTGTGTTTGTTTGTAGAGTTGGGGAGGGGTTTAGGATGAAGGAGGTGATATAGATGGAGGTTGGAAGGGAGATTGAGTTAGAGGAGGTGGAGATGGTATTGGAAAAATAGTGAGAGGATTAAAAAAAAAATTATTTTTTATATATTGGAAATTTTTTTTTAAATATTAATGTTTAATTTTTTATATTTTTTTATTTGTTTTATTATTTTATATAAAAATAATTTAACAATTCATACACTAACAACTATCATCAAAACAAACACAATTTTACTTAATCCCCTCACTAACAATCCCCTCACTATGAATCCCCCTCCATTCTACCTCTGAAAACAAACAGAGCCTTAGTTGATTGGTTATGCGAAAACAGGCTGAGCCAAATAATCACATAACAAAATATTGTGTCATCCCTAAAATTAAAACCAAACTTACATCAACTACTCCAATAATAGTGTCCCAATCAAATGCCCAAATTCCATCATTAGACAGCTCTCAGGCCCATTGTGGTGGGGGTGGGGTAGGCCTTTCCAGTTGGTTGGACGGACCAGTCGGTGGTCATTCTTCCTCCAAGGGTAGCCACCATATGCTTTCTTTTAGTAAAAAGTAAAATAAAAAAGGAGTCCCCCTACCATGCTCTCTCTCTCTCTCTCTACTATGCATGTGCTGTTAATCCAATCATTCCTTGCTTTATAAGCAGCATAACATAACAGAGCAGAGCAGAGCTGTGCGTGTGATTTCAGTCTCTACATGTATTTATCCTCCTTTGAGACCTTTTCTTTCTGATTCATCACCAAGAACACACTCCTGTTTTTTTTCCATCAAACTGAAAAACATTCCATATGAACAATCATCCCTCCCAAGTCCCAAACTACATATGAGGAAAAGAAGAGGAAAATTATCATACAATTTTTGAATTCGCATAAAATTACAAACCAACCGTACATTTATTACTCTGCTACTTTATAGAGATATATAATAAAGGAATATATATATATATATATTGATAGGAACAGACTAATCAAACAATCACCTTTACAATTTACAGAGACAATGGGGAGTGATTAGGGGGCCACCTTTAATTTCTTCTCTCTCTCTCTCTCTCTCTCTCTCTCTCTCATTAGCTTAGCTTAGCAGTAGTTTCCCATTCTACAGAGCCACTGTTACTGCTGCTGCTAATATTAACAATAATGCCAAAGAACCCAACTTTGGATTGGAGTGGAAATGGGAAATGGGCATGGGAATGGGATGGGTGATTGTCAGATCTACGGTGGGGGAGTAGTAGTAGGAAGAGTGAAGTTCCTCCCATTCATTGTCACTCTCACTGCTCATCCCCATACATACACAGCCTGGCCCAACTCACGCACTCACCGTGAAAGGGTCCAACTCCTCTACTCCTACTTACACTTGGCCGTTCTGCTCAGCACTCCCTTCCCACCCCCCTCCCAACACACACACACACACTCACACACAGACTACTGTTGTGCTGTTTACTTGAATGTTTGTTCACATGAGCTTGGTGTCAGTGAGGCTGCCCCATCCATGAATTTTGATTTTTTGTGTAGAGAAATTAACTTCTTTTTAGAAAGAAAGAAAAAAGAAGAGGGGGGGGGGGGGGGGGGGGGGGGGGGGGTGGAAGAAAAAACAAATTTATGAGAAAAGATGTACAGAACCAATGGAAGTGCGCTCAAAATCTTTGATAGTGGGTATGAGCTTCTTCATGTTGTCGTCGTAAACATAAGGGAGGTTGTTGAACCACGTGATGTTGTTCTTGGCGGACATGGGCAACAATACCCTGCAAAGCTCCTCATGGACAGTGATGGAATTGTGGTAGTGGTAATACCTGATCTTGGTCTCTGTCTGGTGCAACGTCCCCCCTATCACATTCTCCGACATGTGCACCCCTGTCGAGTATGCATTCTTAGCCTGTATTGCGTATTTCCTGTCTCGCCGGATCTTTGTCCTGGAATCCCTAAACACCAGCTTCTCAAACCCCCATTCCCTGCACCCACCACCACCACCACCAAAAACCCCAACGTTAAAAAACATAAAATCCCTTCATCAATTCACCCTACCAGTGCACAAGGCATTGAACGGAATTGAACAAAAAAACGAAAAAAAGGGAAACATAATCATTACGATTTGGTAAAGAGCTAGTACCAATACTCACACACACACACACACACACACTCAATTTTCATTGTTTGACTATTTTCCAAAATTATACCTAATCTTTAACATCTTTCAAGTTGACTCGCAACCTTTTGTTACAAAGTTTTTCTTTATTTAAAACTCAGGGGGAAAAAAAAAAAGAAAAAAGCGAGAAATATTTCATTAGAACCAGAAAATGTGGACAAAGATTAATGGAGAAAATTGCCAAAAAGAAAGGATAATCTGTTTTCCTATTTTCTTCTAATGTCATATAGTTTTGCTACAAGTAAACAGAACATTCTGAGGGAGCAAAATGAACCCTTCTTATGATGGTTAGGGCTTTAGATCTGAAGCAATTTGACATATTTCCACAACAAAATCCCCACGGTACACCCCTTCCTCTGCCCAATCCCAATCCCAAAACCCAACCACAATCTAAAATTTATGTGTCACCCATGAACCAAAGGCACAGTGCATCAATCAAAATCACAGGATTCCTAATAGTTGTAGTAATCGGTGGCTTTTCTTTATTGAAATTTCAAATAGAAAAATCAGTGAAGTCATTATCCAAGAACAAAACGACGGAGAGAGACCTTGATTTATTGGGTTTTCAAAGCAAATAATTGGCAGTGGGTGTGTGAGAGAGATATATATCATATAGTCTAGATAGAGAGAGTAAAGAAGGAAGGAATATTCAGAAGGGGGGGGATTAGGGAAAGCAAATTGAGAGAGAGATAGAGAGAGAATGAATACCTGGAATAATTCCGAGTAGAAGAATCATTTAAGCAGAGGACACTGGACATGGCATTTTGCTCAATCGTAAACTGAGTATTATTGGAGAATTCATTCAAAACAGACTGGAGAGTGTTCCCATCAGGAAGGTAGATATACTCGTCCACATCAAAGTAGAATGTCCAATTGGCAGCGTGTCGGTACCGGTGGAGGCAATCATTGACCACCAGGAACTGGTTGTAGTAGTACCCGTCGTATTCCGCCTGTGCCCTAATGTCCTGAATCGTCACCCTCCCTGCTCTCACCCACGGCTCCAGCACCGCCTCCACCTCCCCCGATATTCCTCCAGCGTCGTGGAACACGAAATGCGAGCTCTCCCCGAAGAACCAGGCGTGGTATGCCATCCATTCCCTCATTCTCGCCGCGCTCAGGTTCCCGTACAAGGATGAACCGCAATACAAGTAGTCGTACTGGTACGGGGGTCGATACTTTGATTCGTTGTACGACCCCGGTGCTTCCTCCAAGGCCGTGATCTTCTCGTATCTCTTGGGCGATTCCCCGTAGTATGCGTAGAGGATCAGCTTCCCGCCCGCGTTGTCCTCGTTAGGGGTGACATTGAATGTGCAATTGACCACCACCACAGTGTAGACACGGCCGTAGCCCCAGTCCGGGAGCATTTTGTAGGCCTTGGCCTTGAGGGAGCTGGAACGGTTATTGTTGTTGTTGGGGTTGGAGATCCACTCGCATTTGTACCAGGGGCGTCCGTAGACGTGGATGGGCTTAGAGGCGAGGCCGACGACGGCGAATGTCCTCGGACCACCGCGGTATGCGCCCATTTGGACGAAGAGAGCGGCGGCGTTGCCGTAGGCGGAGAAGAGGCGCTTGTTGGGGTCAGTAGTGGTGAGCTTCTCCTCCATCTTCTTCTTCTTCTTCTCGGCCAAGGAGGTAGCAGTGATAGGGAGAGATGGCATAGCGGGAGTGGGAGAGAAGGGGACAGAGGCGGAGCAGCGGCTGGCGGCGGAGAGGATGTTCTCGTAGTAAGGTTGGAGGTTCCAGATGACCATGACGAGTGTCAAGGCAAGCAATGTGGCAACTAAGGGCTTCGTTTCGAAACAGAGGAACACCTTTCCCACCGTATTGCCGGAAACTGAGGCTGCCGCTGCCCCGTCCTTCCTCATCTTCCGGCGGTTGGAATCCAAGGCAATCGCACTTGCAGTCGCACCGACACTAGTCTTTGGTTGAGTCCTGATGATGATGATGATGATGGAATGGAAGGATGGATCTTAATTTTAATTGGATGAATGAGTGGCCAATGCGGACCGACAGTACTGTGTGTGGTCAATCATATGTATAACACACGCTTCCACCCTAGGGCATTTTATTTGTATTTGGTATTGCTCCTTATTTGAAGAATTTGAGTAAATTATAAATAGCCCTTTTAAATTTGATTAAAATACAAATTATTTTTTTATAATTTTAGAAATTATATTTTACTTTTTGAAATTTTTAGTTTCATAAAAAATTATCTATTTTATTAATAAATTATTAAATTAATTAATAATTTTTAATGATACTATAAATATGTTTCAATTAATAATTTAAGAAATTTTATTATTGTATAGAAGAATAATTATAAATTTCATTTTTTTAGTTAATTTTGTTAAATAAAATTTTTTAACAAGGAAGTATTTATAATTTTTCAAATTACAAAAGATAATTTATAATTTAAGTAAATTTCAAAGATGTATTTATAATAAAAATGGTTTGGAGCTCTAATTTTTGAGCTCTAAAGGTAGCTCTAATGAGTTGGCAGTGGGCTCCACCCACACTGATGTGATATTTTGATCTTGATTTTTTTTATTTTTTATTTTTTTATTCATTATCATGTCATTAGTATTCTATTACACTGTGTTTGGATTGAGTGATTTAGAAAGAAAAGAAAAGAAATAGAGAGAAATGTATTTCTCTTCCTTGTTTGGTTATCTTAAGCCTCCGTTTGGCAAGAACTTTTTTGGGCTTTTTTAGCTATTTTAGTCACAAAAGACAAAATAGGCTTTTTTAGCCACAAAAAACAAAACATCACATCCAACCCATAATCATTACACTCCTCTCTCACAAAAAAAGTCAAAAAAGCCAAAAAGCCAAAAAGTCCTTCCCAAACCAAACTTTTAAGCCCAGGCTAAAAAAGTCAAAAAAGCCAAAAAGTCAAAAAGCCAACCCACTTCCCAAACGGAGGCTAAGTGGAGAGAAATGGGAAGAAATAGAGAGAAATGGAGAGAAACTCATTTCTCTCATAACCCTTATTTTCATTCTTCCCAAAAGTGGAGAGATTGGGAGAGAAAAGAAATCCACAAATGTTTATATTTTCATAATATCAATTTTACCCCTATAAAAATAAAAGAAATAAAATGATTGAAAATATAAAAAGATTATTTTGGTAATATAACATAAAATAATTTCTTTTCTTTTCTTTTTTCTTAATGAAATCTAACTAAACAAGAATGAGAGAAATCATAATCATTTCATTTCTTTTATTTCTTACTTATCCAAACAAAAAGGAGAGAAATTACAATCTTTTCTTTTCTTTTCTTTTCTCTTATTACTTAAGTAATCATTTCTTTTCTTTTCTTTCCTAAGTTACCAAACATAGCGTTCTATTAAAGTATCAAAATTAATGATATGAATCATTACTGATTTATAATTTACCCGAAGAATTGGTTTCAGATCTTCACTCATTTACCAAACTGCCACTTCACTTCAGCTCGTGCCGCCCTCCTACAACTATTATTATTATTATTATTTTTTTTTTTTTCTAACAAAACAAAAAGAGTGATGCAGGCTCTCTCAGGCCCAGCCCTTCCTAACAAAAACAATAAATAAATAAATAAATAATAAGTAGATGTTATGGATCTCAAATAAATTATTAAATTTTTTATTAAATCTTTTATATGAATGTAAGATTCACACAAATTACATGTGTAATTTGTGTGAGTCTCATACCTATGTGAGATATTTGATAGAAAATTTAATAATTTGTTTGGGATCCCTAACATAACTCTAACACAAATGTTTGAATAAGGGTTCGTTTGGCATGAACATTTGGGTTGGATTGAGATTATTTTAATTACAAAAAGACAAAATAAGTTAAAAAGTTAATAAGGCAAAATGTCATATTCAAACCATAGTTATTTCATTTTTTCTCTCACAAAAGTCAAAAAGCTCATTCCAAATGAGGCATTTTTTAGCCTTAGCTTAAAATAGTCAAAAAGCCAACCTACATCCCAAACGAAGACTATACTTTGCCCTATTATGTTTGATTCATTTTTTATTTTGGTTTTTAAAGTTTTTTTTTTTTTATTTTGACCTTTTAAGTTTCAATTTTTTTAAAATTAATTTTTGTTAAAAATTAGACAAAAAATGATACATTAACAATCATGCGGTATAAAAATATTTTACTATAATTCACATGTCTGATACAAATTCAATTTCTAAGATAATAATATATTTTTTATGACATTTTCCTATCTAATTTTGAATAAAAATTAACTTTAAGAGTAAATTGAAAAAAAATTCAGACATAAAAATTCAAAATGAAAAATAAATAAATTTTAAATATCAGAGTAGAAAAGTGGCGAAATAAAAGAGAAAGTGTAATTTACCCAAAATGTATCACCTGTTTTTCACCCTCTACATGACAGCTTATCGTCCTCTTCTTCAATTTTTTAACAATTATTTTTTTCAGTAATGCTACCGACCCCCAGTGGGGCGACCCCCACTGACGACCCCCAGTGACGTGTCAGTGGGGGATTGGCTGAAAAAAAAAAAAAAAAAATTTGTTTTTTTTGGGCCAATTAGACACCACCCCCAGCACCCCCACTGGGGGTGGGAAGCTTTATTCTATTTTTTTTTAGGGCCATGCTACCGACCCCCAGTGGGGTGACCCCCACTGACAACCCCCAGTGAGGTGTCACCCCCTCATTCGCTGGAAAACACAAAAAAAAGGAAAACAGTTTTTGACCAATGGGAGGAGACCCCCAGTGACCCCACTGGGGGTGTTAGGCATTTTTCTTTTTTTTATAAAAAACAATTCTAGCTATGATTTTTAATAATTATTTATAGGAAAAAGGTTGAGACTTTTTTTTTTTTTACTCTTACCACTCTCAACGTATTGGGATTGGCCAACTTTTTGTTTTTTGTTTTTTTTTTCTATCAGTTACTGACATGTGTCTATAGGGGGTTATGGAGGTCAAGAAAAAATGAAGTATCTATCATTTTTGTTATTTATATTCAAGTAATCAGTATCTTCATAGGCAAGGCAACCGGTGAACGGGAATTATAAATACGGCACGAATGGGTAACAAAATTAGTAGTCTATTGGTATTATATTATGAGAGTATATAAGATAAATTATATTTATTTATATATTGGAGCAGTGATATTAATTAATTATGATTAAATTTATGAAATTATATAAAAACTATTATATAGGACTCTTTTGGATAAAGCGTTAAAACTTAAAAGTCATTTTTTTGACTTTTAACCTATTTTGGATCACATCACCTCTTTACTTTTTTACATATTTTTTCAAAAAAATCAAAAAACTAACTTTTGACATCCTTTTCAAAACAACCCATAAAAGATAACGGTTGTTTTTAAAAATTGACTCAATTTTTTTTTGAACTTCTAAAATTGTCTAGTCCATATACATTTAAAAGAATTTTGACTCATAATTTTTAAAAAATAAAATAAAAGAAGGTAAAAAAAATTAAGTTCACTTTTTAATTTAGGCAAGAAAGCCTTTAACTGTAAACTTTCCAATAAAAATTCATAAAAATATATTTGATATCAACAATGATTCATCCCCCCTTTTCCCCCCACCCCCTTTGACCCCCTCTCTCTCTCATTGGTTACTTTTTTTTTTTTTTTTTTTTCTTTTTTTTTCTGCTCCTCCAATCACCCCCTGTCACGTGGCAAAGGGGGGTGAGGGGGTGACCCCCAAAAGGGGGTCCAAGCATTATTCATTTGATATTTGCGCCAACAAATGGGGAAAACATATAAAAAAAGCCTTTAATTGTAAACTTCCCAATAAAAATTCATAAAAATGTAATTGAAGTTTGCGCCAACAAATGGGGAAAACATAGCGTGAGACATTAACAGCAAAAGGGCTTGATCGTCCCTGCATCATAGGAGAAGGGGTCGCTGATGTGCTCAAAGCACAATAGTGATTGTAATGTCTTCATTTAAGGTGTATTATGATTTTGTTTTTATGATCTAAATCATTCATTTTGTAAGGTTTGTTGAGTACTTTATGTCTATCAAAAATCATATTAATCGGATATCAACAACTATATGATCGATAACCAAGAAAATAAATAATAAGTTTTTCTTTTGAGAAATTGCATAAACAATATACAATTCGATCATATAGTTATTGGTATCCGATTAATATGATTTTTGATAGACATGAAACACTCAACAAACTCTACAAAATGAACGGTTTGGATCATAAAAATAAGGCCATAATACACTTTAAATGAATGCACCACAGTCATTGCTGTGCTTTGAGCACAACAGTGACCTCTTTTCCTGCATTATTATATATTTGGTGATGTGGAAAAGAGTAGTAATAAACAAATAAATAAAATAAGACGAAGGTAGTCATTAAAAATCACATGAAATGAGTGGAGGGATGTGATTAATTTAAATCTTATTATTTACTACAAAATAAGAGATCAGTAAGGTGGTTTTTAAGTGTCTCACTCTCACAAGGGTCTCGCAAAGTTCCTAACAAAAAAAAAAAAAGAGGGCCTCACAAGGGTGTGAGAGGTTGAGAAAAAAAATGTAAATATCATTTCCTAAAACAAATTAAAAAAAGGAAAAGAAAAAAAAACTTTCTCTAGGTTTGCTATGGTCCTCACCTATCCGCATGCGCTTAAAAGTAGACCTGAAACCGTGGTCTCGTTTGGGAGTAGAATATTTTAGCAATTTTTTTAGTTAAAATATGAAATAAAAGAATTTAATATATTTGAGATGACTTTTTATAAATAAAAAATATATATACAAAAAGTAGAGAGAAAATAGAAATTTTGACTTTTTTTTGTATAATTTATTGGTTTTTTAACGATTTTTTGACTTTTAAACTAAAAGTGATATTCCCAAACAAAAGTTTAATTTGTTAATTTTACTTTTTATCTCTTAGAGTGCTGCTTGTGAGGTACATCGAAATATTTGGGGGAAAAAAAAATATTTGGATATCAAATTGAGTTTTGTGCTGTATATATAGTAGGATAGATTGTATTTTAAATTTAAGTGTATTTCAAAGTAGTTGTATTTTTTAGTTTCTAGGTACAGTTTAGAATTGAACAAACTGAGAATTTTTGAACGTCCAGTTGTGTTAACCTAATTCACAAGCATTTTACAATGAGCAAAAAAATGTTATATAGGTATGTGAAGTGAACAGTCATTATATAGGAGTGTTAGTCCCAAAACTTATGGCTAGCAAATTGAGAGTGTACGTAAAACATATATACAGAGGAACATAAGGTCACAAGTCTGGGACCCTACCTTCGTACATGATTGATTCAGAATGCAAATAATTGACACCACAAAAATAAAAGATTTGACAGCCTAAGTTGTCAAATGAGTGACTGTTATTATTATTATTATTATTATTGGTTGGTATGAGTTGTTGATTATACCGTTGGCTTTGTTCTTCTTCTAAAAAAATGTAGGGATATATAAATAAATCATTCACAGGCGTCCAAATTCTAGACCTGTCAAATGTGAAGGGTTTAATATACTAAAGATTATTTAAAGCAGCATCTCCCATGCATATTTAAATATATATATATATATATATATGTCTAGGATTATTCGGTTTGAAGGGAGAGAGATACAGGTCTCTTGTGCTTAATAATGGGAGAGTAATGATTGAGACTCCCACCCCCATAAGACTTCCATAAATCTGAACCACTCATGTTGTAAACCCCACACATACATAGAGAGTCAGGATCACTTTAAGGGTGTGAGAGTCATCCCCAAAGAAGGTCCCAAACATTTTCCCGGGAGGTTAGGTATTGCACCACCATACACCCACCCCACCCCCATTGGGCAGCAAGCAATGGTTGTTACTGTGTTGTGATGTGTTGTGTAGCAATCCATTGGAGCAGTTTGAAAAGAGTCTTAAAAAAGTCACCTTTTTGGCTTTTCAATTTTTTTAGCCAAAAAATCAGCTTTTTTATTCAAAAGAATCCAATTTTTTGTCAAAATAGCTATCAAAAAAGTCAAAAAATCAAAAACTTAATTTTTTATCAACTTCTCAAAACACCACGGACTATATATATATGAACAGCAGCATCAGTCAAGTAGTACATATATTTGTCTAGGCCACATACATATATACACACACGGACACACAAAAAAGGTTGTCTAGGATTCTCCCTGATGAATTAATTGAAAAAAAGAGGTGGTGTCCAACCCTTCTCCTATACTGCGTTGCAATTCCTACTGCTGATATCAACAGCGAAAAAAATTGATTAACTCATCGCACTGATGAAACCACGGATAGAATTAGATTGGATTTAGCTGTAAGTAATCATAATTGTGGAGGCAGAAATTGTCCCACATATATTAATCGAGAGATCAATGAAGAATTTAGCCGTACCATTCCAAATCTGCAAAAGAATAAACAGTTAGTACCTTTGACCGGCGGTTGCTAGCTGGAGGGTAATCTGATCATCAAGTTAGATAGTATATATATATCTAAATGAAACTAAATAAGTAAACAGAATTGTTTAAGCATACCTCTACCTGCCGTTATTATATAGGCTAAATTGCCACTCATTTTGTCCAATGAACTTAAGCCACTAATTTGGTCCAATAAAAAAAAGCCACTTGTATGGCCCCATACTAATCTGATGCATGTATGTCAGAGCAACTTGACAGGTTGGCAATTTACATTGCAAGTTATTATTTTATTACTTTAATTTTTATTTCATGTAGGCATTGGATGGGCCTACCTCACATGGATAAATTTTTATCCCTCCACAATAACTTTGCCCACATTTGATTGCAATAACATAAGGGAATATGACTATTTTTTAGACAAATTCACGAGATTATGTATCCCATTTATAGTATTATATAGTGTCCTATTGGGCACACTACCCATCCTCAAATATATCGTCATATCCTCAAATTGTGAAATTAAATGTGAAATAAATGGGTCTCATGGATAATTAATCAATCCAATCCCCTCTTTCATCTAGCAATCAAACCTGCCCCTAGTTTATCGACAACTTACCCTTCATTTGTTAATCCTTTGTTCATTGACTATTTTCTGGAGTGACATTGGATGGGTTTTGGAGGTATTTTTTAAGCCCCAACAAACACACACACACACATCATTGGTCTTTATGAGAATTGGAGATGATTTAAAGACAACGGAAATGTCAATGTTAAGAGTTTGCTATGGTTTGCAACCTTGTATTTGCAAAGTGTTCCTAGATGTTCACAAGCATGATTTTAGAGTATCAACGTGAATGCAAAACATTGTTATTATAAAGAGAGATATATGATTGTGTTCGGAGAGTTTAATAAGTGTTGTCAAACTGTCTGAGAAGTAGCTGTAAAATGTTTGATATTATGAATTTCATATTTTAATCAAGACACACCGAAAAAGTATTCAATACATTGCAGAATGTCTGCCCAACACACATCCTCTATAGAAAGTGTTCCTTACTTCTTTGGTCAATGCAAACAATTACGTTTTGATACAACCAGTCAAACCATTGTTTGATTTAGCAAAAGCATTCCCTACTTCGACAATAGATGCTTTCTTCTTTTATCCCCGTCTCCTATATTACTGAGGTTAGGTTCTATTCTATATATATATATATATATATCCTCAATTTGTTATTATTGTTTATATATATCCTATTTGTAAACCATGGTATTCCCCCAGGTCAAAGACGCATTTATGTGTTGCTAGAGAAAACATGTAGTCCCCAAATGAACCTGAAACCATGTATAATTTACAAAGAAATGAGAAGCTATGATCAACTTTCTATGAGTAGATACTTGGAGATCTTTAGCTATACATGTACTAAGATGTATCAATCAAATATATCAATCTTCCTTTATCTTTTTTCAGTGTCTTTTCTGTTTTTCTTGACGTAAGTGGGGTATGGGAAGAAATTGTGTACAATGGAATCGCTTGTAAGGACACAAGCAATATATGGGTATCACTGTTAGAGACCAAAAGTCAAGATATTGGATAAAGGAAATTTCATCAACAACAATGATAGGTAGCTCGAAAATTCATGGCTCGAATTATCCAAAACGACGTTGTTTTGAATGTAAAACGACGTCGTTTTGACACATTCGAGCTATTCGAGCCATACAAATTTGGGTCACCAAACATTTTTTTTTTCATCAAATGTATATGTTGTTGTATCTTTAATTGCTTTACAACTCATGGCAGAGAAAACGAGAGATTACAATAGTTAATTTGGATGCAAATCCCGGTCTATACATGAATCAGGGCAACTTATAACCCAAGAAAATGTGATTTTGATGTTGCAAAAATTTCTTCATTTCTACTTTTAAAATTTTCGAATAAGAACCATCCCAAAGGTGGTGGAATATTAAAAAGTACTTTTTTGTTTAAAGCAAGCAGGCAGGCATTAATTTCCAAGAAGCAATTGCCCATTATCAAAGCAAAGCAAAGCAAAGCAAAGCAAAAGGAAAAACACCTTGACTTTGCAGCACCTTAAATGGTTGTTTGTAGCTTCTTTCTTCACTGTGCTCCCACTTCCCTATTTGATTTTCAAAATATCAAGAATCTAACTCTTCGCTTGGGCCCTATAAATTTATTCCATTATCGCTTGTTTGCTTGTACAAGGGCACAACAACAACCAAAAGCCGTATAATAATTGGACATTTTTAGCACATTAATCGCACAAATAATTTCCCCTTGGTCCTCAAGCTTTGATTTTTTTATTTTTAAAATAATAATAATAATATAAGAAGCTAATAGCAAGTGATGATGGTTTTTGATCTTTATGAACAAATAACATAGACATATAACCAACAGTACCTGGCTGGTCAAAGAAGCCCAAACCCACACACCCTACCTACCTCCAAAAGGCCCAAAACAGTGACTTCAAGATCCTAATATCACAACATGAGATAGTTGATACTTTTTTCCTCTCTTTTTTTCCTTTTCCTCCTTCTTCTTCTTCTTCTTCTTCTTCTTCTTCTTCTTCAAATGTTGTATTTAAGATTTTGTAGTCCCTTTTTTATTTAAAGGTTTTAAATAATTAAAAAAAAAATAGTAAAGCACAAGATAGGCACATGCAATTTATTCGGGAGTCTGTGTTACTGGCAGTGGCATCCCATGCTCTTTCTGCATGGCCTTCAAACAGTGACAACTTTACCAGCATAAATAATATTCCCCCATTTGCAACTTGCACCCACCAATTCAGAGAGCTCTTCTAACACACAGAGAGAGAGAGAGAAAGAGAGAGAGAGAGAGAGAGAGAGAGAGAGAGAGAGGAGGCAATTACTTTCTACCTAATTAGGATGAGCACAAAATCCTTCAGGAAGTATCATTCAATGGAACTCCAAGCCTCTCCTCCACCTCCTTATCAATCACCCACAGCACTACGTGTCTTCAAAAAGTCCTATTCGTTTGAATTCCCGACCTCTCCTCAACCTCCTACTATACGCCCCGAAGATCAAATACTTCATCATCCAAGTCACCAGCAACATCCCCTGGTCCGACTTACTACTACTCTCCCTAACCTCTTCACATGCTCTGGCTGCAAGGACTATGGTGCTGGCAAGAGGTTTGCATGCCAACAATGTGATTTTCAGCTTCATGAATTCTGTGCCTTGTCTCCTCTCTCTCTCGACAATCATCCCCTCCACCCCCAACACCTACTCCTCTTCAATCCCAAATCTAAACAAGGTATATATATATATAAATTAAATTAATATCATTAATCATTATTTTTTTTTCTTCTTGCTCTGGCTTCTTTACGACTCTCTTAATTTGTATTTTGTAATAATAGTTTTTACTCAAAAAAAAGGTTAGTACTTTTTCAGGGGCAAAATGTGATATTTGTAACAAGCCGACCAAAGGCTTTGCATTCTGCTGCAGTGCCGCTGCCTGTAGTTTCCAGATGCATCCTTGCTGTGCAATGTTTTCTTCTGAAATGAAGTTTTCAGTCCATCCACACTCCTTGAAGCTAATCTCAACTTCCGGTGGTGGTGACCCTGCTGGTTTTGTCTGCAGTGAGTGCAAGAGGAAGAGATCGGGTTGGGTGTTTCGTTGCACAGTTTGTGATTACCATCTCCACGCAGTTTGTGCCAAGGACATGATCAATGGGCTGCAAGCCAATGGGATTAAGGCCCCAGTGAAGCCAAACAAGCTGGCAAGTGCAGTTCGTATTGCATCAATCGTGATCACGCAATTCATTGGTGGGCTTGTACAAGGGATTGGGGAAGGTTTGGGACAAGCTATCCTTCAAGATGCTATGAGAGGAAGAAGGTGCGTTAGTATTAGAAGAAGAAGAAGAAGCAAGCCTAGAATGAATCAACATGAATGAATGAATAACTAAATGCTTAGTATATAATAACATATTCTTCGTCTCTCATGCTTATATTGTATTGTATGTGAATCTCTGATCATCATTAAAATGAAGTTTGGAGTGTTTGAATTTGAATCAGAACAACAGAACATTATAATGTAATGTTCTGATTCGGTTAATAATTTGTATAACTTTCTGTAGCTGAAGAGGTTTGTTGGCTACTGCAGGAATTAAAGCACCTATGGAGCTGGATATTGGGGGGCTAAGAGCCAAATTGTATGCTAAAACCATTCAGCTTACGATTATATATATACACAACTATTTATGTCTGTCTGTAATGTATGTTTGCTCATAGTATATGTGACACGAGGGGTTCACTTTTGTTAAAGCAAGCTCTTATTTGATTGTATGATTGTTTTTTTACTTTTGTCTCACATTACTTGCTAGAATAACTTTTTTTTAATATATATATGTATAGAAATTTCATCAACGAAGACTTTGTTGTATATTGGGAAGAGAGAGAGAGAGAGAGAGAGAGAGAGAGCTATGTTGCCCAAGTGAATTCATTCCAAATGATGGTTTATTCGGGTGGTGCATTTGAAACCACTACATAATTTCGGTTTGAACTTGACTTGTCTCTGGTCCTCTTAGAATGGACAACGCTCTGCACATTTTTAACTTGCGTAGCCAAGACAAGGTAATCTTTTAACTTTTTCTTGGAAATAGCTTTTCCCAAACAAGAACTAACCTCCTCAAGCAAATAATTATTTAAAAAAATAAAATAAAATAAAGTTTGGATTTCTTTTCTTAAGAAAGGGCCGGAACCATCTTCATGGCTGACATCAATAATTCCAAGACAACCATCCCCACCCCTACATATATATATATATATCTTCACTTTAAATGTATTATTAACCTTGCACTTTTCGTCCTTTAAAAAACAAAAACAAAACCAAACAAAAGCAAAAATCTTCTACTGTTGTAAAGTATATTATATAATTTTTATAACAATTCTTGTAATTTCTTTCTGTACTCATCTATTGCTTCCCTGATATTTTATTACTTTAAATTGATATCTATTTATATATGAAAAACGGGATTTTTTTTTTTTTTTTTTTTTTATATTATAAATACTCAGGTTTCTGGCTGTGAACTTGAGCAAGCCTTCTGTTTTTTTTCTTATGAATGAACTAGATAGGATCTCAGTTCATTTTTATTAAAATTACACCACAGCTTGTAAAGTAGATATCATCTTAACAAACAATGACTTCCCCCTCTTCCTGTCTATTGAAAAAACAAAAAGAAAAAACAAATCTATGATTGAGTTAAAAACTAAACTATGTGAAAACTAGTGAGGGTGAGATCTATTGAATGTTTATTGTGTTTTAGCTCCGTTCGTTCGACTTCTTCACGTCAAGAGACCCATGCAAAAAAACAAAGCACACTACAAAAGAACAAAATTAACTCATTCATCATCATACACATTTACAACAACCCACAACTTGGTCTTAGAAACATCAAAATCATAACAATCTCGATGCTTTTAACTCAACATGCATTTAAATATTCAGTAAATTTAAGCAATTTGGCTCAAAATATGAAAGATTCATTACTCGTATCTGTGAATTTTAAATATACTTGAACAAATATTTCACTATTCAATTACATAAAATATCACAATCCCCTAAATGATCCTACTGATTGACTTCTATTTTACAGTGATGATTTTGGTCCAAAGTCAGTATTTCTCTACTCTCTACAGTATTCATGGAAATCAAACAAATCAAGAAACGAAAATGACCACACCAAAATTAACTAGTAAAAAATACAAGAACGCTATAAAAGGAGTACGATTGCTTACTCTCTTTTTCTGCTATCTTTAATCTGGGCCTTCCGATGTTTCACTTTAATATGATTGCTTTAGCCTTTTCTATGCCCTCTTGTTTCATCCCGTATGTTACACTCCTAACAAGGTTTTCACGGCTGGAAGTTTCCTATATCCAATAAAACCAATCTGTTCTCGAGAACGAGTGGATGAAAGACAGCCGAACCCAAAAAAGATACCAAAGCTCATGTTACGGAAGAAATAAATATCCAGCACCCCACACCAAAGTTCTCCACCTTCCTGGCATCTGGCAACTGATCTCTTGCTCCCCAGAAAATTAATAATAATTCCTTAATTCTGCTTCACCAAAATAGACATCTAGTTATTTTCACCCCTTCCAACTAACTTGAGCCACAACCCAAACTCTCCCACTCAAAAGGTGCAACCAAACCAACGTCCGGGCGGCCTCGCAAAAACAGGCAGACACATACACAGACAGCAGCAATGGCAAGCATTGAATGCATGAATGGTTGGTGAATGAAGCCTCGGGAACCAGGCATTCTCCTGCTGTATCTTGAAGCCACAACTGCACACTTGGAACAAGAACTTTGCCCTTGCTTGAATTGGGACCTTTGACGGTGGTCCAAACTCGCTCCCAACCTTTGTTGGTCTATCTCATTTCCAATTGATACAGAAACTTGACTATTTTTTCTGTCAGCAAGCTTACGAGCCACCAGCCTGTTATAAGAGTGATTATTCCTTGTCAAGGCATATGCATATGGAGACAACCCATTTGCATCCAGAAGGGAGGTCCAGCAGTGCAACCCAATCTACATTAGAAGACATAAGAGATGGAAGGAAAAATCAATGATCTATTAAGAACACAAAGTTGGAAATTTGCTTTAAACCATGTGATATACAGAAGGTACAATAAAGATAATGCCTCCAAGTCAAAAGCCAAGTTAGTTCATATGGCTTCGCTGACCCTATTCTCTGTCTATAACTTTTATTTTTTCTTTTTCTTTTTCTTTTTTAAATATAAGGGGTCAACAACATCAAAATATCATACTTTTGGGGAAACTGAGGCTTCATGAAGCCTCGAGTAATAATACCTCTTCTTGGGAGCATCCATGAAATTTAGCAAACATTCAGGGATAGGCTAAAGGAATCAATTTCAACCTAGTGAGGAACTCAAGAGTATCAGAGTAAAACAAAATACCTCCTGAGGATCACTTGTCAGAGCATCAACCATAACATCAGAACTAGATGTACAAGCAGCTTGATGTAGAGGTGTAACACCACCAGGTCCAACAAGATTTGGAGGGAAAATGTACTTGGAAGTATCATTACCACTGAGTACAGAATAATGAATGAGTAAGTCAACCATGTTCCTACACCTTCTTTTCACTGCCCTATTCAAGAGGTGAATCTCTGATAGCATCTCCAAAGACTCTCTTGATGGCTCCCCCCTTTCCAAATATCTTTCGAAAAGTATGTCTAAGAGGGTTTTGACCAAGGCACAACAGTCCCTTTCAACTGAGAATATGAATAAAAATTTGAACCGAGCAAGTGTATAATCATGAACTTCAATTGCTGAAGAGTTTCTCTTCCTTTGGAATAGCCATCCTAGCTCATTTAAGAAGTGCAGGACTTCTTCCTTTGACCGGGGTTTCCCTAAATCATGAATTTGGTCCTCTGAAATAGTATCATATACTTTTGCACCTTCATTAAATTCAGACTCAAGGAGTCTCAATTCCTGACATATGGTAGCATCAGCTATAATTACAGGAAAACTGGTGCCTTTAAAACCGTTCTCAACCTGTTCATATCATTAGCAGATGTTATGATTTCCCAGATTCATTACAATAATAAACAAAGGGATCAACTGCATTCAAAGTGTTACCTCAATGAAACAGCGACCAAGTACACCAGGAGCCACCCCATGAATTTTAAAATTGACCAAGCTTATCTCGTCATATAAAGTTTCCCTACCGGATGATCCTGGAACTTCTTTTGATAAGTAACCACCCATATGCGTGCAGTGAATTCTGCACAATAATCAAACTCATGTTCAGACAGAAATGAGCAAAGGAACATGGAACAGCACTGCTTGCAAAAGAACAGTCAACATACTTGGTGCCAGGAATATTCAGATTTCGCCCCCTCAAAAGAAGAGAGGTCTCCTCCCCACCTACAATTGCCAAAGGGGACACTGAGATCAACTCAGGGGAACGCCATGCTTTCCAGGATTTGCAGTGGCGAGTCTCTCCTGAAGATTGATAACACCAATCAAGCAAGTACTAAACACAAAGTAAAGATAAATAGAAATTTCTACTTCAAAAATGACAAACTTGAGCAAAACCGAATTTTCTTCATCGTTTATCTGGATTGTACAATGTAGTGCCTCAAAAACTACAGAAGACCTTGAGGCAAAAAGTACCAGCCTGAAACCTTCAATAAACACCATTGACATAATCATAATATATGATACTCACCATCTTTATAAGAAGCTAACCGCCTGCCTGTATGAACTAAAAACCTTCCATCTCTCCAAAAGTCAGTATCAGAATCTCGAATTAAAGAATTGATATGCCGAAGAAGGTTTTCTTCAAGCTGCAAGAACCAGACACCCCTTGCAAATGGTCAGTGTTAAAGCCACATAAGAAAACTAAGCTATATTACAGAAGTTCACTCACTTGGCCCCAAGCAGAAGATGGCATTGATAAGTAAATGGATAGAACTACACAGCCAGGCCTAATATAACTCTCCATTTCTGATGGGCTGTGAGATAGCCAATTGTATATCTAAAAAGAGAGGCAACAACAATATTAGGTGTTTATATCAATCACAACGAAACACTAAAAACTAAGACCTAACCAAGAATCTCACCTCTGTTCGCAATGATTCTGGAAATTGGCTCGGATTCTTGCCAAATAGTTTGAAAATAATCCTTCCAGTGCGATCCTAGAAACATATTATACATTCATTTCAATCCCATGACAGATAGACAAAATAAAGCTAACAGAAGCATAAAAATCAAAACCAAAGCAAGCATAATCAGTCCACAAATGGTACAAGCACTGAACTACCTGAGCATCAGAATTTGAACTAGAAGGTGACTGATCAGACCCAGATGAGGATGTGTACCCTGCTTTGTATGGAAAGCTTTTAAATGAACCGTTATTGGCACTTATGTTTGACCGTCCAAAAAGCTCAAGCGATGTAACACAACCATGGGCATTATTGGTTTCAACATTTTTATGAACTTCTCCACTGGTTGTGATCCTCGCAGGCTCAGTTTCCCTTGTGGTCTGCATTGGAAACAGTTTTCGCACAACAGGTGGAGAAGATGAAGGTGATGTCTCATCTGTGGGATTACTGCTGGTAGAAGAGAAGTATTTTCTTGCACTTGCCAGTTTTGGGAGGCTATCATCTTCAGGTGAGGAACTAATGAGCTGTAAAGGTAAATTTGCTCTAGTTTCTTGGATTTGGCTATCTGAATAATCAACAGGGGACTGGGAACTTGTACTACTTCTCTCTCCTCCAACTGAAGGAAACTCGAGAGATGCTCCCCTTAGCATATTAAGACTTAATGCTTGGTCCAAACAAGCAAGTTTAGTTTCATCCACATCAGCGCCCTGGCTGCTTCTTTGAGAGAGAATTGCAAGGGCATCAGGACTAGATTCTGCCAGGGTAGTTGACAGAACAGTAAGTAAGTCCTTGGTAGATGGAGAAGACTTGTTTCCATTCAATCTGCTGCTCTGATTATCTGAAGAAGCTTGTTCAGGAATGGTCATTCTACTTGAACTTCCTGACACGGGGGGTAACTTTGCTTCAAATTCCACTGGCAAAGGTAATGAATTTATCTTACTAAGAATCTGAATGAGTTGATCTTTGTTAGGTAGCGATGAGCAATTAGAGCTTTTGACCTCTTTGTTCCCTGGGTACAAAATACAAACATTTTATTGTACGAGAGAGAGAGAGAGAGAGAGAGAGAGAGAGAGAGAGAGATTATCCAACTCTTTTACCTTGTGCATGAGCTAAAACTGTTAGCAAATTAACAATGTCTAAATCTCCATTTCCCGAGTTATCATGGTTTGCAGGGAGTAACATGCTTGAGGACACATCCTCTGTCTGAGTTTTCCTCCTTCGACGGTTGTGTCCAGCGAGTCTACGCCTACAACTTCGCTTTCCCTCATCAAACTCAGAAAGAGGATGAAACCTGAAAAAAAGCAAAATGAAGCATTTAATGCTGGTTCAAATAGGGTAAAGCAAAATAACACGTGTCATTTTAAAGACATAACAATGCAATTTAAACTAGAAGAAGGAACAAAGATTCCAAGAACTCAAACCAACAATCAACTACAATGTGAAAGAACTGTAAATAGAGAAAGGTTGAAGAACTTAGATGGCCAACCTGCTGCACTGTTGGCAGAACCTTTGCATCTCTTTTCCCACTAAGGCTTTACTTGACTTGCTGTGAACCTCACACACTTTATGTCGCCGGTGATAATCTTTAGCATTTGACAGATCTTCCCTGCAGTTATCAACTTGACACATTGGATAGCTGCCACTGCCGCTGCCACCACCACCACTGCCGGGAGATCCAGATCGGACTCTCTTATTGGGCCTTGACACACGCTCCTCAAAAGAATTCAAGCCGGCACCAAGCTTCAACCGAAGGCTTTCATCATCTTCATTGACAGGGTTCTTCTTCAATAACGTGGGAAGCCCACTCCCTTCCCTGTCACTTTTTCTGTGTTGCTCGGGTCGCGACTGGGGCTGGACCGATGTTGCAGTAGCAAGAGATAATACATCAGATTCCATTGGTTTGGCAATGAAGTTGACACTATCCCAAACCCAGTCCTTGGCGTTCCAGTTGTACCCAGAGGTCAACCCGGGTTGCTGCTGCTGCTGCTGCTGCTGCTGAAAATTAGGGGCATGAAATGGTAGACTACGCTTGGTTGCCATGGGATTTGCCTCACGGAATCGATCCCCCCCAAGAGTTTGATGGATAAAAATCGGAGGGGAGACTTGCGCACCTACCTCTTCCATCTCTCAAAACTACAACTACTCAACCCACAAACCTATATTTTTGGGGAAATAAATACAACTTGTTATCATCATAATTCTAAAATGTTCAATATATCTATCTATCTATCTATCTATCTAGAGTCTCAAGATTCGCACAAGTAGAGGATTTAAATAAAATAAAATAAAGAAAAACTAAATATATCATGTTCTAAATAAATGGTAAGACATGGGATGGGATTGTAACAAAACAACTTTAATAATAATAATAATAATAATAATAATAATATGGAAAAAATTAATAAATTAGAAATACATGTTATACATAGTCATAGATACAAACTTTATTATCGTCAAAAAAAAAAAAAAAATTCAAGCTTGAATAAAATTGATCATCAATTGAAAACGAAAAAGAAATGAAAATGTCCCAAAAAAAAGATAGAAAGTAAAGTTACCTCGGTTCAGGGGTCTGTGGAGAGCCCATCTGGAACAGGAAGCCCTTATTTGCTCAAAATCTTGTTTTGTAATCTAATACAGACTCCAAAAATGGATCGAAAATCAGGACTTAGGGAGATCTGAAACCAGATAGAATTGAATTCGCAAGATTTAAAAACAAAAACAAGATGAGATCTGACGAAATGAATTGGAACAGTAAAGATGAAGATGGGTCAAGAAGGGGGGAAGGAAGTCTCTTTACGGACTCTTTTTTTTCTTTTTTCTTTTTTTTTTTTTAACTTTAAAACCTTTTTCTTGTTTCAACAAAACAAAACCCTTTTCTTATTGAGGAGAAGAGAAGAGAAGAGAATAGAGAAGAGCTGTGTTCTATGAAGGGAAGGGACCAAAATACCAAAGATTTGGGGCTTCAAAGTTCCGGCCGCCCGCGGACCCCACAAAGAATCCCACGACTCTTCCCTCCCCAATTCGTATAGTACTGTACTATCTCATCTTTTTCTTTTCTTCCTTTTCTCTTTCCCTCTCTCTTTCATTAATTAATTATTATTACTATTATTATTATTATTATTATTATTATTAAAGTAATATTAGGATCTAAATAATTTATTAAAAATTTTATCAAACCTCTTACATTAGTAATATTACACATAAATTTACATTTGTGTAAATTTCATGCTTATGTAAAAAATTTAATAATTACATATGTGTTAATCTTACATAATATTACTCTTATTATTATTATAAAAAGAAAAATGTTTGGGGACCCTAATTTTGTGGCTCAAAAGTGGTTCAAATGGCCAAAACGATGTCGTTTTGGCCATTTGAATGTTGTTTTGTACTCAAAATGACGTCGTTTTAGCCATTTGAATGTTGTTTTGTACTCAAAACGACATCATTTTGACCATTTAAATCACTTTTGAATCACAAAATTTGAACCCCTACCATTGTTATTATAAAAATGAGAAAAGAAAGCAAGAAAATTTAATTAAGATAAGACTGACCATCATCGACTGTCAGCCGTAAGCCCGGACTTGTACCAACTGCTTCTTTTCAACTCTCTATTTTCTTCTTCTACATTTTCTTTTTCTTTCTTTTTTTTTTTTTTTTTCTTTTTCAAGTAATTAATCATAGTAATAAAAAAAAAAAAATCCGTTTTTTCTTCCGTATCCGTACCCTTCCCGCTTCCGTCTTGGCCGCGTTTTTTGACATGTGAGAAAAGAGGAGTTGATTTTTGTGACTCTACATTTATATAAGATATTTAATTATTTATTTAATAAAAAATTTAATATTTTTATTATTATTTTTTTAAAAAGAGATTAATTAAAGAAAGAGGTTAAAGGAGTTTTGGTTTATTGGCTCTTCAGGTTAATCCGCTACAACATTTCTTTCCCTTTCTTTTTTTTTTTGATAATTAAGTTAAAAATTAATTTTTTGACTTTTTAAAGGATTAATTACACTAATAGGCCCTATAGTTTGGGACTTGTGGCACTTTGGTACCTGACTTTTCAATTGTGGCACATTTGATCCTGAATTTTGAATTTTGTTCCAAATAAGGACAATTAAAAATATCATTAGATTTTTCAAGGGTAAAATCGTCAATTTGATAAAATATAAACTAATTTGACAAAAATAAATGTCAAAAAAATATTTTTAATTTTTTTAAAATTATTTTTATCCACCAATGATAAAATTATGTAAAATTAATAAAAATTACATGATTAATTTTTTTGAATTAATTTTACATGATCATCATCCAAATACATAATAAAAATTAATTTGGTAAAAAAATAAATAAATGTCTAAAAGATTTATCAATTTAACATAATTTTATTTTTAGTAGGTATAAATAATTTTTTAAAATTCAAAAATATTTGTTTGACATTTATTTTTGTCAAATTAGTTTATATTTTATCAAATTGACAATTTTACCCTTGAAAAATCTAATTATATATTCAATTGTCCTTATTTGGAACAAGATTCAAAATTCAGGGTCAAATGTATCACAATTAAAAAGTCAGGGGCCAAAGTGACACAAGTCTCAAATTATAGGGACTATTTGTGTAATTTGCCCCTTTTTAAATCACATTATTTTTTTATTTTTTATATATTTTTAACAAAAAATTAAAAAAATTAAAAAATGAACTTTTAATATAAAAATAAGTCAAAATACTCAAGGTAAACACTAGTTTTGGTGAATTTTTGCTCGCTCGCTCTCTCTTTTTTTTTTTTTTTGAATAAATTATATATTAGTAGATTTTTTATAAAATATTTACACATTAATGAAAAAATTTATTAATTTAATTATTAATGTTTATAAATTTTATTATTAATGTAATTATTTTTTAAAAAATACTCTTAGTTGTAATTTCTTCCTTTTTTGTTCCTCTTTACACTTGAATTAATTTAAAGAATAAGATATTTGTACAATTACAACAATATTATTAAATTATAACATTTTTATTTGTACAATTACAACAATATTATTAAATTATAACATTTTTTTATTGTAATACGTCAAAATTTTATTTTAATATTGGCACACCGTTCAAAATTAGATGTGTTAGATTATCCCCAGTGAGTGTGCAAGGCTACAAAGGAACAAATTATTCAAACTGGAATTCAGTAATGGTTTGTTCTAATTCAATTTGTTAAAATCTTATTACATTTGAATTCGAATTCGAATTCATTCAAAGTATTAATAAATAAATTTAAATATATTAAAATTTGGCTCGTTCACTAACTCATTTAACATATATTTAAATAATAAAATAAATATATTATTCATAAATATGTTATTTATATATTTAACTAATATAAATGTAAATAATAACTAATAGTAGATAATACATCTATCTATCTATATATTATATAAGGAAAATAGAGTTTTTATGAAGAAGCCTTCTAGAAATTCTAAACCCTTATTCTAAAATTATTGAATTTTCTTAATTTTAAGGGAAATTGACCAGTAAATCCCGTTTTGTAAACTTATAATCCATAAGGTCCTAAATATTTTTTGGTGACTAAATAGTCTCTTAAATTATTTGTTGACTGTTTTGCCATTTTTAGTACAGTTGGGAAACATGTGGCGTGGTTATGTATGGGGAACGTGGTGGGGTATTTGTGTGCCACGTTGTTTGAAAGCGCACTAATAGCTTTTTAAAATTTAACATACGCAGTGTGAGACATGAATTTCTTACTAATTATTTTTTGGTGCATGACGTGAAGACACGAAATAATTCAACCAAATTGGATCCGCCACGTTAACATGTCACGTTTAGGAAAAGTACATTAAAGAGTTTTTAATTTTTTTAGAGTGTCACAACATATCCGTCACATTGTCACATTTGAAAAAGGTATTCTAAGGAGATTTTATTTTTTTGAAGTGTTACATTATATCTACCATGTTGCCATATTTGGAAAAAGTATACTAAGATGAGTAAAAATTTTGGAGTGTCACATCATACCTACCACGTTGTCACATTTGGGAAAAGTACACTAAGAAGTTCTTAATTTTTTTTTGAATGTCCCATCGTTGAAGTGTCACATTAATACCTGTCACGTTGAAGTATCACACCATACTTGTCACATATTCCAAAAAAAAACACAAACTTCCGGAATTAACCAGTGATGGTATATCTGTCTAACCAATACCCATCCACGTTTGAAAAAGGACTACTGGTCGCACACTATACCTAATAAAGACTCCTCAATCAACCATTTAAAACGTGAGACCAAATGGTACAAAAGTTCCTAAAATAGGACTTTCAAATAAATTTCCCTAATTTTAAACAATTAAAAAAATTTCTATTGGTTAACTTCCATTTACTTTTTATTTTACAATCTCACATCGGGAAAAGAAAAAAAAAATTTGTTTCACGTACATAAAGTGAATCTTAAGCTCCCATTTATATAAACAAAAGGAGATTTTTAATGAGAAACCTTATGATCAATATGTCATACCAATTTTTTTGATGTTCTTAATTTTATACAATTAAAAAAACTCCATTAGTTAACTTTCATTTAATTTTTATTTTACAATCCCACATAAAGGTTTTGATTTTAAAAATAATTTTGTATGAGGTTTTGAAACTCTCATAATAACTTTCCTTAAAAGTATTCTTTTGTGAAATATATAGATATATTGACAATCTCAACGTACTGCTCCTTAATACAAAAATTACGAGATAATTATGATAATTTTAATTTTGTATTTAAAACTTATAAATCATGGGATAGATTATTATAATTTTAAATTTATATTGTGTCAATTTTAAATTTAAATTAATAGATTGCTTTGCATATTTAGTGATAGTTTAAATTTTAATAAAATAAAATTTAAAAGTTCTAATTAATTAATTTTTGTATAAGCTGGTTAGTCTTTTGACCTAAGTGATTAAGCTAAATTATTTTTTGTTTGAATGATTTGCTAGTTTAACCGTGATTTTAGCGGTTTTACCAAAATATATTTGTTAGATTTGTTTGATTAAAAATAAACTAAAGAACTGAGATTGCTTGATTACAATTAATTTTTATTTTACAATTCCACATCTGAAAAAAAAAAAAAAAAAAAAAAAAAAAAAAAAAAAACGAATTGTTTCATTTATATAAAGTGAATCTTATATAAAGTGTGACGCCCTCAAAATACACATAATAAGCATAACCTGAAAGCATATACGAATGACAGCATATATCAGAGTAAACAGTCCTTTCATTACATTAAGTTAATAATATAAAAGAGTTTAACATAAATAAATGCCCTTTCGGGCTTACACATTTCTAAGTCTTGACTTAGTTACAACAAAAGGAGACTAGCTTACACAAATTTAGTCCTAAGCTATACAAAAAAATAAAACAAAACAAGAAACTCTTACTTCACAAAGATCCCTCCAATGCTATTGTCTTAGTGGAGGCATGCCATCATTACCTGAAAATGTTTTTCCCAAATAGGGTGAGCCACAGCCTAATAGGAAAAATCTAACACAATATATGAGATTTAACAAAGGTATAAGTGCATATGCATATACAATGTCCGGGATAAAACATTTATACTTTTATATTGCCATAAAATCCCAATTCCATAATCCATTATATTTTCCTCCGATTCATTTCAAAATATATAAATCAATTTCATTAATTCTCAATAACCCAAATGAGATTACAACTCAATAGTTCAACAATTTCACAACCAACACATAAACACTTCCAATTGCCATTTTGTGGATATTTCGTCCACGGGATCGGCACCCATGTATAATTTTGGGACTTTCACCCAAGACACTTCGGCTAACTTAATTATAATGGAGTACATTCCCTTTCTCCTCCCAAACAATAGAGTACATCCCCTTCCCACTCCCAAATAATCATACATATACAATGTATTCACAACATAATCATATTCAATGATAATCAACCATGGACTAGTTTCAATTCACCTAATCCACATGCAATTTCTACAACAAGTAAAGTTATCCTCTACCGATAGCCCAATATAGATATTTCTAAGCAGACATACAATCTCAAGATAGATAATTTGTCCAAAATTTCCAAGATAGTGAAGCATTAAATACTCAATCCCATCATCTATCTCAATACTCACTCAATTCCATGTTTGTAACACCAATTTCAACTATTTATACAAAATAGATAAGATAATCAATTTAGGGCAAA
This sequence comes from Camellia granthamiana, assembly GCA_036172215.1. Taxonomy (NCBI): domain Eukaryota; kingdom Viridiplantae; phylum Streptophyta; class Magnoliopsida; order Ericales; family Theaceae; genus Camellia; species Camellia granthamiana. The sequence continues at coordinate 165,981,101 of CM069905.1, read as the reverse complement.
ATCCCTCTTTTCAAAATATCAATCCAAATACCAAATCACTCATTTTGACACAACATGATCTCATTTCCTAACCCCATATTCATTTATTTCATTTCTATCAAAAACCTCTCTTTTACATTACACCCAAACCCTAAGTTTTGCTCAAAATACCCCCCTCAAACCGCACCATTGTCACACAATCACAAATACCTAAGTTAAAAATCATAACAAAGTGTAGAAAACCCCTACCTCAAGAAGAGAAGATCAAACAAGTCAAGGTGGAACTCCAAAGACGCTCAAACCTAACTTTATTCGGTTCAAAATATAGATCTTGAGATGCTCCAACTCTTTCGAATTAAAGGTATGAGGATGAAGAGATCAAAGGATCTAAGACAAAATGTAGAGAGGATGTGAGTTTTAGAGAAAGAGGCTCTCAACTTTAGGATTTTGGATGAAAAGATATGAAAAAGTGATGTAAAAAGTGCTTTTCGCGATCTGATATACGCGCAGTCCGCTCAAGTGAAAGAGTTGACGCTCGAGCGTCAGACACAAAAATTTGTTTCGCTTGAGCGCAAGAAGTGACTTGCTCGAGCATAGAATACACACCTCCAATATTTTGCAGACGACAGACCAACTGCTCAAGCTCAAGAAAGGACGTTTGAGCTTCCACCCACTCGAGCGTAGGAAACGTCGCTCGAGCGTGAAAGACACTCCTCTAGCACTTTTGCAAACGTGCAAAGTATTGAAAATTTGCAAATCCCACTTGAGTGCAAGAAAGGCCGCTTGAGCGGAGAACCAAAATACACACAACCCGCTCGAGCGCAAGAATGGCCGCTCAAGCGAAGGAGCAAAAATCTAGACAACAAGGTTTGGGAAAAACAATCAACCAACTTGTCCCAAACGTAACCACAACAATCCACGACCAATTTCAAAGAGATACAAGGGAAGGAAGGGGTGAACATCAATATGAAAGCATTAAACCTGAGTCTGGGATACCACAAGAGTCGGGTCAAAACTGGGATCGCTATAACCTCACCCCTTAAAGAATTTTGTTCCTGAAATTTCAAATCAAGTTCACAAACAACATTAGACTATTCATAACAATATTATTCTCAGAAATTCAATACCATGACCTATCCCTCGGTCATCCATTCTTATCGACTCAATACACAAGTCTCATATTAATATGAAATTCACAATTTCCCAAAACATTCACAATGCTTAACTGTAACGCCCTCAAAATAAAGTGAATAATCCAACCCATAAGATACATGAACATAACAGAAGGTGTTATACTTTAATTCATCAGAGTTCATATTACAAGAGATATTACATGCATTATACTTTCATAAATGTTCATTCTGAAACTACAACATGTAACACTAATTGATTACAACAAAATAAACGCCCTATGGGCTTACATCTTTCCAAGATATCACTTGGTTACAACAAAAGAGTCCTAAGCTCTATACATGTAAAACCCTTGGCTTGAATTAACATTTAAGCACAAATATAACAAAAATGGAGCCTTCAGCCCTCACTCCTCCCAAGTTATGTTCTTAAAGGTGGCATGTCACTAGTACCTGAAAATGTTTTCTCAAGTAAGGTGAGTCAAACCCTAGTAGAGATAAACTAACACAGTATATGAGGCTGAACTGAGATATAAGTGCCAGATAAACGTTCAATTGACATGACCAACTCATATTCTTCTCATGACCATACAATACTAATGTTTACATCTCAATCCATTTCCATTTATTCATTTCAAGTCTTAAGAGAAATATATATATATATATATAATTTTCCAAATAATTCAACTGAGACCACAACTCGGTGGTTTTCAACCAACATAACTATCATACCAACACTTCAACCTTGTCATTTTACGGAAATTTCGTCCGTGGGATCAGCACCCATGTATACATAAGATTTCGGGACTTTCACCCTGAACACTTCGGCCAACTTAGTTCTCAATAGAGTCCATCCCCTATCTCTTTTCAAACACTGGAGTACATCCTCTTTCTTCTCCCAGAACATTATACATATACAATGTATTTAAAAACATCGTCATATTCAATGACTATCCATAGCAAATATTCAATGTCTTAATCATATCGTCATATTCAATGACACAACTTAAATTATTAGTTTCAATCCACCTAATCCTCATGCAATTTCCACAACAACCATGACTATCTTCCACCGATAGTCCAATACAGATATTTCTAAACAGAGACACAATCTTTTAGCCAGATAATTTATCAAATTTCCATAGGTGAGTGATTTAACAAATCCAACTACACCATTCATTCATATATCCTTCCAATTTCACATTTCCCATATCAATTTCATTATTTATACAATTTGATTATCCAATTCAAATTATGGTAAATTCCTCTCTTTTCAAATATCAACCCAAAGGCTAAATTTCACTATTTCAACACTAGAGAACCTCATACACAAGCCCAATAGTCATTTTGTAAAAACAACATGGAGAACCCCTCTTTCAAATTTTGAATTTCAAATCCTAGCTTTACTCAAATCCTCCCAAATCCCACCATTTATACAAAAAACCATATTAAGGTGTAGAATGTCCTTACCTCGAGAAGAGAAGATGAGCCAAGCAAGTGAGAAACTCCAAAGAATGTCAAAAACCCACTCTATTTAGTTCAAAAGATAGATCTTGAGATGCTTCAACTTTTTAATGAAGGCACAAGGGTGTAGAGATCACTTGGTCTAGGCCAAAATGTAGAGAGAGAGTGAGAGAGTATTTTAGAGAGAGAAGGTCTCAATCTAGGTTTTTGGAAAGTTTTAGAGAAAGAAAAGGATGAAAAAGTGTTTTAAAATGTCACTTTTGCAATTTGATATGTGCAGTCTGCTCAAGCGAAGAGTTTGACGCCCGAGCGTTAGACACAAACTTATGTTCCGCTCGAGTGCAAGAAAGGACCCGCTCGAGCATTGAATACACACTTCCTGAAGTTATGCAGTCACAGTCAACCCGTTCGAGCGCAAAGAAGGCCGCTCGAGTGTCCATCCACTTGAGCGTAAGAGACGCCGCTCGAGCGTGAAAAACACCCCTCCAGTACTTTTGCAGACGCATTAAGCATTGAGAGTTTACAACTCCCGCTCGAGCGCAAGAAGGCCCGCTCGAGCAGAGGACCAAAATTTTGGGCAACAAAGTTTGGGAAAACATGCAATCAACCTGTTCCAAACTCAATCACAACAACCCAAAGGCCAATTTCAAAAGATACAAGGGAGAAAAGAGGTAAACAACAATATGAAAACATTAAACCCGAATCCGAAACACAACAAATGACGAGTCACAACCGGGATCGTTATATTAACCAAAATCTGAGTTTTCAAGAAATTTACACCGCATATACAATGCTTCTAAAAGTGATATAATACATAAGATATTCCATATTCTCAAACATATGCAACGTTTATAATAAATTCACGCTTTCAAAATGTAAACAACATATACAATGTTCTCATATACTACCAATCAATATCACAATACAATACATGTTCAAACATCAATAAATAAGTCCAGATATTTCTCTCGGACTCCTAATTCACTCTCCCAAGTTGCTTCCTCAACCCTGTGGTGTTTCCACAATACTTTAACCAAGGGAATCGTCTTGTCTCCCAAGATTTGGTCCCATCTATCCAAGACTCTCACCGGTTTCTCCTCATACGAAGCATCCTTATCTATCTCAAAGTCGGTCCAATCCAACACGTGCGATGAATCTGGCTCATACTTCCGAAGCATACTAATATGAAACACGTCATGCACTCCGAAAAGTTGTGGCGGCAACGCCAAACGGTAAGCAACCTCTCTGATCTGCTCAAAGATCTCAAAAGGTCCAATAAATCGAGGGGATAACTTCCCACTCTTTCTAAACCTTATCAAACCTTGCCTAGGTGAAATTTTCAAAAAGACATGATCACCTACCTCAAAAGACAAGGGTCTCCTCCTACGGTCGGCATAACTTTCTGGTGACTCTGAGCCGTAACCAACCTCTTACAAATAAGTGCCACCTTTTCCGTTGTTTCCCAAACCAACTCTGGGCCCAACAAAGGTGCATCACCCACCTCGGCCCAACACAGCGGAGATCTACACGATCGGCTATACAAGGCCTCAAATGGTGCCATGCTAATACTCGATTGGATGCTGTTATTATAGGCGAACTCCACTAAGGACAAGTGTCTCTCCCACGACCCCTTAAAATCAAGCACACAACCTCGAAGCATATTCTCAAGGATCTGAATGGTACGCTCGGACTGCCCGTCGGTCTGAGGATGGTATGCAGTACTAAAAGTCAATCTAGTACCCAAGACACTCTGCAAGCTCTACCACAACTGAGCTGTGAAACGCGGATCTCTATCCGAAACAATCGTCACAGGGACCCCGTGCAACCTCACTATGTCCCTGATATACAAGTCGGCAAGATAGTCTACCAAATCACTCACACGCATAGGTATGAAGTACGCAGACTTGGTTAACCAGTCAACTACCACCCAAATAGTATTACTACCCCGTTAAGTCCTCGAAGGCCCACAACAAAATCTATCGTAACATGCTCCCATTTCCACTCGGCTATACGCTAAGGTTGCAACAAACCTACTGGCCTCTGATGTTTGGCCTTCACTTGCTGACAAGTAAGGCACTTCGATACAAACACGGCTACATCCTTCTTCATACCTCTCCACCAAAACTGGCGACTTAAATCATGATACATTTATGTGCCTCCCGGATACACCGCAAAGCGTGAATGGTGAAACTCTCGGAGTACTTCCTTTCAGTAAGACCTCAGTACATACAAACGATCACGGTATCTCACACTCTGATCGGGATATAGAATTAACCTCTTTCCACTTTCCCATTGGAAATCTTCTCCCTAAGGGTTTTTACTTCCAGGTCACCCTTTTGCGTCTCTAACACTCGGTTCACAAGTGTAGGTTAGGCAACTACTATAAACAAGGTCGCAGATTCAACGGACTCGCTAAGATGCAAGTCAAACTCTCCAAGAGTACCCAATATCTCCCATTCTCGGATGGTGATACAAGCTACACTACTAATTGATTTTCTACTCAAGGCGTCGGCTACAACATTGGCCTTCCCCGAATGATAATGCAACTCAAAATCATAGTCCTCTATAAACTCCATCCACCTCATCTGCGTCAAATTTAAGTCTTTCTATGTAAACAGATACTTCAGACTTTTGTGATTAAAAAACAACTCAAATTTCTCACCATACAAATAATGCCTCTAAATCTTCAAGGCAAAAATCACCGCGGCTAACTCTAAGTTATGAGTAGGGTAGTTCCTATCGTGGGTTTTCAACTGCCGCGAGCTATAGGCTATTACATTTCCCTCTTGCATCAAAACACAACCCAAACCCTCCCGTGAGGCATCACAACAAACTGAGTAATCCAAACCCCTCTCCAGAATAATCAAAACTGGAGCAGTGGTCAGTCTATCTTTATGTTCCCGGAATGACTTCTCACAAATCTCATCCCACACAAATTTGACTCCCTTCCTCATCAGACTAGTTAAAGGTGAAGCTAGTCTAGAGAAATCCTTCACAAATCTTCGATAGTACTCGGCTAACCCTAGAAAACTACGGATCTCAAAGGCATTCTTAGGCTATGCCCAATCTTGCATTGCCTCTATCTTGGATGAATCTACAGTCACCCCTTCCCCGGACACTACATGACCTAGGAATTTAGGTTAGCCAGAACTCACACTTCCCAAATTTAACATACAACTTATGGGCTCTAAACAATTCAAGCACTACTCGCAAGTGTTCCTCGTGTTCCTTCTCAGAAGGCGAGTAAATCAAAATGTCGTCCACAAAGACGATCACGAAACGATCTAGGAACTCACGGAAGATCCAGTTCATCAAATCCATAAATACAACTGGAGCATTGGTTAGCCCAAAAGGCATCACTAGGAACTCGTAATGTAACGCCCTCAAAATAGTACAATAAGTATAACCCAAAGCATACATAATTGGTAACATATATCAAAGTAAATAGTCATTTCATTTCATGAAATTAATGATACAAAAGAGTTTGACATAAATAAATGTCCAATTGTGGTTTTTCCACGTAAAAATCATTGTGTCTCTTTCTCTTGATTGTTTGATTGAGATTGTTATATTCTGTTTAAAATTGATACATAATCACAAATCAACATCTAGGAGGTTTCTAGATTTTTCATTTAATCCTATTTTGTGCTCTAAAGTGTAGTATTGTCTTACTATTGCACACAAACACACACTAGAACACCATCTTCTTGGAGCTGAGGCCCCTTGGGGTTGATTTCAGAGTTCTTGGGTTGGTTTGAACTCAAAAAAGTTGCTGGAGCCTTGTTCTTGAAGAGGTTCTACAAGGGTGAGCATTTTTGCTTTAGATACCCCTTTCTTGCTTAAGCTTTTAGCCCTTCTTGCTCAAGCTTTTAGCTCTTCTTGCTCATTGTTTTAAGCTTAGCTATTAACTGATAAAAGTTCTGTTTTTACTTGCTTTAGATCTTTGTTTAAGATCATTTTTTGGTTTGGGATTGTTTACCCCTCCTAAGGCCTTGTTAGGCCTTGTTTTAGGCCATCCCTTTTGGCCCTTGTTCTTAGCTTTGAATGACCTTTCTACCACTGAAATCCAGAGGATTTTTAGTGGTGGAAAGGTGGTTTTGGTGTCCTAAATAGAAGAGGGTCATCCCCTCTCCTTGTTGTTTTGAATGCTTGCATAAATGGCTTATGTTTGTAGCATGTTTGTTAAGCTTGTATTAGCTTCATTTCAGCAAGTATTTGGTGTTATTTTGCCATGCTTTACCTCTGTCTAAAGTTGGTTTAATGGTCTCTTGCATACACCATGTACTTGTCTTGTAATCCCCTTATTTGCCTTAACATGCATCATGTTGTAACATATCATTTTAGCATGATTTTGGCTCAACTCCATGAAGCTTTTAGCCTTGTTATAGCATGCTAGAGCTCTGATTTGAGTTGTTTTAACCATGTATGCCATGCTTTGTATAGCCACCATGCATTTTAGCTTGTTAGCTTTGAGAGTCCAAGTCACTAGCATGCATTACTTGGCTCATTTCAATGATTTGGCATCATTTGTTATGTTATTTCAGTCCATGTTTCATGCTTGTTTACTTGCATTCGTCATCCTTTCAATACTTTGAAGAGTTGATGTTTTATGCCTCATAAATGGGTCATTGCGTATGCCATCATGCTTAGGTCTTTGGGATGCCATCTAAGTGGGTTTTTGGGCTTATTTTGACATGCCAAAACTCTGTTTTTCATGGTTTAAGTCATGCCATGTTTGGTTGGGATAGGTGTAGTGTAACACCCTCTTTGGTAGCCTTGCATGCCTCATGTTTTTGGCGTTGTGTTCTAGCTTGTGTTGGCTAGTTTCAAGCTTGTTTTTGGTCTTGTTTAGACCTGCCTTGGGAATGTTTTAGGTCCCCTTGGCCCTTTGGGGCTTGCTTTGTATGGCCATGGTTTGAGTCCCTTGGCTAGCCTCAAGCTTTGGGCCTTCTTGCATGCTTTACTTGTGTAGTTTGATTGGTTTGGCACCTTTCCATGTATGATTTCAGAGCTTAACATGTTTGTCACTTGTCCAAATTTGTCTCTTTTAAGTGTGCTTAAGAGTTGTCCTTTCATGCCTTAATCCTTAAGCCAATTGGCATGCATGCTTGTCTTGCCTTTTCATGCTTTTCATACCATCATTTCTTAGCACTTTGGCCACTGATTTGGGCACGTTTAAGAGCTGTCCACTTTAGTTTAAGTCCATCCTTTGCATGTTGTCGCATGATTGTTGCATATTTAGTACCTTGCATGTTGTTGCATGCTAGTATGTTGCATGCTTATCCTTTTATCATGTTGTCACATGCTCGTCTCATCTTGTATGTTGTTGCATACTTGTCCACCTTTGCATGCCTTGCATGCTTGAATGTTCATGTTGCATCTTGCATACTTGTTTAGGTTACATTGCATTTGGTATGCTCGTCACCATTAGCCTTCTATGGCATTGTCATTAACATACTTATGTTGCATTGGATTTGCATCATGCTTGAGTTGCTTGCATGCTTGCTGGCATGCTTAGGTTGCATAGCATTGTATATGCATCCATTGCCTCTTGATCAAGCATGATAAAGGTTGGGGCCCCTTGTGTGTTTTTGTGCATTTCATTTCATATCGAATTACACACTTGGCTTCTTTGGCCATCATGCATTGAAATGCATGATTAATGGTCCGAGGGTCGAGAACCATACTTCCTTGAGCTCATGACATGATAGGGAGGGTGGTTGTGCACAAATTGTCTTACAAATGTATTGCCATGCTCTGTCTGTCCTCTGTTGCAGTAAAAGAAGCAGTCAGCAGGAAGGGATGGCCAGTCGGCCATCTTCAGTGCCGGCCGGCTACAAATTGTTGGCCGAGAGCCAAATTTTTGGTTGATGACCAGTTTTTCCTTGGCCGATGGCCCTATCTCTTGGCCAATGGACTCTCAGCATGTCCCCAAGGTAGTTTAGAAGTGTCACAGAAGTTGGCACAGTTTCCAAAGGTGCAGAGCAGTGCAGAGCAGTGCAGACAGAGGCAACATGTAGCATGGCGATGGATTTCCAAGTGAAGCCGATCAAGCATGCATTTGTCCCTCTTCCCGAGGCTAATTTACTATTTTCATAGCTTAATTAATTTATTTAATTAGTTAAGTGGTTTTGTAATTAATTAATTAGCTTGTTAGTTAGTTAATTATTTGATTTGTATTATTCTTTCGGTCCCTCCGTCGAGAGGGCCAATTGTGTAATAAGCGTGTGTGTGTGTGATGCATGTCTTCCAAACCCCCACTTCTTTCTCCCTTTTACTTACCCGCTTATGATGGTTAGTTCTAGGGCATATTTCAATTAGCATCCTTATGCTTTGCATGCATGCATCCATTCATTTGTCTTGCATGCACCGGGCTCGGCGCATCATACTAACTACATCGTATTTCAATTCCTACTTGAATACATGTATCGAATTGTCGCATCTCATATGCCATTTTAGATTAGCCGAGCCTATTCTAGTTCCATTCTGCCTGTGTTGCATTAGCCATCTCAACATGAATTAGGATCATGCATGATTACTAACTAGTTTCTTTATTTTGGCTCGGAATACACTGTGAGTGTTTATGCTTTAGCATCTTGCATGAGTGTGAGTTTTTCCATGACAGCATGCTTGCCATGAGGCTAATTGCTTATGTGATATAACTGCCTGAATGCCTGTGGGTGAAGGTTGGATTACTTGAATTGGACCAATTCATTGAAATCCATGTTTTAGCCTACTTGCGAGTAGCAAACCTCAAACCATTTTCCAAACAAACGGATATGCGATGCTTTGTTCCAAATTAGGCGATCTAGTCTATACTTGTGTGTTGTACGCATCACATAGTAATTCTAGCTAATTAACCGGAATAAGAACGCATGTGTTTTCAAAAACAAGATATCATGTTTAGTAGTGGCCGATCTTTGATCGGGCGAGCGGGGGTGCTCATTGCATGACCTTCCCCAATCATACCCAAGTTCCCAAGCCGAGGCAACTTTGGTGATGACGGATATGTGGCCTTAGGCATGAGTCAGGGTTTCCTAAATTCCCCCAAAATAAAATATTTAGGTGGCGACTCTGTATTTGGCAAAGCAGTCCATGTTTGACACTTCTTTCTTAAAAATCAGTTTTCCAAAACAATTTACCGGATTTGGACTCTTTGGTGATTTATCAGTCTTGCATTGCACTTTGCAAGATCAGATTAAGAACCGTGACATTGAGTCCGAACTGTAGTAGCACAGCCCAAGGGCGCGTCTACAGACGGGTTTGATGAGGTTTGGAAAGAGTGGGAAGTTGTCCCCTCAGTTCATTGGGCCTTTTGAGATCCTTGAGCGGATTGGAGATGTAACTTATCGTTTGGCGTTGCCGCCACAGCTTTCCGAGGTTCATGATGTGTTTTATATTAGCATGCTTCGGAAATATGAGCCGGATCTATCGCATGTGTTGGATTGGACCGACTTAGAGGTAGATGAGGATACCTCATATGAGGAGAGACCGATGAGAGTCTTGGATACCTGGGACCAAGTCTTGCGAGGCAAGACAATTCCCTTAGTTAAAGTATTGTGGAAACATCACAGAGTTAAGGAAGAAACTTGGGAACGTGAGTTGGAAGTCCGTGAGAAATATCCGGATTTATTTGTGGAAGCTTGAACATGTATGTTAATGAAATATGAAACCATTGTATATGTTTTGGAAATGCGAGTTTATTATAAACATTGCATATGTTTTGGAAATATGAATGGTGTATCCAGTATTGAGGATTCATTCATCATGTTAATGGGATCAAATGACCGGTGGATGGGTCATGAGGTTGAAATTGATTTGCAATCATTATGGTAATTTGTTAAAACTTGGTTTTGAAACTTAATTGGTAATTTCGGGAACGGAATTCTTTAAGGGAGGGAGGTTATAGCGAATCCGATTTTGACCCGACCCATCTTGTATTCTGGACTCAATTTTATGATTTCTGAATGTTGTTCATGTCTTTTTCCCCATTATTCTTGCTTGAGTTTGGCTATTGGGTTGTAGTAATTGTGTTTGGAACAGGTTGGTTGCTTGGTTTTCAAACTTTGTGTTGCCCAGATTTTTGCTCTTCTGCTCGAGTGGCACTTCTTGCGCTTGAGCGGGCTTTATAAATTCTCAGTACTTTTGCAAGTTTGCAAAACTACTGGGAGGGTGTATTCTACGCTCGAGCGGCGTTTCCTACGCTCGAGCTAGTGGGTGCTCGAGCGGCTTTTCTTACGCTCGAGCGTCAATCTATAGTCTATAAAACTACTGGATGTGTGTATTCTGTGCTTGAGCGTCACTTCTTGAGCTCGAGCGATAATGCCCTTTTGTTTTGTGTCTTGGAGCTCGAGCATCACTTCTTACGCTCGAGCGGAATAGCTTATTGTGCCTGACGCTCGAGCGTCAACTCTTGCGCTCGAGCGGACTGTGCATATATCAGTTTGCAAAAATGACTTTTTACATCACTTTTTCAAATCTATTTCTCTCCAAACCCTAAAGATGAGACTCTCTCGCTCTCTCTAAAACCTACCATCTCTCTACTTTTCATCTAAATCTAGTGATCTCTACACCCTTATGCCTTTGTTAAAAAGGTAGAGCACGTCATGGGATCTCTTTTTATCCGAACAAAAGTAGGTTTCGGTGTCTTTGAAGTTTCCCCTTTGCTTTGCTCGTCTTCTCACTTTGAGGTAGGGACTTTTTACACTCTTCTATGAGTTTTAACTTGGTTATTTGTTAATAGGTAAGAAATGTTGAGACTTGTTATGATTTTGAACAAACCTAGGGTTTGAGTTAAAATCAAAAGAAAGGTTTTCGAATTAACGTATTGGAAATGGTTATGGGAGTAGATATGAGCATATGTTGTGTCAAATGGTTGATTTTGGTAGTTGGCATGAGATTGGGAAAAATGGTGTTTTGCTCTAAAATGTCTTGAATAATTATTTTGTATAAATAATGACATTGGTATTGGGAATGTGAAATTGGATGAGTGTTTATATAAAAGGTGGAATTAGATATGTATTATCTCACACTTCTGGAAATTTGGACAATTTACCTGTTATAAAGATTGTATATCTGTTTAGAAATATCTGTTTTGGGCTATCGGTGGAGGATAGTCAGGATTGTTATAAAAATTGCATGTGGATTAAGCAAATTGAAACAAATCTCTTAGTCATTATCATTGAATATGATTATGATTTACATACATTGTACATATATGATGTTTGGAAAGAGAAAGATGATGTACTCCATGTTTGGGAGGAAAAAATGGATGGACTCTATTAAACTAAGTTGGCCTATGTGTCCAGAGTGAAAGTTCCGAAAACCGTGTGTATACATGGGTGCCGATTCCCGCAGACAAAATTTTCATAAAATGGCAAGTGAATGTATTTTGTATGATAATTATGTTGGTTGGAGGCCTTGGGGGTGTATTCTCTATTTGGTTAACTAAATGAAGTAGGAATAAATAATGGATGGAGATATAAGTTTGATATAACATGGTGTTGGAAAAGGGTGTAAAAGATCTGTCATTTGGGAATTGAATCTGTGCATCATACTTATATCTTTGTTAAGATTCATGTATTGTGTTAGATTGTTTCTACTGGGTTTTGGCTCACTTTACTTGGGAAACCATTTTCAGGTACTGGTGACATACCTCTTCCAAGGACTTAGCATGGGAGGATCTGGGAGCTAAAAGCTCTATTTTTGTCATTTTGTATTTAATATTTGTGCAAACCTAGGGCTTTATATGTATGGAGCTTAAAACTCTCTCTTTTTTGTTGTAACCAAGCATAGTCTTGGAAAGATGTAAGCCTATAGGGCATTTATTTTGTTGATCTTTAAGTTGGTATCACATGCTATAAATTTAGGGTAGAGTTTATGAATGTATATCTCATGTGTCATTTTTTGTAAATTAACTCTGATTGATGAAAGATTATTACTTTGTTTATGTCATTGTGTATATGTTGTTAGGGGCCGATTTATGGCATTTATTTCAGGGCGTTACAATTCTTATCTTCTTTATTTTTGTGTGTAACCATAGTGTGTGGGAGAAATTGAAAAGGGTGCTGCAGTAATTATAAGAAAAGTCAAAAGGTTTGTGGGTTGGGAAAAGTCAATAAATGCTGAGTTTTTTTTTTAATCAAAAAATTAGAAAATTAGGATTAGGATATTGAAGCTCCCACAAAGCTTGTAGATTAGAAACCCCATTTTCCTTATATAATATATAGATAGATAGATGGATAGATAGATAGATTTAATAAGAATTTATATTTGTTTTAGATTTTTTTTTAATATACAAATTTTTTTTTTTTAGATTTTTTATAAAAATAATTTAACAATCCCATCACTAACCATAGTGTATGGAAGAAGTTGAAAAAGTTGTAGTAGTAGGTATGTGAGAATTCAAAAAGGCTTGTGCGTTGGAAAAAGTCAATAAATGCTTGTAAACACCTTATTTTTTACCGCCCTTAACACTTGGGTAACTCAGGTTAATCACTCGATGATGAAAAGTAACGCTGTACAATCGTTCAAGTTCTTCAGCAAAAGGCTTCGATTTTTGAGCTTCTAATCCCAACTTTACACCCCATTTTGACCAAAATTATTTTAGACCTTAAAACTTTATTTTTTTAAAAATATTTTTCCAAATGTTTCTACGATGTTCCAAGGCTTGCATTTCGTTTAAAATATTACACTTTTTGGTAAACCGAGTAAGAACAAAGTGGAAATAAATGAAAGAGAGACGAACTATTTGAGAAATCTTTAAAAGCATCTTATTTGTAGGTTTGGAGTTGGAGGAAATAGGAGGGGAGGGAAGAAAACTCGTTGGGGAAAAGATTGAGCATCAATCCGTTGAGAGAGAAATGAGCAGCCTTTACTAAATTAGATATATCTCTTCGCACGCTTAGAATTTTGATGTAAGGCCGCCACCATTGAAAAGTAGACTTCCAAGGCTTCAATTTAGGCTCAAGAATCACCTGAAACTGAGTCTGGATGAAGGAGATATGCCTGTTTGAAATTGGGCCTCGAGGAAGATTTTTTGTGGGGCCGTACAAGTACTGGCCGGCCGGCCAGGTGTCCCAAGAGGCAAATATTTCAGCCAAGTGTCCCCATAGGCCAATTTTAGTGGCCGACCGGCCAATTATGCCTGCAGAACAGATATTTGCAGATATTTGTTGCCACCTGTTTCTATAGGTGCATGCACTGTACCAGTTGTCTCTATATTGATATTTTTGACTGTCGTAACATGTTTTTCTATATATAGATGACCACCCTTATTGAAATTAGGTTAGAAAAAAATTCCAAAAGCTCCAATACTTCCATAGCGCACTCTCTCTATCTTGCAACCTACACACACACTCTCTCTCTCTATACTTCATAAACCAAAATTTTAGCTCTTCTTGCTGAGGTTTTTGAGTTCAAATCTCAGCTCTTGAGAGCGAAAACTTGTTGGTTTGTGAACAAAGGAGTTACCTCTCTTCAAGAGGCATAATTTTGAGCATCTCTACACTACTTCTCCTTTATCTTTACTTGCTATTTTTGAACTGTTCTTCAACTATTTTTATGGGCTGAAATTTGTGGCTTAAAGCTATTAAAGGTAAGCGGGTTAATCACCCTTCTTTGAACCTCATTTCCCAAGCTTTTCCCCTTGTGTTTCCCATCTTTTTCTCAACTTTTTACCACTGTTTTTCAGAGATTTTCAGAGGCTAAAAATGTTGTTTTGAGGTCCCAAAAATGGAGGGGTTAGCCACCCTTCCTTGTGCTTGTTTACTAGCTCAATTTCTCCATTGTTTTAGCTAACTTTTTCAAGCTTTTCCATGTAATTTCCAGCACTGTTTTTAGCTATTTTAGGACTGTTTTAGGCTGTTTATTTCATTTATGCTTTGTATAGCATGCTTGTAGTGTAGTTGTCCTCATAGTTTTTGTGGTTTAGGCCTTGGCCACCAACCTATTTGAGTTGATAGTATTTATTTCATGCTTTTCATACTTGTGATCACATGTAAGCACCTCTGCACTCTTCCTCTATTCTTAGCTTTTTATTTCTTTGAGAATTGTTTCAACCGAGTGTTGTTTAAGCTTGAGAAAGGGACCATACAATACTAAATGGCTTAATTTTTTTGAAGGTTCATTACCAGGGCATTACCTCTCTCACTTGCCCAAAACAACTTCTTGTTTAACGCTTCTCTCCATTTAGTGGACTTAACTATCATTTTTGGACTAAAATTACTAAGGAATGGAAAGGTAATTAAAAGAGGCAATAAAATTAGGGTTAAAATAGAACAAGATAATAAAATGGTTTAGGAGTTTAATCGGACGTTAATTGAATCCATTGAGTTTTGATCCATTTCATACTCTCTTGTGATGATAATGGTTCAAAATATCAAGTTAACCACTTCCCTTGACCAATTTCATGATAGGAAGGAGGTTCATGAGTCTTTCCTTGTCATTTATCGAAATTGCATCCCTTGATTCATGAGTTATCATGCAATGAATTTGCATCAATTAATGGCTTGCGAATCAAGCCTACCTCTTCTTTGATCTATTTCATAATAGGGAGAGGTAGAGAGGATAAACATCCCCTAGAAACACTTTGTTTATGCTCTGTCCCTTTTTTGCTGCAGCAGGGTAGTACTAACAATAGTGGCCGACTGGCCACCATTTGAATCCAGCTGACCAATTTTACTGGCCAGCCGGCCACCTTTTTTCAGCATGGCAATGTCATTTTCCTGCAAAACAAAGTAGTAGCTAAGGCAAAAACAGAAGCATTTTCTGCAGACAAAACAGCTCTGGTAGCAAAACAGAGGTATTTCTGGGCAAATGTTCGCATTGGCATGCATGGTTCTTTAAACCCCGCTCGAGTTTAATTAGTTTACATAGCTCCTAGTTAATTAGTTAATTAATTAGTGAGTTAATTCCCTTGAATTTGTATTTAGTTAATTCATCTTGTGTTGTAATTAATTAGTTAGTTTAAATCTTAACTTGTAATATTTAGCTAGTGTATTTAATTAATTTCATTTGGCATTGTAATAGTTAATTAATTCGATAACTAGCTAGGATATTCATTCGGACCCTCATGCGCAAGGGCAAATATGTAATAATGTGTGTGTGTCTTCCAACCCCACGTCTTTCTCCCTTTTATTTACCCGCTTATGATGGATAACATAGAACATCATGTTTCTTTTAGCATTTTTCATGATTTGCATCCATTCGTCTTGCATGCATAAGGTTCGGTTCATTATTCTAACGGCATTGTCATTTATTACTACCTTGAATACGTGCTTCACTGCATGCTATCAAAGTGATTCACATGTAATTCACATGACATATTAGACAACCGGACCTATTAGTTGTATTTTTGCATGTGCTACATTAGTCATCTTGTATCGTTAGGATCATGCATTTTTTCTAACTCTTTTGTTTCTTTTGGCTTACCTCGGTTGAGTACTAGGTGAGCATTCATTACTTTAGCATATTGCATGAGTGTTAGTGTTGTCATGTCAAGCATGATACCATGTGGCTAAGTGCTTAGTTGATATACCTATTTGAATACCAGTGAATGAAGGCTAATTGCTTAAATTAGGATGATTTGCTTAAGTGTACATATGAGATCACTTTTTCAAGTGGTACATATTCAAACACCTTTCAAAACACACATAAAATTAAAGTGTTCCAACTTTTGAAAATTAATCTATACTTGTGTGCATCACATAGTAAGATAATCTAATAATCGGAATAAGAGCATATAATGTAAATAAAAATCACATCATGATTAGTAGAGACCGATTTTTGATCGGGGCGAGTGAGATGCTCAATTCATGACTTTCTTCTCTCGTACCTAAGCTTCCAAGCCGAGACACTATGATGATGACAGATAAGTAGCCTTTGGCACGAATCACGGGGTTTCCTAAATTTTTTCAAAAATATTCAGGTGGCAACTCTAAAAGGTGGCAACTCTGAAATCTGGCAATGTAGTCTAATTTTGGCATTTTTGATTCAAAATTGATTTTTCAAAAGAATTACCGGATTTAGACTCATTTGTTTTTATCTATTTCACATTGCACTTGTGAAATCAGATTCAGAATCACGGGAATCCGAACTGTAAGGCAAATCATATCTGAAAGGAGCACGAAAAGCAAGCTACAATGCTGAGAATTTTTTTTATTTAAATCAAAAAATTAAAAAATTAGGATTGGGATATTGGAGCTCCCACAAGACTTGTGGGTTAAAAATCTCATTTTCCTTATATAATATATAGATATATATATATATATATATATATTACAATCTCGCATCGAAAAAAGAAGAAAAAAGTGAATTGTTTCACTTACATAAAGTGAATCTTATACTCCCATTTATATAAGCAAAAGGAAATTTTTAATAAAAAGCCTTATGATCAATATATCATACTTTTTTTTTTTTTTGATTTTCTTAATTAAATCTCCATTTTTGATAGCTTTTATTTAATTTTTATTTTACAATCTCATATAGAGATTTTGATTTTAAAAATAATTTTATATGAGATTTTGAAACTCTCACAATATCTCTCCTTAAAAGTATTTTTTTATAAAATATATAGATATATTGGTAATCTCAATGTCTCTTTTGCTGCTCCTTATTACAAAAATTATGACACAATTATGATAATTTTAAATTTGTATTTAAAAATTATAAATTATGGGATAAATTATTATAATTTCAAATTTATATTGTGTCAATTTTAAATTTAAATTAATAGATTGCTTTGAATATTTAGTGACAATTTAAATTTTAATAAAATAAAATTTAAAAGTTTTAATTAATTAATTTTTGTGTAAGCTGATTGGTCCTTTGACTTAACTGATTAAGCTAAACCATTTTTGGTTTGAATGATTTCTGATTTTACCGTGATTTTAACGGTTTTATATGTTACGATAATTCTTTCTTACTCATTAAATTTTTAAATTTTTTTTAATTATTTCCCTTTCAAAAATCAATATGACAATTTTTTAAAATCCATGTATTTTATTCTAAAATAGTGAAATATTATAATTATATCATTTTTTTTTTATAACAAAGCATAATTTTAATTATTAATTGTCAATACAATAATTTTAATCTATCTATATTATCTGTTATAGTAAAGGAACATTTGAAACAAAACCTTAAACTTATATATAAAATTTTATTTACGAGAGATCGAATATAAAAAAATTGAATATAATTATCGTATTTTTAATAAATAATATATTATTTTATCTCGTGCATAGTATGGGCGATGCTAGTTTATATAATAGTAGTGGTAAATATTATTTTGGTAAGATATTGACTTTCTTTTTTCGTATGTTTTTATATATATTGTATATATAATTGTATAATAAAAAATTCAATTGTAATTTTAGTCTCATACGTAAATATGAATTTATAATTTTTTTGGCTCGTTCAGGCTCATAAATAGGCTCAAACTCAGTTCGTTAAATTTTTATTGAGGTCAAGCTTGGACTCAAGCTCAGGCTCGAACTTGAACTCGAATTCGAACTCGTTAAAATCTTAATAAATAAGCTCAAACATATTAAATATCTGCCGACTCGACTCATTTATAACCCTAATTATACCACCCGCTAGAGTCCGTCACTATTTAATATTACAACTTTAACACATATATCACTTTCTTTGGTCTCCATTGGACTTGTGTAGCTAACATAAAATCATTAAAAAAAAAAAAAAACCATGCCTAATTAGTATACACTAATGTATATTTGGGAGGGGAAAGATTGAGTAAACACCCAACCTTTGACATAATGCACAAAGTGATGGCTCCAAGACTTGAACTCACAACCTTAATGTTATTAGGTCAAGTCTTAACTATTAAACCAATGGTCACCCCTTAACATAAAATCGTGGTAGAAGTTAATTATTAATTGCTCCAAGCATCTTAACAAATCAAAATCATGTTAGAAATAAATGAAATAAAATCAATGGAATAGAGAGGAGGTATTTAGTCTAACATTCCTCTCTAACTTTAAGTAATAGAAGAGAATTACAAATTTTTTTTAGCCTAAGGTCCTTACCCATTTATGAGTCTATATCTCACCCACAACCATATATCACAACCCACTCTCTCATTCTCTTTCCTCTATCTCTCTCTTCATTTCCCCTGCCGTAGCTTCCTCGTCCACCTCCTACGCTGACGCTTCTTCTACTATCATGACTGCCGCAACCACCATTGTCGCTACCACAACCTTCGTTGTTTATTTGAGTTCTAATCTCAGAGATTCAATCTCACAACCATGACAACCGCTTATGCTCTGATCAGTATGAAAGAGGCCCTAATCATCCAATATAACTCCTGAATCCCAAACCCAACCTTCAATCGAAGCTTAACCAAACCAAGAACAGATTGATGAACACCAACAAAAACTACAACAACCTCAAGGACAGATCATCTTCCTCGTCACCAACCTCACCAGCCACTGCGGCCCCCACTTCTTTACCCTCGCGCCCAACTGACGAAGATTTTCGTGTCGTAGGTTCGAATTGGTACGACGATGATCATTATCGAAGCACATCAAATTCATGAGAGGTAAGTTGTCTATTTACTCCATTTTTCATCAACCAAACAATCTTGTGGTTTTCGTTTAAAAAAAAAAGAAGGACAAAAAACAATGTTGTGGTTTATTCTAACAAGATATTCATTTGTTGTTCGTTATGTTCATATACATATATATATATATATATATATCAACTTGGTTATTTTTTAAGATTTGTATATTTCAACTTGTCAAAGCAATTGACAATGAGATTTGTATATTCTCAGTCTGTTTGATTATGCACAGAATGTGTTTGTTGTTATACTTGTGAGAAGTGGTCAGTAAAATTTCTCTAACCATATTTGTAGAGAAATTTTATAAACACATAGAAAATTGGTTAAAATACAGAGAAAATTGTGAGCAAATTAGAAAAATTTTAAAATACAGAGAAAATTTGAAAAAACAAAGAAAATCGTAGAAATTGAGCAAACTAGAGAAATTTCAAAACACAAAGAATTTTGTCTGAAATTTCTCTAGATCGAAATTTCTTTGAAAAAATATTGAGAGATCTCAACTACTATGAAAATATTACATGTCCTTTAGTGTATATAATCTTAATATCAGGAATCTTAAAAAAAATTCTCTCAATATATACTTGTAATCAATATATTTTATTAATCATATCTTTATAATCAAAACAATTCAATAATTGAGCCTAATGTCATGTACACTTACAAAAATAAAAATTTTGGTAATTTTTTCTTAAATATTTATTAGTAATTTATTTATTAATAATTAAAGAGATAGGGATGCTCTAAGGTGAGGTGGTGTGACTGGTTCCCTCGGCTAAAATAAGCCGTAGAAATATAATTGGCACCAAACAGCAAACAGTGACTTATTTGCATATTTAAAAAAATTAATTTTTTTTAAAAAAAAAAAAATCTTCCAAGTAAAACAAGACGGGCCTAACAAAATTTACTTCATTCTTGTGGTCCTCACATCATTAATGTTGTTGACCAAAAAAAAAAACTCCATTATATATATATACATATATACACATACATACATAAGATGACAATATCAAATTCTAAACAAAATTTACATTTTTCTTTTTTCTTTTAGGGGGAATTACACTGACATTGTATCAATAGAAAATATCTAAGAAAAAATGAAAAACATTATAGATATTAATAATTAAAATCATAATTTTTTTTTTACTTTTTTATAAATAATTTTTGTTGATCCTACTGATGTATTATTCCCCCTTTTATTTTATTACTCTAAACAATCTAACAATTCTAAAAGCTGAGGGTGATTGTTTATGGTTTTTGTACAATCTTTTGGTGGAGATGAATGATTTCCGTGGGTTGGTGGGAAATCAAGGACATTCTCCAATTGTATTGGGAGCACATTGTCTTATATATATTTATATTAAGGACTTTGATTGAGACCCCCACTCTCCAATCACTCTCACCACCCTCACACACACGTGGGGGTTGGTCATTGGATTAAAAAATAATAATAATAAAAAAGAAAAATTCATCAATCAGAACCCACTGGGGGCCCTGGGGGTCACCCTAGTGGGAGTCCGAAATATATTATATGCACACATAATCCCAAACACACACACATATATATATATATATATACACACACAAATGAGGTTTACCTGTTTTGAGATGGGAGAAGAAAATGAAGTTAAGAGGGAGAAACAAGAGTTTAGGAATATGGCAAGAAGGTAATGGTAATGTTGGCAGTGATGGCAATCAATGGATCGGTTGATGGGTTTAGGAAGAAAAAAGAAAACATAAATAAGAAAATCAATTACTAAAAGAAGTGAAGCATGCATCTATATATAAGGTATGCAAATATTGAGCTAGACTTGAACTAAAATCCATGAATGCAAAGTGTTCTGCAACTGAACATCTATGCAAAGGGATTGGCACCCAAACCAAGTTGAGATAACTACCACCAGTGTGTATTAGTAATCCCTCTCTCCTAAATCCTAATGGCAGTTTTACTTCTACCCAGGCCAGGTGTCACACACTGGCAATGAGAAAGCCTTGACAAAGATATGCAAGTGTGTGTGGCGCTAGTTAACTCTCTTCACTAGCCCGCCAATAATGCTCAAAAAGTTTGTAAAGACAAGCAAACACAATATTAGTTGAGTTGATGAGCCACAAGATTGGAGACAAGCCACAAAATAGCAATCAATAAGCTAAAATTGAAGTAAACAACAATTGAAAAGCTTTGCACAATTTAAAGGAGAAATGAACTTTTCATTACTCAAAAGAAGGCATTACAATAGTTAAACAATACACTAAAAGTGTTACAAAAGTTGCCTTACCATAAGCTAGGTTGGGGTACATTAAAGGCACAAGTAGTCTGGTTCAACACTTGGGTACCCCCTCCTTAATATAGCTTGTTAAGTCTTTTCCTAGCTAGCAGGAGGAAACATCCACTATGTTTGAGGAGTCATAATGGATTTTTAAAAATTCTACAAAAAGAGAAAAATTACAACTCTTGGTCCCAAAACACCTTTAATACTAAGGTATTTACATAAAAATTTACAAGGCAAAAAGATTGCATTTGACCATCTAAAAGTTGGCCTAAAGTTGCTACTTGGTGGCTAGGTTACTTCATGGCATGTCTTGGACTACCTTGCACTATGCCTTGGGCATTTGCTTGCACTTTCACCAACAACTTCTTAGGCATGTCTTTGGCTCTCCAAAGGGCACAAATGTGTGTGGCATCAAGGTGTTGACCCTTGGATGGGCGCACCTTGATAGTCTCCCCCACTTGAATGGTCGACGCCCTCGACGACTTGGCCCAATAAGCATCAATCTCGTCTTGAAAAGCCGACAAGTCTGCCTCCCGTTCCCAGCTGATTTCTTCATCTCCAAGATGTAATAACCCCGACCTCCGATTAAATCCATGATTAGTTATACCTAACAGTAATTTAGAAGGAATCCGGAATTAATTTGCATATGTATTGCATTATCTTTGTGTTTCTATCTGTTTGCCATAAAATGATCTGTTCATGCTTAGACTTTGAACTGCGAATTGAAAGCCTTATTGGCGCCCGATTTCGAAATTAATTAGTGTTTCATACTAGTTAGAATATATGTGATTTTATGGTAGATTTAATTAAAATTTGATTTGGTATGATTAAATTAGATTAAATTGCATTGGTTAAGTTTATTAGCAAATTACCATTGAGTGGCCCATTACCTAAGGCAACTTTGAGACTTGATTCATACATTTGGTTACATCTTTTTATCATCCATTGAGAGACCATACCGTAGGAGAGAGAGAGAGAGTAGGAGAACAAGATTGAGTTCATCTAGAATTTTGCTTGAACTTAGAAGAATTGAAGGCAACTTGGAAGATTAGGCTACTAAGCTTGAAATTGAAGACCTAAAGGTAGAGAATTCCTCATTTTAAATTATGAATGTGAGTTGTTCTTGCTAGGGTCATGGTGAAATTGGTATTTAAAGTCAAGATTTAGCTCAAAGTGTGGTTTTGAGAGTCCATCCATGCATGCATGCATAAATTTCCATGCTTTGAGTTTGAATTCTAAGATTTCTTCCATGCATGTATTAGTTTCACTCACATTATGGTCATTCAACTTGTTTTCCATCAAATTATCAAGTTTGATTATGTTTTGGAGGGTTTGAATTCAAAGAGGTTCTTGCATGTTGAATTAGTAGCATATTCATAAAGTTCATGTTGATTTTGCACAAATTGGGTTACTCTTGGGCCATGATTTCTTGAAATGATTTTCAATACATGTTGTTTTATGAGTTATTATATGTTTCCTCAAATATTGGCCCAGAAAAATGAGTTTTGAAGGCTTAAAGGTTGAGTTTCATGCTTGGAGGTCAATCTGGATTTTCCAGAAATTTGACCCACGCTCGAGCGTGAAGCCTAAGTGCATGCACTTCCGCTCGAGCGACGAGAGTCACGCTCGAGCGTGAAATGCGTATACTCAGAAGTTTGTGTGTTTTGCAGTCCGCTCGAGCGGAGGAAGCCACGCTCGAGCGAGGGTCTGTGTCACACGCTCGAGTGGGGGTTGAGCGCCCGTCGAGCGTAAATTTCATGCATCCAGCACTTTTTCATAAGTTTGCAGTCCGCTCGAACGGGGAAGTCCACGCTCGAGCGGAGCTTCATCGTCTGCATGTCCGCTCGAGCGGGGAAAGCCACGCTCGAGCATGGACCTTATCTTCAGTAAAATTTGAGAAATGGTTTTCAATGCATTTTTGCATCCTCATTCCATCCTAGGCATTCCTAGGCCATGTTTAAGACCCCATAATGAGGATAAGAGATTAGAAACACACTAAGAGCCAACGAAATAAGTTTTGTGCAATTAGAACGTGTGTTTCAAGTGTGCATCTGTTATGTGTTGTGTAGGTCACGTGCCACGTACCGTTTGACCAAGTTTACTCCGTCTGTCTGTCTCAAGGCCCACTGTGAGTAATAACTTGTAAAGTTATGTTTAACTTAAGTATTTTCTGACTGGTATGGTATGATCTGTTTTCTGAAATGCTATCTTACGAATTATGAATGAATGTCCAATTTTCTGAAAAGTATTTCTGGCACCCTTAGTTCACGTGGCCCTCGCCCGGGGGTAACAATACCGTGGCCAATCTGCACGTGGCCCTCGCCCGGGGGTAACAATATCGCGGCCAATCTGCACGTGGCCCTTGCCTGGGGGTAACAATACCATGGCTACTTGTGCGCAAGATATGGACCTTTATGGTCGTTGGTACCAACTATGCATGTGGGTCTCTGGACCAAATTGATCCGATAGCTAATGGGTGTACCACGTATGATCTTATGCAAAATCTGAATATGAACATGAGTGTGTATCTAAATCTATTTCTGTTTTGAAGTCTGAATATGTTCTGATTTAAATACTAGATCCTACCTGGTGCTGGACATCATTCATAAAACCCCTTTACTCTGTTATTATTCACTGGGCTTCCGCTCACAGTTTATATTATATATGTAGGTGAGCCGGCGGGTGACCAGGGCCAGAGTTGACGGCTTTCTGCTTTGTTTTTGTCAGCCAACTATTGTGCCTCCCGAGGAGGTTCCGAACGAAGCTTAATGCCATGGCTGTTTTTGTATTCATGCTAGTCTTTGTGTATGCACTGTAAAGTCAGGTCTTGGGAAGTACATTCTGTAAATACCTTGTAAATATTGTGTATCTGGACTGGCATGTTTGTGTATATATAAATAAGTTTTGAAATGTTCTGTCCCATGTACGTTATCACAGCTCATTGGACCTTGTCTATTTTGTATTATTACTTCCGCAGCCCCTTATTATTTGCTAATCTGTTCAGAGGCCTTTGGTAATCCACGGATTACTGGCCAGTTACGGTGCTAAACCTACAGGGGCAGGTTTGGGTCGTGACACAAGGCCTTTCCATTTCACCAAGTATTACCTTTGTTTCTTCTTGGAAACCATTTTCACCCGATCGGCCAAGATAGATTCAATAGACCTTTTTCCTGCTTTGGCTGTGATGGTTTGGCGTTTCAGCTCATTTCGGGTTGGATCTTCCTTCTCTGGATAGTAAGGCTTCAAATAACTCACATGGAAAATCGGATACACTTTGAGCCAAGATGGAGCATCTATCTTGTAAGCACATTTGCCAATTCTCTTCAGAATGGTTACCGATCCCTCATACTTTCGCACTAGCCTTCTGTCTCTTCCCCTCATGAACTTGCGTTGCTCGGGGTTGAGTTTGACAAGAACTTGATCCCTAGCTCTAAACTTAAGTGGCCTCCTCTTTTCATCAGCTCATTTCTTCATTTTACTTGCTGCTTTTTCAAGATAGGCACGAGTAATGTCATGGTTTCTCTTCCATTCCTTAGCAAACTGGTAAGCCCTGGGAGACTTTCCTTCATAAGGTCCATCTACTGTGTGAGGCAACAGTGGCTACTATCCATTCACTATCTGAAAAGCACTCTTGCCCGTAAAGCTACTCTTTTGAGAGTTAAAGCACAACTGTGCTACATCAAGAAGTTGCACCCAATTTCGTTGATTGACATTGACAAAGTGGCGCAAATACTCCTCAAGCATATAGTTGAAGCGTTCTGTTTGCCCATCCATCTCTGGATGGTAGCTGGATGAAGTATTAAGTTGTGACCCAAGAAGCTTGAATAACTCCGTCCAAAAGTTGCCAACAAAGTGCGTATCTCGGTCACTAATAATACTTTTAGGCACACCCCAATACTTAACAATGTGCTTGAAGAAGAGTTGGGCAGTCTCCTCCGCTAAAACGTACTTTAGGGCAGCAATAAAGGTGGCATATTTGGAGAACCGGTCCACAATAGTCAAGATGGTCCTGATATCTCCCACTTTAGGCAATCCAGTGATGAAGTCAAGTGATACACTTTCCCACGGACGTTTAGGCACGGGCAAAGGTTCAAGCAAGCCTGCTTTCTTCTTATGCTCAATCTTGTCTTACTGGCAAGTGAGACAAGTGCGGACATATTTTTCCATATCATCACGCATTTGGGGCCAATAATATCCTTGTTTCACCAAGGCCAATGTTCGCTCCCAACCTGGATGTCCTACCCAAAGTGTATTATAGCACTCCCTAAGAAGTGTCTTCCTTAAATCACCAGCCCTGAGTACAAATATGCAGTTGCCTGTTGTCATTAGAAGTCCATCTTGCACCCAAAATTGGCTAGTCTTGCCCATTGTGACAAGGTTCATAAGATTCTCTGTCATAGTATCCTTGTCTAGATGAGCCTTGACTTTGTCCTTGATGCTGGTTGAAATGGAAGTAAGTGAACATACATGATGGCACACGGCAAGCTCTGCCTTCCTATTTAGTGCGTCAGCAACATAGTTGGTGGCACCGGCCTTGTAGTCTAAGGAAAAATCAAACTCTGCCAACTTCTCTTGCCACCATGCTTGTCTTGCGCTTAGCTTGGGTTGTGTTAAGAAATGGCTAACCGCCGTGTTATCAGTCTTTACAACAAACCGTGAGCACAAGATGTAGTGCCTCCAAGTCCTCAAACAATGCACTACTGCTAGCAACTCTTTCTCATGAGCTAGATATCTCCGCTCGGCATCATTGAGCTTCCTACTCTCATAGGCAATTGGGTGACCATCCTGCAAAAGAACACCGCCCAAAGCAAAATCAGATGCATCAGTTTGTATCTCAAAAGCTTTACCTAAGTCAGGCAGAGCAAGAACAGGATCTTTTGACATAGCTTCTTTCAAGGCTTGAAAGGCTTGTTGGCACTCCTCTTCCCAAACAAATAGCTTGCCCTTTTTTAGCAACTCTGTCAATGGGGAAGCTAGTCTTGAGTAGCCTTCAACAAACTTGCGATAATAATTAGCCAACCCAAGGAATGACCGCAACTCTGAGACATTAGTGGGTGGCTGCCACTCTAGAATAGCCTTGACCTTCTCTTGGTCTATTTTGATGCATCCATGCTCAACAATGTGCCCTAAGAACTTAATCCTCTCTTGGGCAAAAGAACACTTCTCTAGCTTGACATAAAGCTTGTGCTCTCTTAGCTTGGTAAAGGCCTTCTGAAGATGCTTCACATGCTCTTCTAAAGTGGAGCTATAAATTCAATGTCATCCAAATATACTACCACGAATCGATCCAAATACTCTTGAAAAGCTTCATTCATCATGGTGCAGAATGTTGCTGGGGCATTGGTCAAGCCAAATGGCATGACAAGAAACTCATAAGAGCCATAACGAGTAACACAAGTAGTTTTAGGCTCATCTCCCTCGGCAATTCTTACTTGAAAGTACCCCGATCGAAGAACTAGCTTTGTGAAATACCTCGCTTTGCTCAATTGATCAAACGAATCTGCAATGAGAGGACAGGGATATTTGTTCTTGATGGTCAACTTGTTAAGAGCCCGATAATCCACACATAAGCGAAGACTACCATCATGCTTCTTTTGGAATAAGACAGGTGCACCGAATGGGGCCTTAGATGGCCTAATGAAGCCTACTTCCAATAACTCTGTAAGTTGCTTCCTTAACTCATTCAACTCAGGAATAGCCATTCTATATGGTGCACGAGCTGGTGGCTTTGCCCCTAGCACCAACTCGATAGCATGATCCACACCTCGGCGTGGAGGCAACTCCTTAGGCAACTGGTCAGGCATAACATCTACAAATTGCTTTAACACCTTCTTGATTGTGGCTGGGACAGGAGTAGATTCAAGAGCTTCATTCAACTTCAATGCAGCAACCCAAGTTTGTTCACCATGCCTAACACCCCTCTTGAATTGCATAGCTGAGACAAACCGATCATTGTTATTGGTGGCCATAGCAAGAATGAGACATGGCTTATCTCCCATGACACACATACTATTAGAATAAGGCATGGCTACCATCTTTGTGCTTCTCAAGAAATCCAACCCAAGGATGGCTTGGAAGTCATCCATGGGTACTGTGGTGAAATCTACTCTTCATTCCCAAGTGTTGACCTTCAAATGAACAGATTTTGCAACCCCATAGATAGGCTGCGTTGCCGAGTTAACCGCCTTGATGCGGCTACCATCCTTCTCTAAAGATAGCCCAAGTCTTTCAACTTCAGTCCCCGCAACAAAGTTGTGGGTGGCCCCGGTGTCAATCAAAGCACGGAGGGGCTTCCCATTGAGTTTTACATCCACAAACATCAAACCTTTGTTGGATGACTTGCTCTTATTCAACTTGCCTGATGATTCCCCACTATACATGGGTTTCTTCCCTTTGCCGTCATCTTAAAACTCCACAAGTTGTTTCGGATTTGAATGTTTGCCCACTTTGCCACTCTTGGCATTCTTCTTAGGCCTCCTTGTAGAAGCCTTCTTCTCCAAGGTATTCATCATATGAAAGGCTCCCACTCTAGAGCCAGCTGCCTTAGAACCCTTGCCACTTTGCCTTGACTACACGTCTTCTTCCTCACTATCATCATCACTTGGTTAAGAGACATGGTCAGACACTACTGCAAGAGCATTCAAGGCACGCTTTTGTGGACATTCAGATAACCGATGTGGCCCATTGCATAAGAAACAAGAGATAGGGCCTTTTGATTTGCTTATAGAGAGTTGTTGAGGGGGCTTTTGCCTTGTCACCATAGCTTTCTGTTGCCGTTGTCCTTCACTCGAATGGGTTTTGGACGTAGAAGTGTTGGTTTCCCCACTCTTAGGTTTGCCATACCCTTGGGACTTTCCACCTCCCCCACTCTTGCGCGGGGAACTACTACCTCGTTGCTTAGGTTCGGCGTAGTCCGTAAGGCATTCAGCTGCTGCTTGTGCACGGGTTAAATCTTGTACTCTTTGCCTTTGAAGTTCAACTCTACCCATGGCTTCAATCCCTCAAGAAAGAAGAAGAGCTTGTCTTTCTCTGACATATCTTTGATGTCTAGCATAAGCCCAGAGAATTGTTTCACATAATCTCTTATAGTGCCGGTGTGCTTGAGATCCCGCAAAGCACGCCGGGCATTATACTCAACATTTTCAGGGAAGAATTGGAGCTTAAGTTCATGCTTAAGTTTCTCCCAAGTCTCAATTGTGCATAAGCCGTGTTGCATCTCATCATGTTTAGTCCGCCACCACAACTTGGCATCACTGGACAAATTCATTGTAGCCATAGAAATCCTTGTCTCCTCAGCATCGGCTTTCACAGCTTTGAAATATTGCTCCACATCAAAAAGAAAGTTGTCTAACTCCTTGGAATCTCGGGCGCCATCGTAGGCACGAGGCTCGGGCACACTCGCCCTAGTGAATTCCATGCCACCACTAGGTGCATTGCCAAAGGCACGGGTAAGAACACCAACCCGGCCACTGAGGTCTTCAATCTCTAGCCTGAGTTTAGTGACAACATCCTCAAAATCTTGCCCTTGAGTAGGGCCATGAGTTTGCTCAAGATCATAAACCCATTGCTTAAGAGTGGCTAATGAAGCTGCCATGGTCTCCATGTTGTCTATACGCTACTCCAAGAGCTCAATTCTCTCCCTTTGCGTGGGTTGAAGGTTGCCAGTAGCATCCGTTTAGAAAGCCAATAATAGAGAAAGCCAAATAGACTGGGCTCTGATACCAACTGACACACACTGGCAATGCGGAAGCCTTGACAAAGATATGCAAGTGTGTGTGGCGCTAGTTAACTCTCTTCACTAGCCCGCCAATAATGCTCAAAAGGTTTGCAAAGACAAGCAAACACAATATTAGTTGAGTTGATGAGCCACAAGATTGGAGACAAGCCACAAAATAGCAATCAATAAGCAAAAATTGAAGTAAACAACAATTGAAAGGCTTTGCACAATTTAAAGGCGAAATGAACTTTTCATTACTCAAAAGTAAGGCATTACAACAGTTGAACAATACACTAAAAGTGTTATAAAAGTTGCCTTACTATAAGCTAAGTTGGGGTACATTAAAGGCACAAGTGGTCTGGTTCAACACTTGGGTACCCCCTCCTTAATATAGCTTGTTAAGTCTTTTCTTAGCTAGCAAGAGGAAACATCTACTATGTTTGAGGAGTCATAATGGATTTTTAAAAATTCTACAAAAAGCGAAAAATTACAACTCTTGGGCCCAAAACACCTTTAATACTAAGGTATCTACATAAAAATTTACAAGACGAAAAGATTACATTTGACCCTCTAAAAGTTGGCCTAAAGTTGCTGCTTGGTGGCTAGATTGCTTCATGGCATGTCTTGGACTACCTTGCACTATGTCTTGGGCCTTTGCTTGCACTTGCACCAACAATTTCTTAAGCATATCTTTAGCTCTCCAAAGGGCACAAATGTGTGTGGCATCAAGGTGTTGACCCTTGGATGGGCGCACCTTGACACCAGGCCAGGCCGCCTCCTAAGTTCCTTTTTGTTTTGTCTTCTAATTTTAATTTTCATTATTCTGTATGCCTTCGAGGAGCCCACACTCCAACTTCGTTTGACAGTGAATTTAATTTTCATAACATAAGCACCGTCATCACATAACCTTGTATTATCTCCTCTGCTGTTTGTGATGAGCTAGTCCAAGTGGTGACATGTATGCACGCTACAAAGGTGGAATAAAATTTGTTCTAGGATGAGGGAGGAAAAGAACCTTGAATTGAGGAGAGAAATTAAAAGAATGTTTTGAAAGAGAGCATTGAATTGGTGGAGCAGAACATGATATGACTATGAAAGAAGAAAGCAGTAATTGAAGAAGAAGAGAGAAAATGGAAAACTGAATTTGGAGTTCATTCACCCTTTTCTCATACAACTTGATTACAGTCCCAAAAATTTCTCCCCTATTTCTCCTCTCAACCGTAGCTATATACTCCGATACTAACTAACTAACAAACCTCCTAACCACTAACTAACCCGCCAACAATCAAACAACTAACTGAATCCAAAACTAACCCCCAACAATCAAACAACTAACTGAATCTAAATTGAACCCAAAACTTCTAAATCATAACATAACAGAGCAGGCATGCAATGGAGACCTTGAGGTAACCATGGTTTATCCTATATAAGTGTTGCCATATTAATGATTAACATCCCATGGCAACCAACCCCCACCCCACCCCACCCACACAGATCTAAGTGCCCAGGTCTAGACAAAGTGCTATGATTGAGTTGACACATGAAATGATATCCAAGTCTCACTTAAACGACTTTAATCCTCTTGTGGTTAGTCTTAAGCCGAGATAGTCAATGCATAAAACAAACACAATTTAGGGGTTATTCGAGATGGACTGTATAAGTGTATTTTTTGATTTTTTAGGTAAAATAAAAAAGTGAAGGAAAAAAAGATAATTGTTTAGGATAATTTTTTGACTTTTTACGAAAAAAATATGTATTAAAATATTGTATAAAATAGCAAAATTATTTTTTTTACTCCTATGCATACTGACTTGCAATCCGTGCATGTTAGTACGGTTGTGGCAGAGCTATGTGTACTGGTTTTGTTGGAAAATTTTAATTTTTTTTTTTTTTTTTTTTTTTTTTTTTTTGGTTGTCCAGCCCTAATCTGCACTTGAGTACAATGTTTTGAAAAGTTTGTTTGTTTGTTTGTTTTTTATTTTTTTATTTTTTTATTATTTGTTGTTATCTCCCACAGACATAAAAAATTGCTTTCTTTATTTTCTTTTTCTTTTGTTCCCATGATGTCTAGTGAACCTATGCCTATGCCTAGTGAATCTATTTTTCCGCCCCTTTTGTGAATAGTGTTAACTTTTTTATTTTTTTAATAACTTTTTTACTTTGTCTTTTATAGAGTATCACAAATAAACGCTTTATCTCGATCCGAGTATTTAATTTTCCAGGACTTGAATTTCATGTAGATGTAACTAATGTAACTTACATATCAACACACAGGCACACATGGAGAACAAGAAGGACTAATTACAAATAATTAGCATTTTTTTACATGAATGAACATGAGTAATACATATGTACAGATTCAAAAGATAAGTCACATGGATTTCACAATGGAAAGCAGGTTATTATGAAAAGGATCCAAGATGTGGTCAAAAAGGTTTTGCACAGGGCCTTTCCCCGTTAGGGCAGCTTGCGTGTAAAATCCTAACCATGCAATCATTGCTAAGCGCCCATTTTTTATCTCTTTCACCTTCAAGTCCTCAAAAGATACCGGGTCTTTAGAGAGATTCAAGGGATCGAAAAGTGCACCTCCAGGATAATTGATATCCCCAGGCAAGTAAATTCCTAAAGGCTCGAGAGCCTCAATGCCGCAATATCTTGCATATTCCGGTCCAACCTATGCACAAGCAACAAGAGGCTTCATAACCCAGAAATACTAATGGGGCAAACACAAAATGAACTTTTCATGTAATTTCTGATCACTTCGCTTTTTAACTTAAACAATCACTATCTGATAAACTATTTCAATGCACGTAAGAAGCAATCATAAGTAATTAGAAAATCCTTCTCATCTCTGTATATGTTTTCCCCCAAAACACAGAGAACCTAGATTACAAATGAAAGATGAAGTTATGCAGGATCATGTCTTAATTATTATTCATAATAGCACAAGTCAATAAAAGTGATGCCTTCAAAAGTCAGCAGTAGAATGAATGTTCAACATTGCCCATCTGAACACCAAAAATACATAAACAAAATGGTGTTTCCTGGATGACTTCTGTAACCAAAGCCCCCAAAAGGTGTTAATTCAAACATCTTGCATCTCGCTTTCAAGAAAAAAACTATACCTACTAGAACTCTTTCAAGAAGGAAATCAATTTTGAAATTATTGGAGACACCTATTTGCACCATAAATTATTTTCTATTAATTGTGGCCTGTCGAATGTGGCCAAATTTAGTTTTGTTGATTGTAGCTTGTTAGTCATGGCCAAATCTAATCTTATTGATTGTGGCCTGTCGATTTTGGTCTGTCAATTCAGACTATGACTATCTTTAAAGATTTACTATGGACATATTATTATTATTATTATTATTATTATTATTATATTGTTATTGTTGTTATGCTTTGTGCAGGAGGCATGGAAAGTGGTTTAAGGAAGTTGTGAAAATAAGGCAATGTGGCTGTCATATTGAGTGAGGGAAGTAACTTCTCAGCATGTTTGTGGCAATGTGGCTTTAGAGGAAGAAACTGCCTAGAGCAGTTCTTGAAGGAAACCGTGGGTGAAGCCTATAAATAGGCAAAGAAGAGATGATCAAAGGACGGTAACAAATCATCAAACTCGTTAGAGCTTTTTTTTTTTCTTTATCTTTAGGAGTAGTCTACCTTAATTCTTAGGAGTAGATTATCATAACTTTTAGGAGTAGCTTTTACCTTGTAATTCAACCATTTGTAACCTTGTAAACTTGGAAGATTTCAATAGAAGTTTTTTTGTGTTTACTTCACTCTTTCGATCGTTGATTGTTCCAAAGAAATACTTATACTTTTAAGGCATTAGAACCTTTACACAATCATCTGATATTTTGTTTGGTTGTTTGGTTAAAACTTTTGTTTTTTTCCTGTCGAATGGGGAGAAACAGAATTTTTACTAACAACACCTCACTGAAAGTTTTTATGACACTGATTCCAAAACACCAACGCCCTAATGTTGTGTTTGGATTTGAATTTGGGTAAGAATTTGGCAAGAAAAAGGAGAAGCCTAGGAAAATGGAAGAAAAAATTTAGCTTATATTTCATTCACATTTTCCTTTTCCTTTCCCTTTCCAAATCCCCACCCAATTCCAAACACAGCCTAAGTGTTTTCCCTAGCTTCTAATATTTGGATGAAAGCAGGTTCCTTGATGTTTTAATAACATTTACATTAAAATTCCTTCACTTGAGCTCCTTCATACATTTTTTACAATTCTTTCTGTGCAGTTTGACATATCTATTAATCTACATATTCTTTTGGTATCATATGCCCAATCAACCCCAAACTACTCCCTTGTATAAGTTTTACCTCACTTTGGTCTTGATTTCTAATTCCACCTCCCATGATGCCTTCCATTTTTGTTTCCCAGCTAGTAGCTTTGTAACAACCCCTCACTTTATCTTAGTCATACTCACGTGCATTTGCATGACCTTTGTCTTGATTAAATTTGCACTTGCAGACCTTGATTTGTTTTGTCTAAGTGTTGCTTGCATACTTTGTTTCTTGCTTGGTGCGTTAAGCCTAAGTCATACCCTTGAACCTCTTATACTTAGGACCATCTTGGAACCACTTTGGTTGACCTTCACCTTCGCCCTGGCATATTGGCCGAGATGTCATCATCTAGGCCGAAGTGTGCATCACCTAGGCCGAGATGTTATCATCTAGACATCCTAGATCTTTGATCCCTGCACCTAGTGATCTTGTACCTGGACTGGTATGACCTAGACCGAGGTGTGGCACATCTAGGCCGAGGTGTGACACAGCTAGGCCAAGCGTTATCCTTCCTAGCCGAGATCATCGAAATCTTCTTACCGAAGCCTATGTCTTGACCCGAGGTCATTCCCTTGTCAGAATGCCCTTGTCACCTTACTTGTTGTACACCCTTGTCATGCTCTTGTCTTGTCAGTCAATCACCTTTTTGAGGAGAGCCAACCAGTCGTTGCCACGTGTCCCAGCAAAGGGTTAAGTCAGCCAGCAGTAGAGAAAATATATCATTTGTTATATCTTTGTCCTAGAAGAGAGAGAAGCTCTAGGAAGAGAGGAAGAAGAGTTCTTAGAGTGAATAGATTTCCAAGCTTGATCTTCACACCTTGAACCGTTAGATCCACGTTTTGATGTTAGATTCTTGACCTACTCTTGTTATTCTTTATGTTCATATGATCGCATTGCATGACCTAGCATGATTCATGAGCCATGCATTGATTTAAAGTTTGCTTTGGAAAGAGAAAAATGATGTTCTTGTGTTCTTGAGTTAAAACCATATTTTGATCCGAAAGTTTATAACAAGTTCCATGTTTTGTGTTTGTTTTCAAAAAAATTTTCAAGTACGGGTACCCAGGTCCATACTTTTGAACTCATATCATGAAATCTCAGATTTTGAATAAAGAAGTTATGATTTTAGCATTCATATCCTTCATGTTCTTCAAAAAGAAATCCAGAATTTCCAGACTCCATTTCCCTGAATGTGGTCATCGGGACCATACATCAGCCAAGAGGCGTGGGACCTCGGCCAAGACTTGGTTGGTACCCAGCATGTTTTCCCGAGATGAGAAATAGTGTTTTAACTCCCAGCACATGTTTTGCTTTGTCTTGACTTAGTTTTGAAAGAAATGCCGAGATCATTTACACTCATGCAAAGCTTGTTTTAGGAATGCATTTCATATCCATCTTTGAGTATCTCTTCTTGTCTTCTTGAAATGCATTCAATGGGATTTATTATGTACTTGTAGGCCTTGGATCCTTGCTTGTAATCCCCACACCCGAAGAGCTATATGAGTGGTATTTTTAATAAAGCTATGTTCTAACGTTTGATAAAAGTTCTGCTTGTTTCGTTTTGGAAAAGTATTTGTTCAAGCATGAATGATTATCCCTAATTTTTGTATCAAGTATTATGTTCGTTTTGATGACATTCTTAGAAAGTCCTTAGTGCTAGGAGACTATAATGCAACTACCACCCTTGTTTGAGATATCTCCTTTGTCTTGCCACCAACGGTTTACCGCATGGGTTTGTCCGAAATGTCATCCCTTGTATTATGTAGATGCTAGTAAGCATCCCTTGAAGATTTGAAAAACTTGATAGATGAGCTTGATTCATCCCATGTTTGTACAAGTTATGCTATGTATCGTTTTAATAAATATCTTGGATATCATTTATTCAAACATTTATTACTAATATCATTCACTGAGTATCTAAGCTCACCATCTCCTTATATATATGTAGGTGACAAGCAAGAAGGCGGTGACGCCTAGACGATTATTTGCAAGATGTTTTTGGATTCATATTTTGTAGCATCTTGAAGATTATGCTTCTTGACTTGGTAGTTTATTTCTTTTGTATATGTCGGCTTGAGAAGCCTTTTGATCAAGATGTATTATGTACTTATTTTATTTGTATTCAAGTTTTAAGACCATGTTAAGATGTATGTCATTTCATTTAATCTATGCACAGCTCTTATGGACTAATTAGATTTAAATTTATTACTTCCGCACATGTAAGCCCCATATCTATACTCTGATTGTGTGTGACCTTGCAAACTGGCCTTTGGTAATCTCGGATTACTGGCCATCATGGCACCATTCTACTAAGGGTGGAATGGGGTCGTGACAAGCTTGGAGAACACTCATTCCCTACTTATTCTTGTCTAAATTAGAAGAGTGCCCTATCATTTGGGAGACCCAAAAGTGTAGGATGCCTACAAATTTGTTCACACCTGATTTTCAGTAACAATGTTATCAAACATTTGAATCTGAAATCATGCTTCCGAGATGTAAGATTTGGGATATAATTTCAGTCAGGACCTTCAATGGTCACACCAAACCCCTAAACTACAGAGACAGGCATGAATGATGATAGTATTCACAAACACATTTGATTTAGAAATGGTAAACAAAATCAAAATTGAGTTGGTACCATCAGAAGAGCTTGGCAGATAGCTATAACAATCACTCCTTGACTTCCAGCTAAGTGGAGCCCAGGGATGCCAAGGTAGTCCAATGTGTCACCCTGGCAAATAATTCAAAGAGAAAAATTAACATATTGAGCCAATGTTGGCAATCCTTGTGATATGCCTCCTAAACTAAAATTCCAAGCATATGTATAAAATTAACATATCTAGCCATACACCAAATTTGATAGTATATCAATTGTGATGTTCCTTAGGACTCTAATGTGCCCTTCACAAAACACGACTATGAGAATTTAATGACAACTCACAAAAAGACACGAGCTTAGAAAATAAAATACATTTCCTAATACTACAATCAATCATAAAAAATACTTTTATTTATCATCGAGAACCCAAATAGCAGCAAACCTACCACCTTCGCCAACAGGTCTGAATTAACACCATTCAGTACAATCAAGTAGATAAACCTAATAGATATGAATGTATTAAAATGCACAAAGTCTAATCTCTAAAGTATTTGCTACTCAAGATGCACTTTTATCTCAAGGCAGTAGAATGGGTTGGAATATGACCCCTATTGCATATGTAACTGTTGCTTGAACAAAAAGATCATTAAAATTGCCCCACCAAAAGAATACCAAACATGAATACTCAGCCCAGCTGAATGATCCTAGCCATCCCACCATCCCATCCACAAAATCATCCCAAAGACAAATACTCAGCCCAGTCACAATTGATGCAACCAACTTGAGAATACCCAGGAAGGTACAGAAATTACACACTAACAATGAGAGGAAAAAAGTATGGTTCATTCCCTTTTCTATCTATATATTTAATCATCTCAAAAGTGTCTCTGACAATAAAAATGATGTGGGAACCATGACTACTATCCTATGTTACGTGGATCGGGTCCAAGGACAAGGAGATGTGACAAATATTTATATTTCTTAATATTCTCCTTTTATTTTATAGGATAATATGGTGTTTACAAGGTAACAAAAAGCATTTCTTGCAACATATGGAAAACTCAAATCGTTTTACATGCTTATTGGGTGACTGTTCTACTGATATATATATCATGCCCTTACCCAAGTGTCAAGTGTCTTGACACATGTCACATTTAAAAGAGTCCATGTAACATAGCTGGCATCTAAAAACCTAGAAGAGCTGGCAACCTTTCACATATCATGATAAAGCCATATATTGATGGTGAAGTAGGACTGCCCATAACAGTTGCTCAGCAGACTCATCTGAGGTATGTTAGCAAGACTGTCAGCACAAAAATATCTATTCCTCTCCCTAAAAACTAATTATTCAATACCCAAGAAAGAGACTTAAGACTTTACAGAAAACCTTTTTTAGGACAATCATATTTCCTAGAGAAAAACATATGGCTTGGTCTTAATTTCCTCATAAAAATGACTTAAACAAAACAACTATACTAGAGATTTGATTGCAAAGAATTGTGAAAGAAATGTTGCATCAAATTGCAATGCAGTTGAACGAAGCAGAAAAACGTTGCAAACTTAGAAACTCCATGACCAGAATATTTTTAAGATCATTAATTGTGAGGGAACAGAAGGTTAAAACCTTAAGCTTTGAATATCCAACTTTCCACCAGACCGGCTCAACAAAGTGAAAGGCTCCTACTAGGTCTAATAGTTCGGGAATCAGAGCACCAAGCGCTGCAAGCATGGCCCAGCGAGCATGCAGTATTTCAAAGCTGCAAAAAAACAAAGACAAAACAGATCACTTGGCAGTTACAATTTAGGTAGAAGATATCGTTCACCATCACTAATGTATAATTTCAATATTCACCCTCAATCAAGCCTATCATAATCATACTGCATTTTACAAACTATAAATAATGCCTGATCTAGGATCGAGTAAAAGCAAAGCATGGTAACATCAGCTTCTCTCCACAGTAATACATTCATGTCACAAAATTCTAATAATTGATTAGGATATCTGGTTAGCCATTGTTTGAAACAAGTAACAGTTACTATTTCATTGCTCATGTAAGACCTCCCAGATGATAGCCACACTAGTCTGCACTGCAAACTCTATGCCACTGTTCAAACTTTAATGATAGGAAATCTGCATTCATGTCCATAAACTGACTCTGTTGGCCAAACATTAACTACACATAGCCACATAAAAATTAAAATTAAAAAATTTGTTGTGCAAAGAGACAAACATTAAGAAAAAATGATACATACTTGAAATATTTCTGGAAAGCCACAGGATCCCTGCTTAAACCTGCAATATCAAAGCCATAGTCCCCTGGTAGTTCTCCAGTCAGATATGAAGGATAGTCATATGAAATTGGACCAAGCCAACGGGGACGCTTCTCTCCATACCATAAACTGTGAAATTCAGATAATTTATCATAGTACATAAATAAATAAATAAAAACAACATCAAGGTACCAAATAATAAAATTGACTATTGGGTTATGTATTGCTTACATGCTAGGTAGTTAAATGTTGGGGGGAAATGTATATAATATATAATTGCCTATTTCAATTAGATGCAAACTAAAGACAACTCACATTTACTTTAGAAATATAGCTCATTTTATCATTTCTCTAAAAAAAAAAATGTGTTTGACATCTAGGGAAAATCTATATAATTGCTTACTTCAATTAGATGCATAAAACATGGCAATAGTGCAATAACATTTAGACAAGAACAAGAAGTACTGCACTGGCTATTTAACGTCCAAGAATGGATCATTCAAGTATTGAGGACAGTAGCTAAATCTGACTTTAGGACATTGCAAATTACGGAATCTCGATCAATAAGTTCTTCCATTGTTCTATTTTGTTTGGTTTCCATTATTTTCTTAAATTTCATTCTTCTTCTCATTAAGTTCTAGTACTTTATTTTCAGTTCATTAAGTTTACCTGTTACTTGGAAGTTTTTTTCTTTAAAAAAAAAATGTGTGTATATATTCCAACAACTATCACCCAAAATTAAAGAAAAATAAATAAACAAATGTAAGGATATATATATATATGTATTGTGGAAAATCACAAAAGCAATGTGTTCACATAACTAGAAGAAACAACACCCAAGTCTACAAAAAGCCCATATAGCGAGCCCCTTCAACTCAAATAGAAATGCACAAAACTCACAATCCTTCTTTCCAAAATAAATATTGTTCAATGAGGATCACCCATGAGTTCCAGAGCAATAATGCATCGAGATCCATGGCAAATGAAATCCGCCACCACTCGCCAGGCACTTCAAGTTCCATATATTTCATGTCTAAATTCATATATCATTTTGAAAAAAATACATATATATATATATATAAGCACATAAGAAAAAAAAATTAACAATGTCTGGACTCAAAAAAAGTAGTCTGGTCACTTATGGTGGATACAAACAAGCCAAAATCTCAACAACACAGCGTCCCATGTTAAGCTTGCAGTATAAAAACAAATAAATAAATAACACAATAATAATAATAATAATAATGTGATGTGACGTAATTAGTACCTATCCTTTCTAGCCATTTGAGCAAGTGCCTTGAAATTGGAAGAATTATCGATGGCATCCTTCTTTTTCTCTTCCAATCGCCTCTGAAGCAACTCTCCCAGGGGACTGTTGGCTATAGCTTTCACCGCCGTGAAAGGAACCGCCGAGAATATTAAGACACCCACAAGCTTCACAGATAGATAACAACCCACAAAATAAAATAAAAAAATAAGCGGGAAAAAAATTACAGACGAAAAGTTAATAGTCATCCAACAAACTAGTAGTAATAAAAATGCGAAAATTTTAGAGAGAGAAAAAAAAAAAAGAAAAAAAAAAAAAAGAAAAAAAAAAAAAGGGTTTGAATCTGGGTAAACATTGGCGAGACCTCTTGCCATGAAGCTTTGCAGGCACGATAAGGTTTGGCGAGGGGTTGGGAATTTGTATAAATATTGAGTGACTTAGGGGCTGCGCCTTTCGATAGGAAGCCGCTACTGAGAAAAGATCGAAAGAAAGTAGAAGATGACGACGAAATTGAAGATTGCTGAAGCATAGCCATCTCTCTCCCTCTCTCTCTATATATATATAGTTTCAAATCACTTGCTCTGCTTGCTACTCTCTCCGGTCTTCACAGCCACGAACCCTCCCTCCCCCCCTCTTGCTACGGCTTGTATTGTATTGTATTGTAGTGTATGGGCCGAGTTATTTCTATCAAACTGGCGTGGTTTCAAAACAAATCAATCCCGTATCTCACCCTAAAATCCCACCAGAAATTATCCTATCCTATCCTATGCGTCGGGGAGACCAAGTGTAGGTCATGTCATTTTTTTATTTTTATAGTCATATATTCATTCAATTGGATTATGGCATTTTTTTAATTTTTAACGTTATGAAATTCTTAGACTCCGTTTGACAAGTCTCTTAAAATATAATTCTACCTATTAATTTGAGTGTGTTGTTTGTTTCGAGTTTTTAAATTATAATTCTACATACATTTTTCAAAACTCAATTCAAAACATAATTATTACTTTTCAAAACTCATAATCAAACACATAATTCAAAACTATTTTCAAAACTCAATTCAAAGCAATATTTTAATATTTTAAATATTTAAATATTTTATTTTAATTTTGTTAAGATTTTAAATATTTTAATATTTAAATATGTTACGATTTTTTAAATTTTTTTAATATTTTTAAATATTTTAATTTCAAAATATTACGATTTTAATTTTTTAAATTTTAAAATATTTTATAAAAATAAATTCAAACTCTATTTTATAAAAAAATTTAAAAATTTTTTTTTTTTTTTTTTGTTATGTATTAGGTTACGATTTAAGTGTAGAGTTGTGAAAGTAGTATGGAATTTCGAGTTATGTGTTTGGTTATGAGTTTTAAAAATAATTTCTTAATTGAGTTTTGTTTTATGTGTTTGGTTGCGATTTGAGTGTAGAGTTGTTTTTAAATTTAAAATATTAACATTTTAAATTATTTAAATTTTTTCGATTTAAATTTTTTGAATATTTATTTTAATTTTTTACTTATTAAATTTTTTAGATTATTTAAATTATTTAAATATTTATGATTTAAATTTTTTGAATATTTATTTTGAAAAAAAAAATTATTTCTTTTGTAGTATTTTCAATTAAAAAATTGATTAATGTTATTTTCTGTTAATAATAATTTTTTTAATTGAATTTTAAAAAGAGTTTGGTTATGAGTATTGATCAGAATTTTCAATAGTGTAAAAGTAGTGTGTTTTGTTATGAGTTATAATAAATTTGAATTAAGTTT
The DNA here is from genome assembly GCA_036172215.1 of Camellia granthamiana. Lineage (NCBI taxonomy): Eukaryota > Viridiplantae > Streptophyta > Magnoliopsida > Ericales > Theaceae > Camellia > Camellia granthamiana. Next base: position 165,939,761 of record CM069905.1, on the reverse strand, counting down.
TGAAAACTCTTTTCAAAACTCATAACCAAATAAATTTTCTTACTTCACATGTCAAATCAAACTTTCAAAACTCAATTCCAAACTTAATTCAAAACTCAATTCAACACTCTATTCAAAAATTACAACCAAATAAATTTTCTACACTCAAATTATAATTTCACAACTCACAAACTCAAAATACAACTCATACTTTTAAACTATATTTACAAAACTCTATCAAATACAACCTTAGTTTCGTCATTGGTGGGATACATCATCAATGTGAAATTTTCAGAAGACGTAACAATTACTCTACCCACAACTGCATTAATGTGTTTGGAAAACTCAATTTTCAATATTAATCACCTTATTTTGTTCTAATTTTTTGAATTTTTTTATTTTTTATTGCTAATGAATTTTTTAATATTTTAAGTAAATTTTTTACTTTTTAGATATATTTAATATAAATATAATATTTGTGAATTTTTTTTAAAAAAAATCACTAAATATCAAAAATACAAACAAAAGAAAAATGAAAATTTAATATATTTTCAAATTCTTGTGTATTTATTAATTTTTTAAAATATTTTTTTACAAATATTTTACTTTTATTACATCTAGGACAGGTACATTTAAAAAGTAAAAAAATTACTTAAAATTAAATAAAAAAAAACTCCCTAAAAACAAAAAAATAAGAAAAATAAAAGCAAAATTTTCAAAGAAAAATTAAATTCAGAAAGTTAGAATTAAACATGGTAATTTTTTTAAATTGTATTTTAAAGAACACACATTATTTAAATTTTAAAACATAACTTCATCAATTAAATTGTACTTAAGAAATAAGTTCATAAAAATCCACATGTAAAAAATAAGTTTCAAACTAAATTGGGTTTGATAAATAATTCCCTATGACTCGTATAAAAATTAAAAATAACTATAAGATATTTTCTATATTTGCCACCCCTATTCCATCCTTCATCCTTTTTAGCTACCACTATTATTACCTCGAGTCCCTAATCCTTCCCTCCAACCTTTTCTACTATGGCCACCGCCACCATTACCCATTACTTCTTACTTTACCTACCACATTTGGTTTTTCATCTCACCGCCAAACAAAAATTCTCTATCCAAACTCTAACCATCATAGCTACCCAAATTGCCTAACCATTCTCCATATCAGAACTAATTTGATGCAAGTGTAATTCATGGATGGTTGTAATTGTAATGTGTCTTATGCAAGTGTAATTGTGCATAAGGGTGCAAGTGCAAGCTCTGTGATTTGTGCATAAATTATACTTGTACTATAGGCATATACGACACTTGCTATAGTGATTCTAATTTTGACCCGTTATCTATTGTATTCCGGACTCGGGTTGGTATGGTTTAGAATGGTTATTCATATCTTGATTCCTTTGTTTCCTCTTATTTTGGTTATCGGGTTGTGATTGTGCGTTTGGAACACGTTGGTTATTTGTTTTTCAAAACCTGTGTTGCCCATATTTTGGATCTTCTGCTCGAGCGGGCTTCACAAATTTGCTCCTCTACTCGAGCGGGACTTGTCAACTCTCGGTATTTTTGCAGATCTGCAAATACTAGAAGAATGCATTGGGACACCCGAGCGTCCATTCTCACACTCGAGCGGAAACTTTCGTCTACAGAACTTCTGGAAGTGTGCATTCCACGCTCGAGCGTAACTTCTTATGCTCAAGCGAAAATTTGTGTCTAACGCTCGAGCATCACTTTCCACGCACGAGCAGACTATGCGCATAACAATCCGAGAAGATGATATTTTGAATCACTTTTCCATTTCTCTCTCTCTCTAAAACTTTCCAAAAACCTTGTTCTTGAGCCTCTCCCTCTCAAACTCACTTTTTCTTTTAGATTTCATCTAGATCCGTCGATATCTTCACCCTAATGCTTTTGAGAAAAAGGTAGAGTGCATCAAGATCTACATTTTGATCCGAATAGAAGTGGGTTTCGGTGTTCTTAGAATTTCTCTCTTGCGTGGCTCATCTTTTTCCTTTGAGGTAGGGATTTTTCTACACCTTCATATGTTATTTAGCTTAGAGATTTGTCATTTGTGTAACAATGGTGTGATTTGGGGAAGTTTTGGACAAACCTAGAGTTTGGGTATAAAATGGAAAAAGGGGTTTTGGTGAATAAGATGAAAATGATCGTGGGGTTTGAAAATGATGTTGTGTTGTGTCTAATTTGATGATTTTTGGCATTTGGTTAATGTTTGGGAAAAATGGGAGAGTTTTCCCTAAATAGATCAAGCTATTATTTTATATAAATAGTTGAAGTTAACATTGAAAATGTGAGATTAGAAGGGTATTGGTATGAATGGTGAGATTGGTTATGTATTATCTCAAACTTTGGAAATTTTGAATAGATTATTTGTCATGAGATTAAATATCTGTTTAAAAATATCTGTATTAGGCTATCGGTGGAGGATAGCCATGATTGTTATAGAAATTGCATGCAGATTAGGTAAATTGAAACTAATTGCTTGTGGTTGTCATTGAATATGACTATGCTTATATACATTGTACATGTATGATTCTTTGGGAGTAGAAACGAGATGTACTCCACGTATGATTATATGTTTAAATACATTTGCATATGTATGAATGATTGTTTGGGAGGAGAAAGGGGATGGACTCCGTTATAATTAAGTTGGCCGGAGTGTCCTGAGTGAAAGTCCTAAAATTATACATGGGTGTTGATCCCGCGGACGAAATATCCATAAAATGGTAATGGTAGTACTTGTATAGCCTACGTTTACATGGGTCCCGTTTCACGGTTTCCCGCGGACGAAATATCCGTGAAATGACAGTTTGAAGTATTTGTATGTTGATGATGTGATTGTTGAACCATTGAGTTGTAGTCTCATTTGGATTGTTAAAGAAATTATGAAATTGACTCATGAATTGAGATAGTAAATGAATTGGAAGTGAATTGGAGAAAACTGGATTATGATTCGAAATTTGATGACTTTTGAGAATTTAAATCATGGATGTTTTATCATAGACATTGTATACACTCATTGTACTTATACCTTTACTAAATTTCATATACTATGTTAGATGATTCCTATTAGGCTGTAGCTCACCCTACTTGGGAAATAATTTTTCAGGTGTTGGTGACATGCCTCCGCCAAGGCAATAGTTTGGAGAGACTATTGGAAGCAAGAGCTTCTCTTTTTGTTATTTCTTTTGTAAAGCCAAGGGCTCCAAATGTAATTGAGCGAAGCTCATTTTGTTGTAACCAAGCCAAAGTTTGGAAAGGTGCAAGCCGATAGGGCATTTATCTACGTTAAACACTTTGTATCATTAACTTCATGTAATGAAAGGACTATTTATTCTGAATTATGCGATTATTATTTATCCTTTGGGCTATATTTATTGTATGATTTTGAGGGCGTCACAACTTGGTATCAAAGCGTATCGGGTTTGAATACTTTGGGTACGTGGGAAGTAACTAGTGCTATAATGGGTTCGTCTCGCTTGCTAAAGACTTAAGTGTGAACGATATGTACTTATATGACAACATGCTTATGTGATTATTTGGGTATGAGATTGAATTTCTAGGATGTTAATTGGGTCTACGGGTTTCTAAGAGTCCTATTAGAAAAACATTTGATCACTGTTGAATTTCTAGCAACGCCGCAGGACGGTCATTATCCGGAGATGAAATTCGTATGTGATTACGTGCTTATGTGGAATGATTTACTGTTGTCCATCGCTTTAGGATGCGAGTGAGTTAATTTTAGCACATTTGTGAACATGCTAATCCTTTTGTTACCTTTATTAGAATGTTAGGATGTGGTCGTGGTGATAGGCATGGTAGGCCTAAGAGGCACGAGGTGCCTATACCGAATAAAATTCTGGTACACGAGAAGGGAGTTAGTCAGGCCAATGTGGCCGAGCCAGTAGATCAACAGGCCATGGGCACCTTAGCTTTAAGATGGCCGGAGCCTTGCGAGAATCTATAGACATTCTCAGAACTGAGAATCAAGTCCAGGCCCAAATAGCTGAAGCAGGGCCGTCTTTTCTGAAGAGGGAGTTCTTCTAGTCGAATCCGAATGAGTTTTTAGGTGAACCAAAGGAGCCACTGAAGGCAGACAAGTGGCTTGAACAAATAGTGAAGACTTCAAGATGCTGGGCATCGAGGATGATCAATTGAGGGTGACCTTGGCGTCTTTCCAGTTGAAAAGGGGATGCGGGTTAGTGGTGAAAGTATGCGCGTTGGCGCAATGGGGTGACTTGGGAGGCCTTTGTCAGCGCCTTCCAGGACAAGTTTTTGCCTCCTACTGTTAGGGAGAAGCTGAGGGATTAGTTTTCCCAGCTCAAGCAATTGAACACACCTGTGGCAAAGTTTGAAGCCACCTTCACTAGCTTGTCTAGATTTACACCTGAGCTTGTGGCAACTGGGGAGCACCGTTGTTTGGAATTCAAAAAGAAGTTGAGGACTAGGCTCATGTTTAGAGTGGCCGGACCCATGATTAAGAATTATAGGCATCTTGTAGGGGTGGCAACCCATCTCGAGACAATCATGCAAGCAGAGGAAGAAATGATGAGAGGCTCCAGGAGGAGTCAGGATAGTTAGCGAAATGGTAAGAGGCAGAGGGGTTCTAACCCTCAGCAGTCCCAGGGAATGTAGTTGAGGTCTACTTTTCTAGTGCCGAGTTCGGGTTCTGGGAGAGGTGGTCAAGGAGATGTGACTTGTTTCAAATGTGGTTAGTTGGGCCATAAGTCTCCAGCTTGCCCGCAGAGAGGAAGAAGGCAGCGAGCTGCATTGTCTTCGGCTTGTTCCCAGGGCCAGAGTCAAGGTAGAGGACAGCCACCCACTTGTTATCAGTATGGTCAGGCGGGGCACCTGAAGAGGTTTTACCCATAGTTGGGTGGCACATCTGGCGTGTCTAGTTCGAGACAAACATAGAGTCACTAGTCAGCACAAGCCTCGAGGGCCAATCAGGGAGCTTCTTCGGCTCAATTAGTGAAGCAGGCTTATGCTCTGAGGGGTGAGCAGGTAGATCAAAGGCCAACAGGGCGTGTGTATGCTATTACCGCGCCAGATCTTGTATCGGCTCCTTCTATAGTGAGAGGTACCTTTTTGTTTTGCAATTTAGTTGCTAATGTGTTGATTGATACGGGTGCATCCCATTCCTTTATTTCATCTGCATTTGCATCGATTTTGGGGTTGGAGTTGGCACAGTTAGCATCTCTTGTTTGTGTAGAGTCACCCATTAGTGGTGAAGTTATCTTAAAATAGGGGTGTCGGGGTTGTGACATAGAGGTCGCTGATCGTCGACTCCCTTTTGCCTTTGTATTGCTTAATATGTCTAATTTTGATGTTATTTTGGGTATGGACTGGTTATCGTCATACCGGGTTGTTATAGATTGCTACTGTCAAAAGGTTACTGTATGTACCTTGAGCGGTGACTGTTTTCATTTCTTGGGGGACCGAATGAATAAAGCCATATCACAGGTGGGTAGAGTGAGCTTAGCTGTCTTCTGGCTACCTTTTTAAATGGTGAGTGTGATGAAGTCCGGCTTGAGTTGCCAAGGGTGGTTTGTGAATACCCAAATGTCTTTCCCGAGGACCTCACTAGTTTGCCACCTCACTGAGAGATTGAGTTCTCTATTGACTTAGTGTCTGGCACGGCACCGACTTCTATGGCGTCGTATCGTTTTGCACCCGCTGAGTTGGGTGAGTTAAAGATTCAACTCCAAGAGTTGTTAGATAAGGGTTTCATCCGCCCTAGTACATCTCCTTGGAGAGTGCCGGCCCTCTTTACTAAAAACAAAGATGGAGCCTTATGACTTTGCATCGATTACCGAAAGTTGAACCGGGTGATCATTAAAAATAAGTACTCGATGCCTCATTTAGATGATCTGTTCGATCAGTTGAAAAAGGTCTTGTTGTTTCTCTAAGGTAGACCTGAGATCGGGTTACCATCAGTTGAGGGTAAGGGAGGAGGATATCCCAAAGACGGCATTTCGTACGCGATATGGCCATTACGAGTTTCTTGTGATGCCTTTTGGGCTGACCAATGCTCCAACAGTGTTTATGGATTTAATGAACCGGATCTTTCGTGAGTTCCTTGTTCGTTTCGTGGTCATTTTTGTGGATGACATTCTGATACATTCACCTTTTGAAGAGGAACATGAGGAACATTTGTGGATAGTGCTTGAGTTATTTAGAGTCCACAAGTTGTATGCTAAGTTTGGAAAGTGTGAATTTTGGCTAAGAGAAGTTAAGTTCTTAGACTATGTAATATCTGGAAAAGGGGCGATTATAGATTCATCTAAGATAGAGGCAGTATAGGATTGGGCACAGCCTAAGAATGCTTTCGAGATCCGTAGTTTCCTGGGGTTGGTCGGGTATTATCGGAGATTTGTAAAGGAGTTCTCTAGATTAGCTTCACCGTTAACTAGACTAACGAGAAAGGGAGTTAAATTTGTGTGGAGTGAGACTTGCGAGAAGTCATTCCAAGAACTTAAGGTTAGACTTACCATTGCTCCAGTCTTGATTATTCCGGAGTGGGGTTTCGGAGTGGGGTTAGACTTACCATTGCTCCAGTCTTAATTATTCCGGAGTGGGGTTATTCTGTATATTGTGATGTTTCACGGGAAGGTTTGGGTTGCGTTTTGATGCAAGAGGGAAAAGTAGTGGCCTATGGCTCACGGCAGTTGAAAACTCACGAGAAAAACTATCCCACCCATGACCTAGAGTTAGCAACAGTGATATTTGCCTTGAAGATTTGGAGGCATTATCTGTATGGTGAGAAATTTGAAGTATTCTCCGATCACAAGAGTTTGAAGTATCTGTTTACCTAGAAAGACTTAAATTTGAGGTAGAGAAGGTGGATGGAGTTCACAGAGGACTATGACTTCGAGTTGCATTATCATCCTAGGAAGGCCAATGTAGTGCCCAATGTTTTGAGTAGAAAATCAATTAGCAGTGTAGCTTGTATCACCATTCTGGAATGGGAGATGTTGGGTGCTCTTGGGGAGTTTGACTTGCATCTTGGCCAGTCCGTTGAATCTGCGACTTTGTTTACGGTAGTTGCCCCACCTACACGTGTGAACCAAGTGTTAGAAGCGCAGAAGAGTGACCTTAAAGTAGAAACCCTCCGGAAGAAGATCTCTAGTGGGAAAGTAGAACATGGCTTAAGTGTGTATCCTAACTCGAGTGTTAGATACCGGGACCGTCTGTTTATGCCAGAGTCTTGCCGAGAGGAAGAACTTCGAGAGTTTCACCATTCGCGCCTTGCAGTGCATCCGAGAGGCACAAAGATGTATCATGACCTTAGTCGCCAGTTTTAGTGGAGAGGTATGAAGAAGGATATGACGGTGTTTGTATCAAAGTGCCTTACTTGTCAGCAAGTAAAGGCCGAGCATCAGAGGCCAGCGGGTTTGTTACAACCCTTGCCTATAGCTGAGTGGAAATGGGAGCATGTCACAATGGATTTTATTGTGGGCCTTCCGAGGACTTAACGAGGTAGTGATGCCATTTGGGTAGTAGTTGACCAAGTCTGCGCACTTCATACCTATACGCGTGAGTGACTCGGTAAACTATCTTGCTGACTTGTATATCAGGGACATAGTGAGGTTACACAGGGTCCTTGTAACGATTGTCTCGAATAGAGATCCGCGTTTCACAGTTCGGTTATGGCAGAGTTTACAGAGTGCCTTGGGCACTAGATTGACCTTTAATACTGCGTATCATCCTCAAACTGATGGGTAGTCCGAGCGTACTATTCAGATCCTTGAGGATATGCTTCAAGGTTGTGTGCTTGATTTTAAGGGGTCATGGAAGAGGCACTTGCCCTCAGTGGAGTTTGCCTATAACAACAGCTTTCAATCGAGTATTGGTATGGCACCATTTGAGGCCTTATATGGCTGACCGTGTAGATCTCCGGTATGTTGGGCCGAGATGGGTGATGCACCTTTGTTGGGTCCAGAGTTGGTTCAGGAGACGACGGAGAAGGTGGCACTTATCCTGTTACGACCCCAACCTGCCCCTAGTAGGATGGTGCCGTGATGGCCAGTAATCCGAGATTACCAAAGGCCAACTTTCAAAATCACACACAATCAGAGTATAATATATGGGGCTAACAAGAGCGGAAGCAATAACAAAATACAAGTGGTCCATAAGAGCTGTGCATAAGTTAAATGAAATGGCATACATCTTTACATAACTTTACAATTGGATATAAGCAAATTAAATTATACATGACGTCTTAACAAAAGGGCTTCACAGCCGACATATACAAAGCATATCGAGTACAAGTCCAGAAGCAAGATCTTCAACACTGCCGACGTCATTACAAGGCTGCCGACCTAAACACAAAAGGCCGACATAAATATAGTACAGGAAGTGCAAGGTTAAAAACATAATCTTCACAGTTGCCGACATCCTTGATGCCGACCTAGCATGCATATAAAACATCGGCACAAAACACATCTCGGCGTAGCCGACTTCTTGCTTGGAACCTACATATATATAGAGAGGGTGAGTATTGAAACTCAGTGAATGGTACAAGAAATAAAGGGTTTACATGAATGATCCCGAGGTTCGTGTCAAAACAATACATGCATCTTAGCTTGTTCAAAACGTATACTTATAATATGGCTTGCTTCAGAACATATGCTTAGCAAAACTTGTACAAAACACACTTGGCATAACTTGTATCAAAACATATACTTAGCATAGCTTACATCAAAACATACTTAGAGTGCTACTTAGGCTTAACGTCCCCTAACACGAAAGGACGGTGTTACTTAGGCTTAACGTCCCCTGACACGAAAGGACGGTGTTACTTAGGCTTAACGTCCCCTAACACGAAAGGACGGTTCCAAGAATGCCATCCGAAACAGAACTTATACTTAGCATAACTTGCATCAAAACATACGTAAAGTGCTACTTAGGCTTAACGTCCCCTAACACGAAAGGACGGTGTTACTTAGGCTTAACGTCCCCTAACACGAAAGGACGGTGTTACTTAGGCTTAACGTCCCCTAACACGAAAGGACTCCAAAACGTTGTGCTACTTAGGCTTAACGTCCCCTAACACGAAAGGACGGTGTTACTTAGGCTTAACGTCCCCTAACACGAAAGGACGGTGTTACTTAGGCTTAACGTCCCCTAACACGAAAGGACTCCAAAACGTTGTGCTACTTAGGCTTAACGTCCCCTAACACGAAAGGACGGTGTTACTTAGGCTTAACGTCCCTTAACACGAAAGGACGGTGTTACTTAGGCTTAACGTCCCCTAACACGAAAGGACTCCAAAACGTTGTGCTACTTAGGCTTTAAGTCCCCTAGCACGGAAGGACTCCAAAACAAAACTCATACTTAGCAATCAAAACTTATTCCTAATACATAAAAATATGAGTAATCATTCATGCTTAACAAATACTTTTCAAAACAAGGCAAAGCAAAGCTTATCAAAACCTTATAACATAACTTTATTAAAAGTACCACTCACTTAGTTCTTGGGACGTCGGATTCACAGCAAGGTCCAAGTCCTACAAACACATAACAAGTCTACTGAACATACTTCTCAGAACAAGTCTCACATGCATGCAAATGATCTCCGAAAACATGCTGGGAGTCAAAACACTGTTTTACATGTCAAGGGGACATGCTGGGTACCAACCAGGCCTTTGCCGAGGTCCCACACCTCCTGGCCGAGGTGTGGTTGCCACGGCTTCGGCGTGCAACTGCATGCCGAGGTTCATACAAGACAAACCAAAGGTGCAAGTGATCATGCGAGGTAGGCCAAGGTGAGAATGATCTCAGCGACTACACTTCGGGAAGTGAAGTCTGGGAATCTGGGTTTCCACCCGTGAAGAACATGAGTATGAGATGAATGCCAAAATCATAACTTGCTTATTCAAAATCTGGGTTTTCATGTTATGGGTTCGAAAACATGGACCTGGATACCCATACTTGAAGATCATACAAAAACAAACAAGAAAACATGAATCTTGGCATGAGCTTTCGGATCAAAACATGGCTTTTCTTGAAGAACACTTGAATATCATTTTCTCTTTCCAAAACCGAACTTCAAAACGATGCATGGCTTTCAAAACATATTCAATCATGCAATGTAACAACATAAACATAAGGAACAAGACGAGAGGATCAAGAATCTAACCTTAGAACACGAATCTAACGATTGGATCTCTCGGAATCAAGCTTGGAAGATCTACCCTCCCTCAAGAACTCCTCTCCCTCTTCCTAGAGCTTCTCTCTCTTCCTTCTTGGAACAAAACACAACAAATGAGGGGTTTCTCTCCCTGCCGGCTGATTTAACACTCAGCTCGGCCACGTGGCATTACCGGGTTGGTTCTCTTCAAAAAGGTGACAGATTGACAAGACAAGGTTCTGACAAAACGTACTCAACAAGCTACACAGCAAACACTCCGGCAATGAATAACATCGGCAAGGACAAGACATCGGCTAGCAAAAGGCAATGACCTCAGCTAAGAACAAGACTTCGGCAGTGAGGTAACAATGACATCGGCTTGGGAGGACAGAGCCTCGGCAACTAAGATGACAATGATCCCGGCTAGGAAGGACAACACTTGACTGAACTGTGCCACACCTCGGCCCAGGTGTGCCACACCTCGGTCTAGGTCATACCACTTCCAGGGCAAGATCACTTGGGTTCAAGATAACATCTCGGCCCAGATAATACACACCTCGGCCTCGGCGATACACACCTCGGCCCAGATGATAATCATCTCGGCCAGTATGCCAGAACAAAGGTAGAGATCAAACAAAGGGATTCCAAAACAGTTGAAGGCTTAAGATGACCTCGGCTTGGATCAACCTAGGCTTCACATAACTTAGGCTTAACATAACTCAGGCTTGGCATGACTTAGGCTTAACATAACTTAGGCTTAGCATAACAAGGGAGGAACAAAGCATACATATACACTTAAGCAAATCACATAAGCACAAAACAAGGCAAGAATCCATGGATGCAAATCTTAACATGGCAAAATCATATAGATGCATGCAAGCATAACTAAGACATGAAAATGTGGGTCCTTACATATCCGTAAGAGATTAGTCACGGCTTAGAGTCGCCAGAAGAGTTATGATGACCATAGGAGAAGACCCTTGTCTTTTGAGGTGGGAGACCATATGTTCCTGAAAATATCACCTAGACGGGGTTTAATGAGATTTGAGAAGAGTGGGAAGTTATCTCCTTAATTTATTGGCCCTTTTGAGATCCTTGAGCGGGTTGGGGAGGTTGCTTATCGTTTGGCGTTGCCGCCACCACTTTCCGGAGTACATGACGTGTTTCATATTAGCATACTTCAAAAGTATGAACCAGATCCATCGCATGTATTGGATTGGACCGACTTGGAGGTAGATGAGGATGCCTCGTATGAGGAAAAACCGGTGAGGGTCTTGGATAGACAGGACCAAGTCTTGCGAGGCAAGACAATTCCCTTAGTAAAGGTATTGTGGAAACATCATGAGGTTGAGGAAGTAACTTGGGAGCGTGAATTTGAAGTCGGAGACAAGTATCCAGACTTATTTATTGATGTTTAAACATGTATTGCATTGCGATTATGATTGATAGAATGTGGAGACATTGTATATGTTGTTTACATTTTGGAAATATAAGTTATTATAAACATTGTATATATTTGAGAATGTGGAATATCATATGTATTATGTCACTTTTGGAAGCATTGTATGTGCTGTATAAAATTTTGAGGATTTGGACTTTGATTTAAACATTGCAAATGTTTGGGAAATTATAAAAAAAATGTAATTTCCATGTAGGACTAGTGTATCGAGTCAATGAGAATGGATGACCGAAGGATGGGTCATGGTATTGAATTTGTGGGAATCACATTGTTGTAAATGCTCTATTGTTAATTTGAACTTGATTTGTAATTTCGGGGACGAAATTCCTTAAAAGGGGAAGGTTATAGCGATTCCAGTTTTGACCCGTTATCTATTGTATTCCGGACTTGGGTTGATATGGTTTAGAATGGTTTTTCATATCTTGATTCCTTTATTTTGGTTATCGAGTTGTGATCGTGCGTTTGGAACAAGTTGGTTGTTTGTATTTCAAAACCTGTGTTGCCCAGATTTTGACTCTTCCGCTCGAGCGGGCATTCTTGCGCTCAAACGAACATCACAAATTTGCTCTTCCGCTTGAGCGGCCATTCTTGCGCTCGAGCGGGACTTGTCAATTGTCAGTATTTTTGCAAATCTGTAAATACTAGGAGAATGCATTGGACGCTCGAGCGTCCATTCTCACGCTCGAGCGAGAACCTTTGTCTGCAGAACTTCTGAAAGTGTGCATTCCACGCTCGAGTGGAACTTTATGTCTAACGCTCGATAATCACTTTCTATGCTCAAGCGGACTGTGCATATAACAGTCCGAGAAGATGATATTTTGAATCACTTTTTCATTTCTCTCTCTCTAAAACTTTCCAAAAACTTTGTTCTTGAGCCTCTCTCTCTCAAACTCACATTTTCTCTTAGATTTCATCTAAATCTGTCGATCTCTTTACCTTAATGCCTTTGAGAAAAAGGTAGAGTGCATCAAGATTTACATTTTGATCCGAATAAAAGTGGGTTTCAGTGTTCTTGGAGTTTCTCTCTTACGTGGCTCATCTTCTTCTTTTGAGGTAGGGATTTTTCTACACCTTCATATGTTATTTAGCTTAGATATTTGTTATTTGTGTAACAATGGTGTGATTTGGGGAAGTTTTGAACAAACCTAGGGTTTGGGTATAAAACAGAAAGAGGGGTTTTGGTGAATAAGATGAAAATGATCATGGGGTTTGAAAATGATGTTGTGTTGTGTCTAATTTGATGATTTTTGGCATTTGGTTAATGTTTGGGAAAAAAGGGGAGAGTTTGCCCTAAATAGATCAAGCTATTATTTTATATAAATAGTTGAAGTTAACATTGAAAATGTGAGATTAGAAGGGTATTGGTATGAATGGTGAGATTGGTTATGTATTATCTCAATCTTTGGAAATTTTGAATAGATTATTTGTCATGAGATTAAATATTTGTTTAGAAATATTTGTATTGGGTTATCGGTGGAGGATAGCCATGATTGTTATAGAAATTGCATGCAGTTTAGGTAAATTGAAACTAATCGCTTGTGGTTGTCATTGAATATAACTATGCTTATATTCATTGTATATGTATGATTCTTTGGGAGTAGAAACGAGATGTACTCCACGTATGATTATATGTTTAAATTCATTACATATGTATGAATGATTGTTTGGGAGGAGAAAGGAGATGGACTCCATTATAATTAAGTTGGCCGGAGTGTCTTGGGTGAAAATCCCGAAATTATACATGGGTGCCGATCCCGCGGACGAAATATCCATAAAATGGCAATGGTAGTACTTGTATAGCCTACGTTTACATGGGTCCCGTTTCACGGTTTCCCGCAGACGAAATATCCGTGAAAGGACAGTTTGAAGTATTTGTATGTTGATGATGTGATTGTTGAACCATTGAGTCGTAGTCTCATTTGGATTGTTAAAGAAATTATGAAATTGACTCATGAATTGAGATAGTAAATGAATTGGAAGTGAATTGGAGAAAACTGGATTATGATTTGAAATTTGATGACTTTTGAGAATTTAAATCGTGGATGTTTTATCATAGACATTGTATACACTTCTTGTACTTATACCTTTGCTAAATTTCATATACTGTGTTAGATGATTCCTACTAGGCTGTGGCTCACCCTACTTGGAAAATAATTTTTCAGGTGTTGGTGACATTGTAACAACCCTCGTCACTGTTTACTGATTACCTACTTATTACTGTTTACTGAGACTGAACATGATTGATAATTGAATTGATTAAAGTACCGAACTGACTGACTGAGATCCGAAACTGAATCGATTGACTGTAACTGTTTAAATGCATAATCTATCTGTTTGACTGCCAAATTACATGTTCTCATCTTATGCATTAAACTACAAATTGAAGGCCTTATCGGCGGCCGAAGCCAAAATTGATTAATGTTCTGTGTTCATCATAATTAATGTGATTTTATGGCACATTTATCTGAAAATTGATTTGGTATGGTTAAATTAGATTAAAAATGAATAACATGTAAAGTTTGACTTATTTACTAATTTGCCACCCTTAGTGGCCCACTACCCCAACATTTTGAGCCTTACATACACTTAGGCAAACATTTCATCAGCTCCTTTCTTTTGTTCCCACCGAATTTAGAGAGAGAGGAAGGGAGAGACTTGAATTCATCTTGTGTTTTGGCTTGGAACTTGAAGGAAATTGGAGTGTAGTTGCTAATTGGGCTTCTAGACCTTGAATACAAGACTTGAGATAGGTTCATTGCCCTCTTGTATATGTTTTGAGTTTAGTTCTTGCATGGTTTAGAGCTAAGTTGAAGTCTAGAGCCAATCTATGGCTTGTAATGTTGAATTGTAGCTTAATTGTTGCATGCATGTGTATAGTGAAGAGTTTGAGCTTGAATTCATGGAAATCTTACATGCATGTCCATCTTTTGACTATAATCCATGATTTCACCATGTTCTTGAAGAAATGAGTTCATTTGAACAAGCTTTGAAGCTTTAATTTGGTTTAAAACTCATGCATGACATGTTTGAAGTTATTCTTGAAAATGGGTTGGAAATTTGGATGTAATTGACTCACCCTTGGGCTTTAAATTCACAAATTGAGCTTTGAAACTTGTTGTACTTTGAGTTTAAATGTGTTTTCCAGAATTTGGGCTCAAGAGGTCTAGTATAGAGTGGAAGAATGCTTGGTTTGAGCTTGGGAGGCAAATCTGGAAATTCCAGAATTTGGCCCCTTCGCTCGAGCGAAGGATTCCTCGCTCGAGCGACCAACCTTTACTCTGAGCCACGCTCGAGCGAAGAATTGGTGGCTCGAGCGTAAATTTGCAACATCCAGTACTTTTACTGTTTCGACAGACCGCTCGAGCGAAGGATTTCTCGCTCGAGCGAAGCCTTTGATTTTGGAAGCTCGCTCGAGCGAAGGAAGGCTCGCTCGAGCGAGGCTACTATTTTCAGCAAACTTTACAAAATGTTTTCTAAGTGTATTTTTGCATCCTCATTCCATTCTAGGCATTCTTAGGCCTAGTTTAAGACATCTTAATGAGGATGTAGATGTAGAATACACCGAGGCAAATTAGGGATTAAGTTATTGATCTTCCCCAACTGTATAGCTTAGTGTGTGTTCATCCTGTATACTGTGTAGGGTTGGCTTACCGAGGGGACGCTCTAGCTTACTGTAGCCCAGAACTTTGTGAGTAACAACTGTGTAAAGATATGTTCAAAAATGATTATCTTCTGAACTGTTTACTTTATTGAATTGTTTACCTTATTAAGCTGTCTACTTTATTGAACCGTTTGCTGAACCGTTCACTGAACTGAAATGTTTACTAAATTGAACTGTTTACGAAACTGCTTACTGAATTGAACTGGTTACTGAACTGGTTACTGAACTGTTTACTGAATTGATATTGTTTACTGAACTGATACTGTTTACGGAATTGAATTGTTCACTGAACTGACACTATGTACTGAATAAACGCATGTCTTATATTATGAACTGTACTGTGGCATCCTTGGCACTTACTGGTTACTGTTACTGTGACAGAGAGATCTCTGTCGGTTCCCAAGTTTGGAACCACTACTGTTTACTGTTATGATGGTCATTCTGTATTTCTGATATGAAACAAAGTGCTGTACGGAACTAAGTGCTACACTGTGAGCCACCTCTAGAATCTATGGAATTAAGTGCTACAGTGTGAGCCACCTCTAGAGTCTGTGCGAGACACCTCTTAAATCCACAAGTACTGTACTGTTCTCTGAATTAGTACTGTTACTGTTACTGTACTGCTACTGAAGGCCATCATTTACTGTTTGGTCTGTTAAGACCCGGTCTTTTAAGACCTACTGTTTACTGTACTGTTATGCCAATGGATGTACCACATATCACTGCTTTAACTGAATGACTGTTATGACCTGAAATATGAGCCACGAACTTAATGACTGATAAACTGACTGGAATGACTGTTTTCAATACCGAAAGGACATTTATTCTTAACCCCCTTTACGCATTATGTTATTCACTGGGCTTTAGCTCACTGCTTATGTATATATATGTAGGTGTACAGGCACCAGACCGCAGCTAGGAGCGTCAGGCAAGCTTTAATTTTGTCAAGCCAACCACTGTGCCTCACTGCGAGGTTCCGAGCCTATCAAGCTATGGCTTAGGGGCTTAGGGGTGTTTTATTTCCCCGTTTGTCTCTGTAACTGTTTTGTTTACTGTATAGACTGATAGCACCGTACTGTACTGTTTAATAGGGATTAAGTCCCACTTTTGACTGATTGTATATTTTGTGCATACTATTCTGTACTGAAAGTATAAATGTATGAAAAATCTTTTTGCATACAGACTGTCAGCTCATTGGACATTGTTTATTTACTGTATTGGCTTCCGCCATGCCCCTGTACTCTGTATTACTGTATTACTGTCCAGCAGGCCTTTGGTAGTCTCGGATTACTGGCCGGTTACGGTGCTAAACCCATAGGGGCGGGTTTGGGTCGTGACAGACATGCCTCCACTAAGGCAATAGCTTGGAGAGACTATTGGAAGCAAGAGCTTCTCTTTTTGTTATTTCTTTTGTAAAGCCAAGGCCTCGAAATGTAATTGAGCGAAGCTCATTTTGTTGTAACCAAGTCAAGGCTTAGAAAGGTGCAAGCCAATAGGGCATTTATCTACGTTAAACACTTTTGTATCATTAGCTTCATGTAATGAAAGGACTATTTATTCTGAATTATGCGATTATTATTTATGCTTTGGGTTATTTATTGTATGATTTTGAGGGCGTTACACTTGCACCGAGCACATTTTGCAACAAATGATAGGGGGGTTCGGATGTGGGGTTGCGACAAGGTGGTAAGCAGTGACGGAGCTAGAAAATTAAATTAGGGAGGACACTTATTAATTACAATATCGAAAATTTTTACAAAAATATTTCACACAAGTTTTTACGATTGATTTCAAGAAACATCAAAAAAAAAATAATAGTATTTATAACTAGTGTATCATGGACAATACAAAAAAATATGGATATAAGTCTTAAAATAAATTATATAATGATAAAAAAAAAATTATACGAAATTTGATTAAAAACTCAATATAATGGTAATACCACGTCATCATTGATATGTGATATCACCAACTAATAGTACATAAATACATAGATAGTGAACCTCACATGTCAAATATAACTAACAATCCAATAAATTTCATATTTTTATAGAGAGATTACTTATACTTGCATGTCAATAATAATGACATCACCATTACATTCAAAATTTTTCATAGATAATATGGTTTATAGTAGTTTTTTCATTTTCAATTAAAATAACCCTTATTGTTCTCATAATTTTTAAAATGTCATTAACATTTCACTCTAATAATATTTTTGTATTTTTTTTATTTAAAATATTTTCTTTATGTTTGCAAAATTAAAAAAAAAAAAAAATTTAAATCCAAGAGGCACGTGATCCCCTAGGCCTTCACTCCCTCCGTCACTGGTGGTAAGAATGGTGACAATAGTGGGGACCATGGTGTGAAAAAGTATGGCAAGGGCAATAGAGTCGCATGAAAGGTAATGGTGACAGTGATAAGTAAAAGAAATGGACGGGAGTGGTAATAAAGATTTTTCAACAAGTCGCATGGAGTCGTTGACATTGGTGGCCAGAAGTGCATAATAGAAAAAGAAAACAAATGAATGGAAAGGAATAGAGGGAGTTTTGTCTAAGAAAACATTTTTATCCTCTTAATATGATATTTTTATGGGATTAAAATTACTTTTCATTTGGTGTTTCTTTATTACATTTAGGATGATGTTATTGTTGCACTGATATATATATATTGAAGTAACTAAATTATTTTATTTTATATCATAGTGATTTTTTGGCTAATTTTGCTCTCCAAATCCATAAAAGTGGTAAGTCTTCCGATCTTTAGATCATGTTTATTGGCTGACTATGAGATAGGATTGGATTGCTAATGATGTGGGTTTCACAACAGTTTGTTTGGTGGCTTCATTATTGGACGGAAATTGTTACTCCAACCTTATTGCTAATCCTACACCACCACTAGATTAGCTTTTCCTCTCCGAAGATATGATTGAAAAATCAATCCCTAGACTGGGAGGATAGCTAGCCGCTGCAACAATATTATATATATTTTTTGGAATGTGAAACTACTGTGGCTTTTGCACTGAGATTAAAATATTAAAAATTAAAAAAATATTAATTTTACATATTAATACTATCAATGTTATTACTAATTCGGTAGTGTACAAACAAACACTCTTTATCATACATTTTCAATTTAATACTACCACGCTAATAATCTGCTCACTCAATCCTACCGTACTCTTAATTCCCTTCATCTTAGTTGGCCAAATAAACGTGACATTAGAAACGACAATTGACTTCTTAATAATCGCTTTTTAATCATAATAGCGACTCCCAAAAGAATAATTATTGTGTTCGATTTTAATTTTTTGAATTCAATTTTATGGAAATTGAATATTTTATTTTTCATTTTTTTATTTTTAGTAAATATTTTTAAAATTTTAAGCAATTTTATTTTTATTTTTTTAGATGCACCTTACGTAGATGGATCTAAAAAGTAAAATATTTGTAAAAAAATATTTTAAAAAATTAATAAATACACAAAAATATGAAAAATGTATTGAATTTTTGTATTTTATTTATTTATTTATTTTTTGTATTTTTGGTATTTAGTAATTTTTTTTTAAAAAAAAAATCACAAATATTATACTTTTTAAATATATTTATGTTAAATGTATCTAAAAATTAAAAAAATTACTTAAAATATTAAAAAAAAAATCAATTAAAATATATATATATACAAAATAAAAAATTTTAAAATTTTAAAAAGTGAATCCTAAAAGCCTGTTTGGTAGCACTTAAAATTAGCTTAAATCAACTTTTAGCTTAAATTAAGTTGTTTTGGTGTGTTTGGTAGAACTTATGGAGATAGATTATAACTTTGATTAAGACATTTTCAACTTAAATTTGTAAGTAGCTTGGGGGGTGCTTTTTTATTTCAGCTTATGCGCGCAACTGAAATTGAGGGCATAAATGACTTAAATGTCCCTCCAAAACTTCAAAAATTACGAAAATTCCATTATATAAACCCTTTTTCTCTTTTGACCTAACACTCTCCTCTCCTCGCACACGGTGCTCTTCTCTTCTCCTCTCTTCTTTGGCAAACGACAAAGAATTGCCTCCACATCTCCAAGATCGCAGGCGATTGTTCACTTTGGTCCCCTGTTTTTCGTTGATCTCCACCAAAAAGGTAAGATTTCAAACACTATGTTTGTTATATATAGATATATATATACATATCGATTTAGGTTTTTTTTTTTTTTTTTTTGGTTGCTCTGTGAAATGGTGTGCATCCGATTACTAAAAAGCGCTCTCTCTCTCTCTCGCTTCTCTCTCTAATTACTGTGAAATGGTGCATCCTATTACTGTCAAATGGTGTGCATTCGATTACTGAAATGGTGTGCTCCTATTTTTCGACGATCGTTTTTTGTTTTTGTTTTTGAAAATCTGTAGTTAGATTTTGTATGTAAGTAGTGTTTGTGTGTGAAATTAGTTAAAAAACTAGTGTTTGTATGTAAGTAATTTTCATTTTTTTAAATAATTAAGACTTGAAATTTTGAAAATTTTTGCTTTATTTTCCTTCATTTTCTCAGTATTATCTAGGGTTTTTAATTCTTTTATTGTTCTTATTTATATGTATTTTTAGATTTTGAAGGCATTTACTTTGGTGAAGCTAGGGTTTTATGCCATTTCTAATCATTTTCGAACTGAGAAATGTCATTCTTCTAAAATTTGTACATGTTCTTCAAATTCTGGGTCATATTGCAAAGATAAATGTTCTGGTTTGCATTTCTAGTGTCCCAAACAGATTCTGGAAAAACTAGTGAGTAATTAATTTTAAATGACATATATATGTTGCAAAATTATATTGGTATGGCCCTAGTAGTTGACCTACAACCTAAATTTTTTTCTGGTAAATGAATTACATTAAATTCTCCACCTATGCACCAAGGGCAGCCCTAACTTGTTCTAACCTGAACCAACTCTCTACCCACAAAAATGTTTATTTTGTATATGGATGTAAGAATTATTTGTGATCCCCAAATTGAAAATAATGCATTTTACTAGAAGTATGTCAATTCAAACTCAAAATTAGATTATACAATTGAGTTTTTTGGAGTGAGTACTTGGTTTGGCAAGTGATGGATGTTTAAAAAAAAAAAAGTTCAGTTTGAACAAAGTTTATATAGGACAGATGGAAAACAAACATAACCTATTCTTGCTCTGCTAACTGATATGGATGTTGAATTTTTTCTATGATGTTATTTTAGTCGATTTCATTTAAAATACTAAGACTTTATTACTGAATATCACATTTGCGAGTAAGAATAGTAGTATTTTGTGAGATTTGTATATTTGTGTAATTATATTTTCTTTATGTGGGGCTATTTCATGCTTGATCCAAATAACAAACCCAAAAGTGAAAACATTATTGTTTACCGCACTAGCTGTAAATAAGGTTAACAATCAAATTGTATAGTCGTGTTAGAAAACTCAAATACTTTTATTGTGTGAGAAGTATTATCTCAATCATCTTTCATAAACTTAAATGTTGGCATGACCAAATAAAATGTATTATACAATTAACTTTCTGATCAATTTTAGAGGATTTGGATTCAATTCTTCCCAATTAATGCAGAGGCATGTCATCCTCTAGTAACTATTTTGGAAGTGCTGAGACCTTGGACTTCAAGTATGAGGCTTTAAAATGTGATTGCGGTCTAAGAGCTGCCAAAAGGGTTACCGAGTCTGACAAGCCATCTAAAAGAAGACTATATTTCATTTGTGAGAAGAGAAATTGTCAATTTTGGAGGTGGTGCACCCCAAAATCTGTGACGATGGTAGAGAGACAGAGGAACAAGAGAATGCTTTATCAAAATCAAAATATCGAGACTGTATGACTAAAAGTCAAGAACCAAATGCTTGAGTAATCCTTAATATTCATAAAGCAGCTTGTTGTGGGTCTGCTCATAATTTGTATTGTTATGTCAGTTGCATTACTCTTCAAATGATTGCAGGTAGCTTTTAGATCAGGTGTTTTTGTGCTACATAGTTTACCATAAATCATTGTACTCAGCTGTGTACCCAGTGAATGTTGATATGTCTATCCTAGTTGCCATGTGTGGTTATTTTGTACTAATCTTATGTTTTAATGCAAGTAATGATGAATGAGTATGTTTTAAAGACTTTTTTTTCTTTCATAGAATGAGTACCCAAGAGAAAACACAATATGAAAATAGGAAGAACATGGGAAAATCCTCTCAACTACCATCCGTTAAGGCTCACTAGGATACAAAATCAAATGAAATTTTTATTAAGCTTTGTGTTGAGCAAGTGAAGGCTGGACACAGACTTGATACACACTTAGATATGGTCGAATGGGAAAATGTGATAACTATGTTTAAAACTATGACTGAAAAAGCATACCAACGATTACAAATAAAAAATCATTAGGATGTTTTGAAAAAAGATTGGCTTTTATGGAATAATCTGTTAAGGGTTGAGACAGGCTTAGGCCGTGATACATTGACTAGAGTTATCTCTGCATCTGATGAGTGGTAGACCAAGAAACTGGAAGTAAGTGAATTGATTAATGTACATATTCTGGTTTTTTTTTTTTTTTTGGGCGAATTACACTAACGGTCCCTATAATTTGAGGCTTGTGTCACTTTGGTCATTGACTTTTCAATTGTAACACATTTAACCTTGAATTTTGAATCTTGTTTCAAATAAGGACAATTGAAAATACCATTGCCCAATTTTAAGGCAAAATCGTCAATTTGATAAAATATATACGAATTTGACAAAAATAAATGTCAATTTTTTTTTTGAATTTTTAAAAATTATTTCTACCAACCAAAGATAAAATTATGTAAAATTGATAAATGTTTTACACATTAATTAATTAATTAATTTATTTTACCAAATTAATTTTTATTTTGTGTTTGCCAAACAAAGACTTAATAGATTGGTTTAATAATGATATCAAAGTTGTCGCCATATTTGACTTTTAAAAAAATAAAAACTAATTTAATGAAAATAAAAACAACCGCCCATTACATGATCATCATCCAAACACATAATAAAAATTAATTTGGCAAAATAACTAAATAAATTAATGTGTAAAAAATTTATCAATTTTACATAATTTAATCTTTGGTGAGTATAAATAATTTTTAAAAATTCAAAAATATCTTTTTGACATTTATTTTTGTCAAATTAATTTATATTTTATCAAATTGACGGCTTTACCCTTAAAATTAATCAATTGTATCTTTAATTGTCCTTATTTGGAACAAAATTCAAAATTCAGGATCAAATGTGTCACAATTGAAAAGTAAGAGACTAAAGTGACATGAGTCTCAAACTATAGGGACCGCTAGTGTAATTCACCCTTTTTTTTTAAAAAAAAAAAAAAACCAAATTTTAAATAGGCCAAATCGTTAAATTTTCCTTTCTAATTGTTACAGAGGTATCCTGATGCTGCTAGATTTCAGCGTATGCTGTTGCAATTCATTGCAGACCTAGACATACTATTCTCAGATGCAACTGTTACAGGAGAATGGGCATACACCCCTAGCTTAGAGGTTATGCCTACATGATAAGGAATTTCATACCCTACATGATACTGAATTTCATGATGATATTGATTTAGAGGTGGTTCATCCTTTTGATTTAAACAAAAAACGTCTATCAAACACTGATGGTTCATTAAACAAGGGCAAGACAAAAAAGAAAGTTTTTGGTGCAGTTCTACTTAACAAGACACTTGATCGTATAGTCAATGTGGTTAAGTTATCTTCAGTAACTTCAACACAAACCTCATCAAGATATCCTTCAATTGCAGAATGTTTGGCGAAGTTGGAAAGCATCCTTGGTGTGTCCCCGGATGATGAGCTGTATGTATGGGATGCCATATTGTTCTTAAGAGACAAGCGTCGTGAGTGCTTCATGACACTTTCTACGAATGAAGTTTGACTAAGGTTTCTGAAGTTGGAGATTGAGATGGAGAAGACCAACACAGGTTATCACGACTAGTTACTTTTGGATGTATGACAGTCTTATTATTTATACTGAATTTTATTATTTTTTCATGTTTAAGACCTTTATTAGGACTTATTTTTATTAATGGTGGATTGTTTTGTTGGACCTTTATTTGGATTTTTATTAATATTATTTATGAGTATGTTGGACTTTTATTATATTGGACTTTGTTAGTTGAATGGTTGAGTAGTAGGTAACATTTATTTGAACGGTTGTGTTGGAAGTTGAAATTATTATGTAGCTGTCATTGTTAGTTGAATGGTAGGTGAATGGTTGAGTAATATGTGACATTCATTTTTGTTAGGTGGCTGTCATTATTACTATTCTCAGATGCAATTTTTATTAGGTGGCTGTCATTTGAATGATAGGTGGCATTTATTTGAATGCCGAAGATGAATGGTAGATGGCTTTAAGTATATATATATATATATGTAGATGTGTTGGCCTCAGGTGTCCTTCAATTTCGGTGTTTCATCTCTCTTCAAAAAGGTCTTTTACTGAGACAATAGTTGTGTTTTCAATGCTTTTGGCCCCCAGGTATTTCGGTAAACCAATCTTATTGTGTTTTTAATAATTAGTTGTGTTTTTAATAAATATTATTGTGTGTTCATTTCATTATTGTACTAGTAAATAAGAAGTTTTTAAATGAGTAGGTATTTTGGAAATGAGTAACAGTGGTGACGATTAATGAAATGATGATCATGATGATGAAGATGCTGAAGATGAAGGCAGCACATTGCAAACCCAACAAAATAAAAATACGCTCTTAGCAACGGCGACAATAGTTGCAGTGACATACGCGGCAAATTATTTGATAAAAGAACTATGTAGGACATCTTCTCTAATAGGGTGGAAGTGGATGACAGAATTACAAAAAGGGAATCAGATAAGAATATTTGAAAATTTTTGAATGGAAAAAAAGGTATTTTATCAATTGTGTGATTTGTTACGGAAAAACTATGGCCTTGAAACTGGACGAAAAGTCTCGATTCAGGAGGAGGTTGCAATATTTTTGTATATTGTTGGCGGTGACATTCGAAACAAAAATGTCCAAGAAAGATTCCAACATTTCAGAGAGACAATTTCAAAATACTTCAAGAAGGTGTTAAAAGCTGTTACAATGATGTCTATTGATTGGATAAGGCCTCAACCGAGAAATGGTGTGCATCCATATATTAGAAGCAACCGCAGATACTATCCTCATTTCAAGGTAATAATTAACTATAAGTGGAACTTGGGTGTTAAATATAATTAATGTTGTTAGGATATTTCTAATAATGAATAAATATATTTTTATTCTAAATTTTGTAATAGGATTGTATTGAAACAATTGACGGAACACACATCAAAGCATATATATCTCCAAATAAGCAACCTCGTTTAATAGGTAGAAAGGGGTATGTGACTCAAAACATAATGGCCGCATGTGACTTTGATATGTGTTTCACATTTTGCTTGCTAAGATGGGAAGGAAGTGCACACGATACTTAAATCTTCTTAGATACAATTAGGAATCCTAGTTATAATTTTCCAAAACCACAAGGAGGTAGCTGTTTTATGTTTGATTGCTATAGTAGATGCACTACACTCACATCTTTATATTTATTTTTACATTTATAATTGCTTACTTTCATTTCATTTTGAAATTTTTAAATAGATGAGTTTTACTTGGTGGATGCTGGGTATCTAAACATGAAAAGATATCTTGCACCTTACAAAGGAGAGAAACATTATCTAGTTGAATTTGAACATGGTCAACCCCCAAAAAATGCATAAGAAAATTCAACCAAGTACATTCATTACTTAGAAGTGTAATAGAAAGAATGTTTGGGAGTTTAGAAAGCAAGATGGCCGACGATAAAATATATCCCACCAAATTACAAGTGGCCAACCCAAGTCAAACTTATTTGTGCAACAATGGCAATTCATAATTTCATCCGACGAAATGAGTGCCGCGATATTGTATTTGACTCTTATGATAAATTCACGGATTATGTGCCTAATGAAGAAGAAGGATCAAGGTCTCAACAAGCATACCATGGAAATCATATTGAAGGTGATATATGTCAATTTACAGACAAAATTAGGAGTTGTCTAATATCTAAGAAGTTTTATTTTTATTACCTTAATAGTAATTTATTGTATTTTTATTGCAATGACACATATTCTCTTGTGAACTCAATATTTAAAAAATAAAATAAAATGAGGTAATGTAAAAATATACCAATATAGGTACTAATTATATTAATTTTTATTAATGAATTTTTTTTTTCAAAATTTAAAGTGAAGATAATGAAAAAATTACAATTTTTATGTTCATAAGAGCAAACATGACAATTACACAACAAAAAATTATTTTACAACTTATTTATCCAATACTATTCTACTGCTTAAATTCATAATTTCATAACTGCACCAAATAAGCTATTAACTTATATTCACAATTATAAATTATAATCTATTAAGTTATAATATATAATCACTTTTGCCCACTCTACTAAACGGGTCTAAATTATGAAACCGAAACTGAATACAACCCTATTGGCGTACCATCTGGGCCCAAAAAGTAAGGATGGCCCAAGCCTCTGTACTCGGTTCCCCCACCGTAACGGCTTCAATTTCGATTTCAAATTTTGAAATCAATCAATCAATCTCGCGCTCTCTCTCTCTCTCTCTCGAACAAGAACAGTATAGTGATGGAGAACCTTGAGATCATATTGGATCCAGAGACGGAGTTCCTTTACTCGAAACAAGAGACCGGTAATGAATGGGAACTATTCAAGGAGAATGTGAAGCCGTTGAAGAGAGGCCGAAACGTTCGCCTCCTAAACGACGCCCTCAAATCCCAGACCGACAATCAACTCAAGAAATCTCTCCTTGAGACTCGAAGGTATTTACACTACTGCTTATTCGTTTTAATCATATATTATCTACTACTCTAAACCCTAGTCTTATTTCTCGATTTTCTTCTTCTTCGTCTTCTATGTCTCATTTCTTTCAGGAGGTTGATTGAAGCGATTGATGAGTACAAAGGGGACGACCCTCTTCAACCGTGGCTCGAGTGAGTACTCCAATCAAATCTCCGTTTCTGAATTCAATTCAAGGGTTTTGATTCTATTTTCTGTACAATTAAGCAGAGAGAGGGAGAGAGAGAGAGAGAGAGAGAGAGCTTCTCAAGAACAGTTCAGCTCTCTCTGGCTTCCTAGAAAAGAATAGTTTTTTTACTAAACAGATGCTTTAACTCTTCGATCCCCATGTTATCTGCTCTACTTTTTTTTCCTTCTTTATTTTTTTATTTTTTTATTTTGTGTACGGTTAATTCAATTACTGAACTACTTGTTTTCTTCTTGTCATTTTGTAAAGTTGCATTAAATGGGTTCAGGAGGCTTTCCCTCCCGGCGGAGACAGCTCAGGACTGGTCGTGATTTATGAGCAATGTGTGCGTACATTTTGGCATGAAGACCGCTACAAGGATGATCTCCGTTACCTAAAAGTGTGGTTGGAATATGTGGGTTCTTTTCATCGTGACTTGCATTTTTTGCTTTGATTGATACTGTATCATTTGTAGCCTGGTGTGTGACTGGTGTCTGTGTTCATTTATAAAGCTCTTTTATCCTGGTTTTTATTTAAAAGTGGGCATTGGATCTGAAATGGCATTGCAGGCTGAAAATTGTGTTGATGCCGAAGTAATATATAGCTTTTTGGAAGCAAACAAAATTGGGCAGACACATTCTATTTTCTTCATGTCATATGCTTTGCACATGGAATCCAAGAACAAGATTAAAACTGCAAATGAAATTTTTAATCGAGGGATGTCTAGGTAAACTCCTGTTGCTTTTCCAGCAGTTCATATCTTTTGAAGATTGCATTCTGATTTGACTTCATTATGAATTACAATGTAGTTTGACAGTAATAAGATTATAAGATACTAGCATTTGATTTGATTTGTTTATGCAAACAATTTATTGGTGTTATGTGCGAGGTTTTAAGTTGGTTAGATTCAGTGACTCACTGGTTTTATTTCATTTGCATTTTTCATAAGTCAATTTTCTAATTTTACTACTAAAGATACATGCAATCATCCCAAACTTATTGTACATATTCAGCTTGCATACGATGATTGTACCAGACTTGTTGCAATTTTATCACCCACATTCATTCATTGCTTCTCACTTGTTTGTTAAGTTTGATCTTTCGATACTGAATGGTTATTAAAAAATGACAAGCATGTAATTCCTTGTTAATTTTTCTATTCAATAGGGATGCTCAACCAATTGAAAAATTGAAGGCTGCTTATAAGAAATTTCTTGCGCGTTCAATGGGAAGACCAAAAGCTACAGATGTATGCAATCCAATACATTAAAGTTCTGTTTCTCTCTCTCTCTTTTTATTTCTCCCCCCTTAAAAATTGGTTATAGTTTCCACTAAGTTCCATTTCTTCCAATTGTCAGGAGGATTTAACAGAAAATCGCTTGCCATTCCGAAGCTTTGGAACTATCTTGGCTAGGGGAGAAACCCGTAAGTTGCAATTCTGTTTTTTTGCTACCTAAAATCTTTGCTTGCTAAAGTTTTTCCTGTTGTTGCAGGAGCTCAAACTACAGAGAGTTCTGATTTTCCTAGGAAAAAACTGAAGCAGGATAGGTGAGTTTTTGGTGCTTTTAATCTTTTGAAGTCGGAGAAAATATATATATATATATATATTTTAAAGAATACTTGGTGTTGTTTTCTTAAAGGTCTTCCAGATAGGCAGAGTGGTGCATAGCTTTACAATTGCTTACATGTTCATATGTGTTATCAGTATCACTTCCTTCTGGCTTTGAGCCCTGTATTGAGGTTGTTAAGATTGGTTAAATATGGTGTGGATGAGATTTCAGAGGTCTGGTAAAGGTGCTACTTTAGGACTACAACAGAACCCACTGTTTCAAAAATGATGTATAATTCGAACATCAATTCTAAATGAACATGATTGATACAAATAACTTCATTATGCCCCTTACATTTTTTTATTTTCTTAAAATAAGATGCTATTTGACTAATTATCTAGCTTTAAGGAGTTTTATAGATATTAGTGTGATCATTATTACACTTTTGTTTTAAGGTACTCTCTGTTTCAATTTTATTTTATAGGGCTCATGGGGCTCCACTTACCATTTTCAAAGATACCAGCACTGATGTCAGCTTGGTTCATCAACCAGAGTTGTCCAAAACAGACTCAAAATCTTGGCATGGTCTTGGAGGTCGAGCAGAGAGAAATAAAGAGAATAATGCAATTCCTACCAAGTGGACATCAAATAAGGTTAGTTTTGAACTCCACACAATATGTTTTGTCTAATTGCTAGCAGTTTTGACTTTGGTTTTATCACATCATACCTGATATCTAAGGCTTTTAATTTACTGATTTCAGATTCCACGTAGACTTGGGCCTAGAACTGGAGGAGCAACTGCCAGTGCTTGCATTGAGGTATTTGTCGATGAGGAATGTGCAGAGTGAGTAATAAACTCCTTCTAGAATTTTGATGTACTATTAGCATTTTTTTTAATGGCTGCTCGTTTGCATGTAGTGAAAATTGTCATTTTTTATTTTTTTGAGAAACTTACGGTTTGCGGACATACAATAAAGAAGAGCCTCCCTAGAAATACAGGCTGGGAAATTTCCAACTCTAGAATAGGGATTCTCTAATGTCAGGGTATACCTGCCTAAAATATGTGCCACCCTATCACAAGAACGAGGAATAAAAACAAAAGTACAAGAAGAGTAGCCTGGCATTAACCAAGCACATCAATCTGGCTGGTGCAGTGGGTTTTTTGACTTCACATCTTAACAATAATCTGTGCATATACTTTCCCAAAACTCATATGAGAACAAACTAGAACAATACAACAAAAGGAATTGTTTCCACTACAGTAGGGGAAATGACAATCATGCTGAGAGCTGCATGAACAAATAGCAACTCACTTTTATCATTTCTTGCTACAACACCATTTGTCCTTTTTTCCATGTTTAGCATCTATCGCTCCGTCCATACTAATTTTAATTTTAATAATCTGTGCTGTGGAGCCTGGAGGAGGTTGTGAAACCTGAGAATTTCCTCTGCTGGCATTTGCTGTTTGCGCAGAGCTATGCTTAGTTTCCAACAAAAATTCAATGTTATATTGGCCATCGCTTTTTGCAACAATTCAATCTCTCACCAATTCTGCCTGAACACCCTAACATTTCACGCCTTCCAGAAACTCCAAGAGCTCATGTCAATCTAACCTTTAAGAATGTCCCATAATATTTGCCACCACTGGAAAAATCAACATTACTAAATAAATACTAATAGCGTCAGGTCAAAATCAAAAGGGGGATAAAGAGCCGCACACAGGTTAAGCCTCCTCCCCATAAATCTTTCTTTTACATAGATTTCATTTACCCAGAGTATATTCCCAAGACATGTCTATTTAAAAAACTTAACCTTGCCCTGAACTTTCATGTACCAAATCATTTTACACAAGTGGTTTTTTGTCTACTTCTATACCATACTACACATTATCTCTTTGTTGCCTTTGTCTCTTTGTTGCCTCTGCTCTACACTAAGTCAATGTTTTCAAAGATCCACTATCACACCATAGAGCTAACGGGAGAACAGTCATGATGCCATTATGCTACACCTGATAATTCTTGTTGGGGAGCCTTAAGCTTCCCAAACTTACCTGAGCAAAGCATTATATTGAATGAAAACTCCAGAACTTATTAATTTCATTCCTGTATACTGCATTTACCTTACTGCACAGTTCACTTGCTCAGTACATCATGGTGTTAAGCAGTGTGAAGTGCTGTGAAAATATGAAATAAAGAACATTGATGTTCTCACCCAAGGGGTTTTAGTTCCACCAAACTGATTCACTTATCTTGAAATTAAGTAAACGATGCTGTTCATAATAGTAAACCAACCCCTTCCCCAGTCAGCGGCCCTTCTTAATCAATTTCTTAGATGATTATGTTGTCATTATTGATATTAATTCCTTGTTGCTGATTAGTTATCTATCTTTTACAGAAATAAAGTGAGCAGTGAGGTTGGAAAGTCGTCTATTTTGCAGCTCAGACACGGGGATGGTCAAGACCTTAAAAAGTAAGCATTGACCTTAAAATGTCTTTTTTTATTATACTTTTCAAGTTTTCTTTTTAATTTTTTAATATTTTTTTGGCAGGGAATCGGAGCTATTGAGAGAAAACCCATTACGCAACTTTTCACCAAATTTTCTTCCCAGATAATCAACGTACAATGCTCATCTATGTTTGTTATGTTGTATGAGTTAATGTACGGGTCACCTTTTATCTGTAAAGCTTGATCCCATTGTTATCCATGAATATTTTCTAATTGCTAAGAAAATTGGAACCTGCTATGTTTTATTGTCATTCCATAAATTTTAATGGAATCTTGCACAAGCACACTTGTGGTATGTGTACCTAATACGTTAGTGCTATTTTCCTGATTTTCTTCCATTGAAGTGCTGTCTGGTTCTGCATTCAAAATCCCGATTAAGGTGAGTTCCTGTTGATGTTATTTGTAGTACCCGAGCCGCCAATCTGTGCATTGCTATATGCCAAGTTTCCTCTTGTGAAGGGTTCAAAAAGAACAATTAACCCTTGTGGTGTAGTCTGAACAAATGTTTTCATGTATATATATATTTTTTAAAATTGAAAATGAAAACATGTTTGGTATACTTTTTTTGTTTTCAAAAAATGAAACTTTTAGTCTAAAATTTTCAATAAAAAATTATATATTTTCATTGTTTTCAAATTAAGTTTTTACTCTCTTCTCCATCGCCCACCATCTTCGGTCCACCCACTGCTGCCACAACTACCTTCTAACGAGCTCCAGTCACATTTTGGCAGGCACTACATCCGTTTACCCTCATCCATTAGTCAACAACTCTAGTAACTCACCAATTATGTTTTTCATTAATTTGTTTTTCCGATTTTTGTGAACAAAAGTAAGAAATTGACAAATTTTATCAACATATTTTAGTGTTTGATATAACAGAGAACAAAAATCAAGAGACAATATTAATATATATATATATATAGTTTTTTTTAAAGATGACAGATATTTTCTAATTAAAACCTTATAATGCTATCACAACCACTTTTATAGTGACTAGTAGACTACATCACCAACACACCTGCACATCTGCTACAAAAGTCGTGACTGCCACAACCAACAACCTTCGTCACCTAGGGAATCCAGGAGCCTACAAGTGCATGGCAACACCGGTTCAATTTGTCGGGGAGAAATTTTAGAACCCACGTGCTTGACATTAGGATTCAACATATATTATTTAAAACTCAAACTCACTTAAAAACTTAAACTTATAAGTGGAAAGTTTATCTAATGTATATTAAGACACATTTTTTTTACTCTTTATTTGATGTGGGACTTTATCTTTACCTTTACACATGCTCCAACAATCTCCTCCTCATGTGTAAACCAAATATTGGGCCTTTCCTTACTCCCTCAAATCTTGATCTATTATCCGCAAGTTCATCATAGATCAAGCACACTCCCCTTTAATCTTGATCTGTAACTCTCTAGCATCGAGTCCAACATAGGTCACCTCCACGCACACTAAATCGTGAGCCACCATACTCTATTGAGAGAGCCACCACATGCTCCGACAATCTTCCCCTCATGTATGAATCAAACAATGGGCCTGTCCTTGTTCCGCCTCAAATCTTTATCTATCATTCGCAAGTTCATCATAGACCATACACACTCCCCTTTAATCTTGATCTATAATTCTTCAACATCAAATCCAACCTAGGCTACCCTTATGCGCACTTAATCGTAAGCCACTATACTCTATTGAGAGAGCCACCTTGCCGCGGTCCAATCTCCACGTGCACTAAGAATATATTTTTCTCTATCAAGAGTCACTATGGAAATTTTTTTTTTTTTATAATTTTTTTGTTGCTTTATCAAGAGTTTTTGTGCAAGCTCAAGCCCAACAACATTGATACTCTAGAAAAGCTTGCCCATAGATCATTAGCCATTGGCTCTAATACCAGTTGTGAAGGAATCGGGGAGTCCACAAGCACACAGTAACACCGGCTCAATTCATTTGGGAGAAATTTCAGAGCCACATGTTTAACATCAGGGCCCAACATATATTATTTGGAACTCATACTCAATTAAAAGCTTAAACTTATAAGTGGAGAGTCCACCTAATGTATATTAAGACTCATTTTTTTTTTACTCTTTATTCGATGTGTGACTTTACCTTTACCTTAACACATTCTCCAACATTTGTTTCACTACTGCTACATAAATTTTTAGAAAAATTTAAATTCAGTATAGAATTTTAAAAAATATATATTAACAAGTAGTAAATTTTATATATATTAATAATTAAAGTTATAATTTTTTTTAATATATCTGTATTAATTACCACTTATCGGTAATTTTTCCTAAATTTTAACGTTTGCATTGTCGCCGAAAAACCAAAAGGTTTCCGGGGAAAACACTATGGTGCACACTCGTACCTTATAACTGTTGGCTCATATTTTGTAAGAGCTAATCGCAGCTTGACATGTGGTACATAAAGGGCAATTCGGGGAGTTAATACAAGTTTTCAATCAAAGATAGATACGAGGCAGATCATATTGGTTATAATCAAGGTTCTGAAAAGCTGTTGCGGTCGCCGTAACAGTGGCGGTGGCGCGGTTGCAGTTGCGGGGTGTAAAGGCCACAGCGTAACGGTTACGGGTACCAGAACTGTGAATTTTTTTATTTTTCACACAATTTGCAAAAAACTTACCGATACGCATATTTTTTTCCAAAATCATATTTATTGGGTTTTAAAATAAACTTTGATAAATTTTTGATAATTGTTAAGTATGATCCTATATATTTCATATTTTTAAATCACTAGAAAATGAATTTTTTTTACATTTTATTTCAATAATTAATGAATTTATATGTCATAAATCCATATTACACTTGTGGCAAAAATTTCTTTTATTGGACTTAGATGTATAAAATTATTTTTAATTATTATACTTGTGGAAGCATATGTACATTTTAACTCAAATAGTTTTAAAAAAGTATACATCCTTAATGGAAGAACTTGACAAAGTACATAATATCATAGCATAAATCACAAATAATAGAGAGAACATTTTACATAATGTTACTACTAAAATTACATAATGTCACCACCAAAATGAGTGAGTGATACATCTTGGGATTCAGATTGTTGAGCTTGATTGTTGCTGCTACCTTCACCCCACCAAAATGAGTGACGTGGTGCATCTTGGGATTCAAATGTTGAGCTTGATTGCTGGTGCTACCTTCACCCCATCCAGTAGGAAATATATAAGTGAATGTGCTCATCATTTCATCACTTTCTGTTTGGTGAATTGGAGGAGAAAATGGATACCTTGGCTAAAAAGGATCAATATACTCTTCTTGAGTTTGTAGATAATTTGGCAAACCGTATCCTAGAGGACCATGTTGTTAAGGGGGCCAAGGGTAATTTTGTTGAGGTGGGTAAGGATAGCTCTGGCTATCACTGCTATAGGATGGGTAAGGGTGATATGGATAACTCTGACTACCATCAGATGAATCAAGCTGTTGTTCTCTGCTTCTTATTCTTCTTTCATCTCTATGTGTATTACTACCATGAAACCTCCTAGGTAGTTGGGGTAAAGGTGCAACAGGTTCTCCAATATCATAATGTTCTCCAACATCACATAATCCAAATGCTCCACTAAAATCTTTACTTCCTGCATCAAAACTAGTACCATCACCACCATTGTCGTTGCCACCACCACCGTCACCGTCACCGTGAGAAGTGCCTCCACCATCACCATCATCACCTCCTTCTTCAGACGGTGTTAAACCACCACTATTATCACTTTGAGTTGGAGTAGGAGTTGAGCTTTGAGAAGTGCGTCGAGCTTGATATCTATGGATGTCACGACCATCGTTTCCATTGTTGCCATCGCTATTGCCATCGTCGCCACCACCACCATCATCTTCTGAGACCAAATCTAGCCATTTAGAATTATCCATACCATCTATTAAAGGATTTTCCCTTTTCTTCTATCTATGGACTTATTAGATCATCTTCTTCAAATATGGAATCCAAGTTAATAGAATTAAAACTCTTATTAATCTCCTCTTGGCTGCTTCTTTTAACGTGTCTTAATTTTAATCTCATGTTGCAGGTGATGAAGACTAATCTTTGGATTTTCTTATATTTCAATCTATTCCTCGTTTTCGTATGGATGAGACTAAATGTACTTCAATTACGTTCATAGTGAGATGATGTGGTGGTTTGACTTAACACTTTCACAGCTATTTTTTGAAGTTCAGGAGCACAAAATTACATGAATAATCCACCACTTAGCTGCACAAAATTACATGACATTAGACATAAGACAAAATATGATAGAAAATTATTTAAGTATTCATATATTATAAATTTGTAATTTTGAAAATAAAACTTGGATTTGATTGTTTCCATACTCTTTGTGCTAAAGAAGTGCCAAAAGTTTCCTGTTTATCTTGAAATAGCAACAACTACAATTTGGACAATCATTACAAGTAACATTTGCAAAAGTAAATTATTACTATTAAAATTTAAATAATTTGTACGTACTTGATTTGTTACTTTCACTTGAGCATCCATATTAGGCTCCAATCTGGTAATTACTTTTTTAAGTCCATCAATCATTTCTCTTATTATTTCACCGGATGAGGTAATACCATATTGGAATTGAGGATTTAAAAAATATCCTTAAAAAATAAAAAGACAATTAATAATTGTAAGTAAATATTCGTTTTATAATTGAAATCGTAACACTTACCAGCTGCATGCAAATCTTGATGTAATTGAAAAGACCATCGAGTATTAATAATTTTCCAATACTCGGTGTAGTAGCGACAATCTTTTTTAATTGCAAACTTTGCTCTATCTATAGCTTCATATATGAAACCCATTGTTGGCTTCTCATCCCCATCAACTAACCTCAATACTCTGACTAGTAACTCATAAACTTTACAAAGTTCTGTTGCTTTCTGCCAAAACTCCTTTCCCAAAATAATTTTTTTCACCTTGTAAGGCTGCCCAGTCTTTGCCTTCCCCCATCTAGAATTCTTCCACTCATCACTATTAAACATAGCTCTTAATTGTTGTTTATATCTAACAATACTCTCACTAGCAATAAAAATTGTAGGAAATCGAGTGATGGCAGGTTGAATCAATTCTCTATCTCTAGTGAATTTTCTCATTAAATCCAACACCCATCCACTATTATAAATGAAATTAGTGATGCTTTTACCATCTTCAATCACATTTGCTACACTTTTCTTATTAGCTATGTATTTTAGCATGAGATCGATACAATGTGCTGAACAAGCTGTCCAATATAAATGTTTTCTTTTTCTCATTAACATTTTCCCGGCAGCTTTCAGTGCAGGTTCATTATCAGTTACCATTTGAACAACGTATTGCTCTCCAATTTCATCAACAACTTTATCTAACAACCTAAAATAATATTCAGTAGTCCTACTAATAATATTAGAGGCATCAATTGATTTGTGAAATATAGTACCTCTATTGTAGTACACTAAGAAGTTGATGATATGTTGCCGAGTTAGATTGCTTCAACCATCACACATGATGGATGCACATCTCTCTGCCTAAATTCCCTTGAATAATCCTATCCATTCTGTCATTTCAGCATGCTCCATGTCCAAATATACTTCAGAAACTTCATAACTACTAGGACCCTTTACTCCTGGCCCTATTTCAGTAACAACATCAAACATGGGTTGTGTATACTCTGAATCAACTGCATTAAATGGAATATGGTTATAGAGTATAAACTTGGACACTGCTCGTCCCATTCTCTTCCTTAACTTCTATAAATTCATTGTAGAGATTTTCCGCTGCTTTGTACTCTTGCTCTTTTGGAGTTCTACATCCATTGCTCTCAATCTTACTTCAGGAGCATTGGGCTTAATCCAATTACGTCCACTCCCACCAGTTTTACGCACGGATTGTGATCGACGAAAAATATTAGCAATACTTGACCCTTTTGGCATTCTTTGACCACTACCCCCTGTTGCAGAACTATCACCTGCATTATATTGTGATCCATGACTTGCAGTACCTCGTCTAAATTGTTGTCTTTCCTCCCATTGTTGTTGTGAATGAATACTTGCTTGTTTAGCCCTGATCATCTCTAGATCAGAGTCAGAGTCATCGTCACGAAGATCTACAAAATCTCCTCATTCATCTTCATCATAGAGATCATTTTCCCTAATATGTGCTTCCAATTCAGCTTTTCTCTTTTGTTTGTTTGCTTTACTCATTTTCTTATCTTGTAAATGTTTCATTATTTCTTGCATCACGTCTCTATTAACACTAGGACAAGAATGCACTTGTCCCGTTTGATGTGCTAAGTGTTGTTTGAATGCTTAATCCCACCTTTAACGAGATGTCCACAAAATTTGCAAATAATATGATGCCTAGTGCCTTCAACTGGAGTTCCAAATTTCCAACCAATATCATCACTTGGGGGTTCATCATTGGCACCCTTTTGTCGTGGCATTTTTGAATTTGAATTTTGCGTCATTGATACATTTTTTAATTTATTTTAAATGTTTACAAAATTATTTTTCTACAAAATTTAAACTAACTAAATAAACAATATTTACATTTATTAAATGAAATGATTGTAAAAAAAATATAACCACCATTTATACATTTGGATGTTACATACTAATGTAATCATATAAAAATTTAAAATAAATTATAAATATATATTTTTTTTTAAAAAAATTTCCATAAAAATTGTTGTCACAACAAATTGTCATAAAAAAAAAAATTTGTTGTCACAACACATTACAATAACAAAATAAAAAAAATATTTATAATTAAATATTAAATAAAATGATTATAAGAAAAATTCAACCACTATTTCTACATTTGAATTTTACATGCTAATGTAATTAGGAATAAAGACATTTTTCATGGCATTGTTTGAGCTATTGTTTTTTTTTTTTTTTTGGTATTTTTTTATTTTATAGAAAAGACTTTTTTTAAAATAAAAAAAATTCTGCCATCAAAATTGTTGTCACAACACATTATAATAACAAAATAAAAAAATATTTAAAATTAAATACTAAATAAAATAGTTATAAAAAAATGCAACCACTATTTATACATTTCGATTTTACATGCTAATGTAATCATATAAAAATTAAAAAATAAATTATAAAGAATTCTTTTTTTAGGTGTTGATTTTTTTTATTTTTAAAAAAGATATTTTTTTGAAAAAATTGTGCCATAAAAATTGTTGTCACAACACATTACAATAACAAAATAAAAAAATATTTATAATTAAATATTAAATGAAATAATTATAAAAAAAATTCAACCACTATTTATACATTTGGATTTTACCTGCTATTGTAACCATGATTAAAGACATTTTCCATGGCATTGTTTGACCTATTGTTTTTTTTTTTTAAATATTTTTTTATTTTAAAGAAAAGACATTTATTTTAAATAAAATTGTGCCATCAAAATTGTTGTGACTGCACATTATAATAACAAAATAAAAACATATTTAAAATTAAAATAAAATAGTTATAAAAAATGCAACCACTATTTATACATTTTGATTTTAAATGCCTATGTAATCATATAAAAATTAAAAAATAAATTATAAAGAATTTTTTTTGAGGTATTGATTTTTTTTTTTTAAAGATATTTTTAAAATAAAATTATGCCTTTAACATTGTTGTCACAACACATTACAATAACAAAATAAAAAATATTTATAATTAAATATTAAATGAAATGATTATAAAAAAAAATGCAACCACTATTTGTACATTTGGAGTTTACATGCTAATATAATCAGATAAAAATTAAAAAATAAATTATAAAAATTAAAAATTCATACATAGTTGTTTTTTAGGTTTCAATCACTTGAATATTTGTTATCTTTTTGAATAACCTGCAAGAAAAAAAATTTAATAAAAACTGATATATATAAAATGTAGAAATATAATTATAGGTGTTATAATTTTTAGATATTATAAATAAATAAAAAAATCAATTACTAATTATTATATATAAAATGCTGAAAGTAAGTGCATAGCTCTATATACCATAAATTTTTTAGGCTTTACACCAGCCGAAGATCATTGTTTGAAAAAAAAAAAAAAATGCCAGTTGGAGACCACACAAGAAAAACAAATGATTATATATGTTCCCAAGGTTCTGAAGCTAGCCAGAGAGGCAGCCAAACAACAAAATAAAAAAAAAGGCAACAGATCAAAGCTCACTTACAAAGTCACAAATGTTCTTTGTCTTCAACATAGAGTCACAGAGTCACTTACAGGTTTCACAAATGTTCTTCGTCTTCAACACAGAGGTAGCCTTGAATATTCATCTCCTTCTTCATCTTCAACACAGATTCATCTCTTCCCTCTTCTCTCT
Source organism: Camellia granthamiana (assembly GCA_036172215.1). NCBI lineage: Eukaryota > Viridiplantae > Streptophyta > Magnoliopsida > Ericales > Theaceae > Camellia > Camellia granthamiana. The sequence goes on along the minus strand of CM069905.1, from coordinate 165,901,020 downwards.
CTCTCTCTCTCTTACTCATTCTTATTTTCTCTTCTCTCTGTCTTTATCTTCCCATGAACCACTCTTCTTTATTTTTTTATTAGAAACTTAGTTAAAGATGGTTGAAATTTTGTAGATCTGAATCAATTGCAGTTGCAGAGTTTCTGAAGATCTGAAAATTTGTGAATGTATTCTGAATGTTATGAAATGTCACCTCAAAGTGGTTCACGGGATGAAAAGACGAAAGACAAAATCTGTTCAATCATAATAAAGGTATGTACAACAGTATCCATAGTTTTTCAGCCTTTTCTTTTGCTTTTTTTTTTTTTTGTGAAAAGAATCAGCTAAAAAAAGAATGTAACAGTGCATAACAGGTCGTTACAGCCGGTATGGCAACGACCGTAATGGCCATAACGGCCAATACACCTGTAAATCTCAATCACACCGCAAAAGCGGGGGTAACGCGTGGTGCCTACTGCCGCAACCGTTACGTAACGGCCGCAACTGTTACGTAACACAGCATTTTGAAACCTTGGTTATAATAGATCTGTGCAGCACTGGGAAATCTAGAAGGTACAAGATTATGTGGCCCAACGGTTACTCACGAATTCGAATTCAAATTCAAAATCCAAAAGGGAAGCCTAACTGCAAGAATGGCGTAGTGGGACTGACTGTGAGAGAGCATGATCAGTAATCATGAGAGGACATTTCGATGGTTGGAAGCCCACTTCGACGGTTATCCTTGGGGAGTATAAATAGCAGAGAAGTCCCCAAATTGAAGGACCCAGACTTAGATCCAGAAAGCAGTCATTTACTTCATATTTTCTTTCCAGTTTTTTACATTTCCAGTTCTTTACATTTTCAGCACTTCAATTCCTGTACTGCACTTTATTTCCTAGGAGTAGTTTCAAGTAGTTGCTGTAAATCTTTTCAAGACTGGGTCATTTCATTGTAAGTTCTTACTCACTTAATGAAATTTAGTTTCTAAATTGTTCTATACTTGTTATTTCTTATAAATTTCTCCTAAAATAAACCACCAGTAAAAGTCCTCTTCATTGAGGCTGAAAGAACTTCAACACAATCGTCTGATAATTGGTTGGCAATTATAAATTCTGTAAGGACTTATTGATCCTTGTTGGCACGCTTAAACTTATACGATTAACATTCGAAAACCAAAAAAGCTAACATATATTTTTGGCACGCCTGGTGGGACCATTAAAAATGGCTAGACGTAGAGCAAGAGGAAAAAATGAACGCTTGGAAGAGAGTGTGGACGGAGAGGTAGAAGTACCTAACCCAGAGGACAATGTGATGGATGCACCTATCCCATTAGATGCTTTACAAATGGTCGAACAGACCAACACTTCAGAATATACAACACATGTCCAACACACTGGACAAGGCCATGAGATTGGACCTTCAAATGTCCCTTCTACCCAACCACTGAATTCATGGAGAGGTTTAGGAAATGCTATTGGACAACAACTAATGTATACAATGGAAAGATGGACAACATCCTTTTTGGATCGAATGAATTCTTATCAACCAACTACTGTAAGACAAACTAAACAAAATGTAAATAGTCCTCAGCAACAATTGGCTCGAGATAAACAACCTATGCAAAATAATGGACAAGTCAATGGTCAGACTAGTAGTCACAACCATGAGAGGCCAGCACCTGTGCCTCAGTCATGGTATGAAACTTCTTCGAGACCAATGGCGACTCAGAATGTACCATTCTCAACTAGCGAAACCATACAATTTGGTGGATCTGGGCTAGCCCAGGTGATTAAGGCCGAATTGTGCAATATTAAGGCTGTTAATTAGGATCTCCTAACTTTATTTGCTTGTCAAACTAAATATTTTATGTCTGTTTAATGTCAATCAGGTTGTACATAGTCAGAGCATAAAATGGGCAAAAATACAGAATTTGGAGAGAAAAAAGCTTCCCGCATGTGCGTTGACATTTCCTGCACGTGCGGCCATACCTCGGAAAACAGACCCAATGTTTTAAACCAGTTTGAAAGACAGCAGAGATATAAAAAAGCAAGAATGGGGCTGGATTAGTGTGCTGAAATTGATTCTAAGGAAAGAGAGGCTAGGGTTTTGAAAATGTGATTTCTCCTCAAGCTTAAAGGACAACTTCCATGGGGGTTTCTTTCTCATCCTCATTCTCATCCTTATCCTCTTCTCACTCATCCATGAGTGGTTAGTCTTCTTTTCTAGGGTTTTGATGAAACCCTAGCCATGTAATAGGATTTTGCATAAGCTTTGATTGTGAATCGGTTTGAATCAATGCATAGATGATTTAGAAGTTTTTAATAATTGTTCCTTTCATCTCTTCAAGTATTTTACTCTCTGTGATTGTATAATGCTTTCTGTACATTAATTTTCTTTGTGTTTGTATTCAAAGTACGAGACGAGTCATGCTACAAGAGACAAGTCGTGTTGCTACCATAATTTAGAGCAAACGCCTCGTGCTACTCGGGATGATTCGTGCCTATACGTTGAATGCGACAACCCTCTTGATCAATATTTCAAACTTGTAGTTGTGAAATATTAGGTATTTCAAATTCGGATTGCAATTATTGGCCGATGTTTAATCTCATTTATATGATTAGTGATGAATTCTTTGCCCTAGGATTTTTCCCAAAAAAAAAAATCTCTCAAATCCTAATTTTAATTGAATCTCTCAAACCCTAATATTAATTGTCAATTTAATTTCTCATTTTTATTTAATTCTTGTTTAGTCATAAAATCTCCCAATCTTTTTAATCAAAATTAATTTAGGAATTTAGCGATTGAATTAGTCTAATTTCACATTTGTCCCTGTGGATCGATACCTGGACTTACCATTATTCTAAAAGAATTTGATATAGTTTAGTGTTTATTTTTGCTGTGTGCAACGACCTATCAAATTTTGGCGTTATTGCTGGGGACCTCTGGAGGCTCCTTTTGGTAAGCCTCTCAAAATATAATTCTACCTATTGATTTGAGTGTGTTATTTGTTTGGAGCTTTCAAATCATAATTCTACACCCATTTCTCAAAACTCAATTCAAAACATAATCATTATTTTTCAAAACTGATAACCAAACACATAATTCAAAACTTTTTTCAAAACTTAATTCAAATCAATATTTTAATTTTTTGAATATTTTAAATATTTTAAAAATATTTTAATTTTGTTAAGATTTTAAATATTTTAATATTTAAATATGTTACGATTTTTTTAATTTTTTGAATATTTTTAAATATTTTAATTTCAAAATATTACGATTTTAATTTTTTAAATTTTAAAATATTTTATAAAAATAAATTAAAACTCTATTTTATAAAAATATTTTTAAATATTTTAATTTTTTTGTTATGTATTTAGTTACGATTTGAGTGTAGAGTTGTCAAAGTAGTATGGAGTTTCGAGTTATGTGTTTGGTTATGAGTTTTAAAATAATTTCTTAATTGAGTTTTGTTTTATATGTTTGGTTATGATTTGAGTGTAGAGTTATTTTTAAATTTAAAATATTAACATTTTAAATTATTTAAAATTTTTGAATATTTAAATTATTTAAATTTTTACGATTTAAATTTTTTGAATATTTATTTTAATTTTTTACTTATTAAATTTTTTAGATTATTTAAATATTTATGATTTAAATTTTTTGAATATTTATTTTGAAAAAAAATTATTTCGTTTGTAGTATTTTCAATTAAAAAATTGATTAATGTTATTTTCTGTTAATAATATTTTTTTTAATTGAATTTTAAAAAGAGTTTGGTTATGAGTGTTGATAGAATTTTCAATAGTGTGAAAGTAGTGTGTTTTGTTATGAGTTATAATAATTTGAATTAAGTTTTGAAAACTCTTTCCAAAACTCATAACCAAACAAATTTTCTTACTTCACATGTCAAATCAAACTTTCAAAACTCAATTCCACACTCAATTCAACACTATTCAAAAACCATAACCAAACAAATTTTCTACACTCAAATTATAATTCCACAACTTACAAACTCAAAATACAACTCATACTCTCAAATCATATTTACAAAACTCTACCAAACGCAACCTCAGAGTAATTTAGAGTTACATTCCTATTTTAATTTGTAGTTTAGGATTTTATATTTTATTGTTACTAAGTGTGCAGAGTATTTGTAATTGGAACCATCACTGGAGTACAAGCGGACGCACAACCAAGTTTTAAACAAAAATATCGCAGCACCAAAGTGCTTAAAAAAAATAGAAGCAAATATTTGCAAACAGAGCACCAAAGTGCTAAAAAGAAAGAAAGAGCTTAAGTAGGTTGGAGACAATGGTCTACCCGTCAAGCACTCGCAAAACGAGTAAAGTATTTTCGTTTAACCGTTGTGAGTATTTTCTCCTTTGATATTTTGTTTTCATAACTTAGTGCATAGAATCGGAACTTAGTGTGTGTGTATGTGAGTAGTGTATGCACAGGTGCCCTTTTTGTCGCCCTGAATTGTGGAGTTTGGACCTTGAACTAGAAAGGACTCTTAGGAAACTTAGAGCCTCTGCCCGTATTCCTAGGCTTGAATATTCGTATCCATACTTTGAACCAATAGAGATGGAAAACCCGAATGGCCTAAATGGGCCTAACTAGACCCTTAAAAATTATTTCACACCCACTGCATACATATCACCATCATGCATCCAATTACCAGACACCACTACTGCTCATTATGAGATTAAGTCCAGCACCATACAGATGCTCTCATCATTCCATGGACTAGCTCATGATGATCCTTATAAACATTTGAATGAATTTCTAGAAATTTGCTCTACATGAGGATCCTGAATTTCACAAATGAGGCCTTAATGTTGCAATTGTTCCCATTCTCATTAAAGGACAAAGCCAAACACTGGCTGAACTCCTTACCTGCTAATTCTAACACAACTTGGGACCAATTACAGCAAAAGTTTATGGAGAAGTACTTTCCCATTGGAAAGACCAAACAACTTACGCGAGCCATCACCGATTTTGCTCAAATTGATGGTGAGCAATTTCACGAGACATGGGAGAGGCTTCGTGAACTTCTCCAACAGTGTTCCTACCACCAAGTGCCTGGTTGGTAACTTGTTCAAACATTTTACTATGGCTTAACTGAACATCACTACCAAATGGTAGATTCATCTTGGGTGGGACATTCATGTCCAAAAATAACGCCAAGACATGGCAATTATTTGAGAACTTAAGTGATAATTCCCTTCACCATGCCTCCGTAGCCCGGCAAGTCCGGCAACTAGTAGTTGGAGCCTTGAAAAGAGGGGGCATTTATAAGGTCGGGCAAAACCTAGAGTTAGCCCAACAAATAGAGGCATTGTCCCACAAAATGGACCAATTATTAGCTGCAGGACATGCCCCTACACAACAAGATCAGCCTTAATTTCACAAGGTGTTCTATTTGTGCAAGCCTTGCTCATGATTTGAGTGAGTGCCTTTTGGCATCACAATTTTCGGAGTTAGTCCAAGAGCATGTGAATGCGGCTCAAGGATTCTCTAACCCGGTTAATGACCCATACTCCAACACATACAATCCAGGATGGAGAAATCATCCTAATTTTTCATAGAGACCTCCTTCACAAGGCATTTCTTAGAACCCTCCACCACCAAGGCAGAATTTTAATAATTTTACCAACTAATCTTCCTACCAACCACCACAACCTTACCGACTCCCACAACCTTACCGGCAACCACAACCCTGTTAGAAGTTCTCTCAAAACTTATGGGATTAGCACCAGTTGTTCACTCCCACACTCACTCCATTATCAAGCTAGAGGCCCAATTAGGTCAAATGACTAACAACATGAATAGGAGAGATGAGGGAAAATTACCAAGTCAGACCGTGGCCAACCCTAAGGGTTAATATGGGGTAGAAGGGTCGGGTGGGAATGGAAAGCACCATGAGCAAGTGCAAGCGGTGATTACCTTGAGAAGTGAGAGGGAGTTAGAGCCTCAGCTAGTTGCGTCTGATGCAACTAAGGTTAAGAAGGGTGACCACGGTGGTCCACCCAATGAGAGAAAAGGTGAGGGGAAAACACCTAAGAGGGATGACTTAGTCCCTAGTACTTCATATGAGCCTAAGGCATCCTTTCCCCAATGCCTTGAGACACCGTCCCCTTTCAATAAAAAGGCAGCATCCATAGAAGCAATGATGGAAGTCTTTAAACAGGTAAAAATCAACCTCCCCCTGTTGGAGGTGATTAAGCAAGTACCCTCCTATGTTAAATTTCTGAAGGACATTTGTACGCAAAAGCATGAATCTAGGACACACGTGTCCCAAAAGGTCATACTCATGGAGGAAGTAAGCTTCATCTTGTTAAATGACACACCTCCTTAGCTTAAAGACCAAGGTGCTCCAACCATTGCATGCATTATAGAGGACCATTTCATTGATAGGGCCTTGTTAGATTCAGGGGCTAGTGTCAATTTGTTGCCGTACTCTACGCACGAAGAATTTGGGCTTGGCGAGTTGAAGCCCATTACTGTTACTCTCCAGTTGGCTAACCGGTCCCTCAAAGTGCCACGTGGCATGATTGAGGATGTGCTAGTAGAGGTTGATAGGTTTTATTTTCCTGTTGATTTTTTGGTCTTAGATATGGAACCGGTAGCCAGCTCTAGGAAGCAAATCCCGATGATCTTAGGTCGACCTTTCTTGGCTACGGCCAATGCATGCATAAATTGTCATACCGGGGTTATGGAAGTTTCATTTGGGAATATGCAAGTGAAACTCAATGTTTTCCAAGCATCCCAACAACCCCATGAGAGAGAGGAGTGCTTATTTGTAGATGTTGTGGATGGGATTGTGGAGGAGGCTTTACCCTCCATTCTTGTAGAGGACCCTCTAAAGGCTTGTCTAACTCATTTTAGGTTTGAAAATTTTGATATTGACGGGTCGGTTGAGGAGGTGAATGCCTTGCTTAATTTTTCTTCTACACTGGATTTTCCTCCGTGGAAAGCTCGGTTTGAGTCCCTTTCTCCTCTATCTAGAGAGCCTGCCATACCATCCTTAGTCACACCACCTACACTTGTGTTGAAACCGCTTCCGACCACACTTAAGTATATATTTTTAGGGCCTCAAGATACTTTACCTGTCATTATTGTATCTGACTTAACTGCAGAGCAGGAAAGTCAAATAATGAGTGTTCTTGTGGTATATTGGAGTGCTATAGGGTGGTCGGTGGCTGATTTGAAAGGGATAGATCCCTCCGTGTGCATGCAGCATATACATTTAGAGACGGATGCCAAACCTTCTTGTGAAATGCAATGGAGACTTAATCCCAACATGAAAGAGGTTGTGAAAAATGAGGTGTTAAAATTGTTGGATGCGAGTATTATATACCCCATCTCGAATAACAAGTGGGTGTATCCCACGCAAGTGGTGCCCAAAAAATCGGGCATCACTATTGTAGAGAATGAGCAAGGAGAGTTGGTCCCCACACGAACCACTACTTGGTGGCGAGTGTGTATTGATTATAGGAGATTGAATTCCATGACTAGGAGTGATCATTTTCCTTTGCCATTTATTGATCAAATTCTTGAGAGGTTAGCGGGGCAGGGTTTTTAATGTTTTCTTGATGGCTACTCGGGGTATAATCAAGTCCCGGTGTACCCCGCTGACCAAGAAAAGACCACGTTACTTGCCCTTTTGGCACTTTTGCTTACAAGCGCATGCCCTTTGGGCTATGTAATGCACTGGTGACTTTTCAACAGTGTATGATGGCCATTTTCTCTGACATGGTGGAGAAATTTTTAGAGGTTTTCATGGATGACTTCTCCGTGTTTAGGCCGTCTTTTGAGGAATGTCTCCAGAACTTAACCAAAGTCCTTATTCGTTGTGTGGAGACAAACCTGATTTTGAGTTGGGAAAAGAGCCATTTTATGGTTCATTAGGGTATTGTATTGGGACACATTGTGTCCCCTCGAGGCATAGAGGTTGACAAAGCTAAGGTTGACCTCGTTGCAGGCCTTCCTCTACCCAATTCTGTGCGTCAAATTAGGTCTTTCGTAGGGCATGCAGGTTTTTACCGTAAGTTCATCAAAGACTTTAGTAAAATATCACGTTCTTTGTGTAGTTTACTTGCTAAGGACGCGCCTTTTATCTTTGATGAGGCATGCTTAAAGGTTTTTGAAACCCTGAGAATGGCCCTTACCACCGCCCCAATCATGAAATCACCAGATTGGTCGCTTCCCTTTGAAATCATGTGTGATGCCTCAGATTATGCTGTTGGGGCTGTGCACCATATGCTATATCCTATGCTAGTCGCACTCTCTCGGATACACAATTGAATTATACTACTACCGAGAAAGAGTTGCTAGCTGTGGTCTTTGCCTTAGATAAATTTCGGTCCTATCTTCTAGGCTCCAAGGTCATAGTCTTCACTGATCATGTCGCTTTGCGGTATTTACTATCAAAGAAAGAGACCAAACCTAGGTAAATTAGATGGATATTGTTGCTTCAAGAATTTGACTTAGAGATCCGAGATAAGAAAGGATCTGAGAATGTGGTGGCGGATCACCTCTCATGAGTCCTTGTTGAGTATAATAGTGACCCTTTAACTTTCAATGATTCGTTTCCGGACGAACAGCTTCTTATGGTGTCATGAGCGAGCCCCCCGTGGTTTGCATATATTGTGAATTACTTGGCCATTGGGAAAATTCCTCAAAATTGGTCTAAGCAAGACAAAGAACGATTCTTTTCGCAGGTCAAGTATTATTTTTGGAAGGATCCAGAGTTGTTTAAATATTGCTCCGACCAAGTGATCCGACAGTGTGTGTCGGAGAGTGAGGTGCATAGCATTCTTACATTTTGTCATTTTTCTGTATGTGGCAGTCATTTTAGTGGGCATAAAACGGCCGTTAAGGTTTTACAAAGTGGGTTTTATTGGTCCACCATTTTTAAAGATGCCTATTAATTTTGTAGAACTTGTTTGTGCTGTTAGCAAATGAGTTCGATATCTCGGCGTGACATAATGCTAATGTCCCCTATTCTTGTGGTAGAGATCTTTGATGTTTGGGGGATTGATTTTATGGGACCTTTCCCGTCATCATTCGGATTTGAGTATATTCTCTTGGCAGTGGATTATGTGTCTAAGTGGGTGGAGGCGATAGCTACCTGAATAAACGATCATAAAGTAGTAATCAAATTTTTGCATGAAAACATCTTTAGTCATTTTGGATTTCCTAAAGCCATAATAAGTGACCAGAGTACACATTTTTGTAATTGGTTCTTTGAGTCGGTAGTTATATCACTCATAAAGTGGGCACTCCATACCACCCTCAAACTAGTGGCCAAGTGGAAGTCTCAAATAGGGAGGTGAAACACATAATAGAGAAAACAGTGAGGCCAGATAGGAAAGATTGGTCAAAACGTTTGATTAATGCATTATGAGCCTACCGCACTGCTTATATGACACCCATTGGGATGTCACCATATAGGGCGGTGTTTGGCAAAGCTTGCCGTCTCTCGGTTGAACTTGAGCACCAAGCTTTGTGGGCCATAAAGAAGTTTAACTTCGATATGGCTGCGGTTAGGCTTAATCGGAAATTGTAACTCAATGAGTTGGAGGAAATTCGGAATGATGGATATGAGAGTTCGAGAATTTTTAAAGCTCAAACTAAGGAATTCCATGACAAGCACATTAATAAAAAATCCTTTGAACCCGGCCAAAAAGTGTGGCTTTTTAACTCAAAATTGAGACTATTTCCGGGTAAATGTAGACACCCTATTTTTGACCGACCTTAAGACTCTGACTTCATCGTTTGTGCACGCGATGATTGCACATGTTTGTGCTTGTTTCGAGCGCCCGAAGTTCTCGGCTGAGTGCCTTGTCTTTGAGCCTTTTAACACTTTGTGTTTTGGCCTTGGTTTTTGGGCCAAACCTTGGTGCCTTTGCCTAGAGAGAGAGAGATGCTTGTAGGCCACTTTTTGCAGCTGTAGGCTACTTTTTCCTCTTGTAGGCCACTTGTAGTGGCCCGTAGGCTAGTTTTCGGGGCTTCCGACTGAGTGCCTTGTCTTGTGACCTCTTAACTCTCTTCTTTTTGGTTTTTTTGGACCATACCTTGTTACCCCTTGCCTAGAGGGAGGGGAAGGCTTGTCGGCCACTTTTGGTGGCTGCAGGCCACTTTTTCCTCTTGTAGGCCACTTGAAGTGGCCTACGGCCATTTTTCTATTTTTGCAGATATTTTTGGTGCCAGCTGTGCCAGCTGTAGGTCACTGAATGCATCCTCCATACACGTGGAGGGATTGGAGCAAGCTCCAAGCTTGTCAAGCAAGCTTCTTCTTGCTTTGCTTATATAAGGGGAGCTTTCTCCCCCTTTCAATGGTTCAGAATTTTTGGAGAACAAAAATTTACTCTCTCTCTCTCTCTCTCTCTATATATATATATATATTGAGCCAAAAAGTGTTGTTTCTTCACACTTTTGCACACAAACACCTACTCAAACACCTTCATTTTGAAGCTGAGGTCCCTTGGAGCTTGTTTTGAGGTCTTGGCATTGGTTTTGGTCCAAGATTGTTGCTGAAGTTGCTGTCTTGCCTTAGTTCTTCAAGGGTAAGAGACTAGCCCCTTTTAAAGCTTTGTTTTGTTTAAGCATTCGGCCATCTTTGCATGCTGTTTTAGGCCAAGCTTTCAACTACAAAAACTTTTGTTTTTAAGTGTTTAAGATGTTTGTTTGAGGCCTTGTTTGAGTTAGGGGTGGTCTACCTCATTTGTGGCTTGTTTTGCTTTGTTTTGTGCTCTCTTTTAAAGCCTTTCAAACCATCTTGTTTTGGCCTTTCCACCACTGAATTCTAGAGGAATTTCAGTGGTGGAAAGTGGGTTTTGAGACCTAAAATGGATGGGGGTGGTCCCCCCCCCTTTTGTGCTTTGTTTGCATGTGTTGTTGGCTTGACACTTTGGCATGTTTTTCTACCCTCTTGAGACTCTATCTTAGCATGTTTTAGGCCTTATTTTGCCATGTTATAACTCTGTTTTGGGTTGGTTTGGCCTCTTGTTGTTTGCTTTTGGCACTTGTAGTGTAAATTTGTTCACTAGCCTAACATGCTTCATGAGTTAGCTTGTTATTCTAGCATGTGTTGGCTTCACTCCAACATGTTTTTGGTGTTATTTTGGCATGTTTTAACTCTGATTTTAGTTGGTGGGGTCACCTCTTGCTTGGTCTTTGTACTTGTAGTGCAATCCTCCTTGTTGGCCTAACATGCATCATGCTTTATGCCTCTCATCCTAGCTTGTGTTAGCTCTATCTTAACATGTTTTTGCCACTAATTTTCCATGTCATAACTCTGTTTTTGATTGGTTTGGTTGCCTTTTGCATGCTTCTTGCGCTTGTAGTGCAATTTTGTTCACTAGCCTAATGTATTTGGTGTTTTAGCCTATTGATCTAGCATGTGTATGCTCTACTCCAACACTTTTTTGGTTATTTTTTAGCATTCTTTAGGTCTGATTTGAGTGGTTTTGGTCATGCATGCTTGGCTTTGCATAGATATAGTGCATTTGGCTTTGCTAGTCTTGCACTTTGAGACCTCTAACATGTCATATTTGAGCTTTTTGCATAGCATGGAATCATTTGGCATGTTATTTCAGACCATATACCTCTTCCATATTCTTGCATTTATCGCCATTTCATTGTGTTTGAGGGTTGAGCCTTATGCTTCACTTGTAAGCCAATACGTATGCATGCTTGTCTAAGCTTTTGAGCTTCCATCTCAGCATGTTTTGGTCTTTGTTTTGACCTAATTGAACTCTATCCAGAGCTGGTTTAGTCATTTGTGCCATGTATTGCATGCCTCTTGTGTAGTGCCCTTTACTAGCCTTATGCTTTGGGTCATCTACCATGCCTTACTTATGATGTTTATGTGATATGGCATCATTAAACAGATAATTTCAAAGCATACAGCCTTGTCATACTCTCATGTTTATCACTCTTTAATTGTGTTTAAGAGTTATGCCCTTTTGCCTTGCTTGCGAGCAAATGAATGAGCATGCATTTCTTGCCTTTTTGTGCCTAAGTCTTAGTGTGTTTTTTGCCACTATTTTGAGATATCTTAGGTCTGTCCATAGTTGGTTTGACCATTTGAGATTGATAGTGCATGCCTCATGTGTAATGTTCTTCACTTGCTTTAGTGCTCTTGACCCTTTAACATGTCTTGCATGCATTGCCTACATGATAAAGTTTTGTGCATGCCACTTTAGCATTGATAGATAAGCATGTTGTTTGCATGTGTGATGCATTGCATGTGTTTGGATTGGACGTTAATCCAAGCATGAGAAACGAGGAACGTTTCATACTTGAAGTGATGAAACGTGCCTCATTTCTTAGTTGCCGTCCCTTTTGATTGTGCACGATAGGGTCGAGGCCTCTTAAGTCTTGTGTGTTACTTGTGCATTCATTAACTTGTACAAACTCGACTTCTCGGCCATCGTGCATTGCGATGCTTGGTTGGTGGCCCGAGAGTCAAGTACCGCACTCCTTTGAGCTTGAGAAATGATAAGGAGGGTGGTTGTACACACATACCCTGCAAATGCCTTGCTTTGCCCTTGTTGAACTCTGTTTGCAGCAAAATGGAAGTGTACAGAAGTAACTGGCCGACCGGCCAGAGGAAGTGGCCGACGGCCACTTTAAGTGGCTGACAAGTGGCCTACAGCCTCCCCTGGTGGCCAACAGTCCACCAGCTTGAAGATGGTTCAAAGTTGTTTTGGTTCTGGAGCAGAAACAGTCTGGGAATTGGTTTGGTGTTTAGAATCAAAGTGAATACAAACAGAGGCAACCGGTGGCAAGGCGACGGGATTTCGGGAGGAAGTCGACCGAGCATGCATGCATCTTTCGTCCTTGAGGCCTTTTAACTGATTGACTTAGCTAGTTAATTCGTTGGGTTCTATACTTAGATAGTTAGTGCGTTTAGCTATTCATTTGTGTTTGTAATTAGTTAACTAATTAGTTAATTAGTTGTGATTTGTAATAGTTAGCTTAATTAGCGTAGCTAGTTAGCTCTCTTTCATTCGGACCCTCTGTCGAGAGGGCAAATGTTGTAATAAGTGTGCGTGTGTGTGTGAATGTCTTCCAACCCCACGTCTTTTTCCCTTTTATTTACCAATTTTCGATGGTTAGTTTTAGGGCATGTTTCAATTAGCATACTTATGCTTTGCATGCGTGTATCATTCATTTGTCTTGCATGCACCGGGCTCGGCGCATCATTCAAACTGCATTGTATTTCAATACACTTTCCTGAATACGTGTTTCAAAGCATGTTATCAAGTGTTGCATTCATATACCATTCTAGATAGCCGAGCCTATTTTAGTTGCATTTTTATATGTGTTGCATTAGGCATCTTAACATAGCTAGGATCATGCATGATTACTAACTAGTTTTCTGTTTTGGCTCGGAGTACACTGTAAGTGTTTAAGCTTTAGCATACTTGCATGAGTGTGAGTGTTGCCATGTTTAGCATGCTTGCCATGAGGCTATTTGCTTAAGTGATTAACTGCATGAATGCCTGTGGGTGGAGGCTTGATTGCCTGAATTGGAACAATTCGATGATTATGAGTTTTAAGCCCACTTGAAGTGGCAAAATCATGTTTTTCTAAGCCCACTTGAGGGTGGCAAATTCACGCTTTAGCCTACTTGCGAGTAGCACTTTCAAACCACTTTAAAAAACGAACATGAGTTGTTTTGTTCCAATTTGCGTGATTAAATCTATACTTGTATGCTGTGCGCATCACATAGTAAGGCTAACTAATAAACCGGAATAAGAATACATGTGTTCTCAAAATAACATATCATGTTTAGTAGATGCTGATCCTTTGATCGGGCAAGCGGGGGTGCTCATTTCATGACCTTCCCCCCTCGTACCCAAGTTCCCGAGCCGAGGCAACTTTGGTGATGACGGACATGTGGCCTTAGGCACGAGCCAGGGTTTCCTAAATTTTTCCAAAATAAAATATTTAGGTGGCGACTCTGAAATCTGGCAAAACAGTCCATGTTTGGAGCTTTTTTATTCAAAATTGATTTCTCAAAACCAATTGTCGGGTTTGGACTTTTTGGTGATTTATCAGTCTTACATTGCACATTATGAGATTAGATTCAGAACCGTGACAGGAGTTCGAACTGTAGTAGCTATGAACCCAATTCGCGCCCTCCCGCGCGGAGAGAGTTCGGGGTGGTCTACAGTAAGCTTAGATCAAGATGGGATGGTCCCTTTGTGGTTGTAAAGGCATTTATTCATGGTGCCGTTGAGGTGCAAGATCCAAAGAATGGCCACACTTTCAAAGTGAATGGCCAAAGACTGAAGCCATATATAGAGGGGATTGGGAATGGGGATATGATAGAATCCATTGCTTTGATGGACCCTTTTTATTATGATTGAGAGATTGATGTGTTGTTCTCTTTTCTTTCCTTTCTATTCTATTATATTTTTTCTTTATTATTGTTGTGCTTTATTTGCGTCTAGGAGACTTTAAATCCTCTAAAGGTGTAATTCCTTTGGTGTTAGTCGTGCCCGAACGGCATCTGACGGTCTGGTATAGCCACCTAACTGTGTTTGTAGTGAGTTCCTAGGAGACCAACTTAGACGGTGGAAACTAGAGTTCAACTGGCAAAGCCTAAAACGCAAAGGTTTGGAATCTCTGAGACTAGAGTCTGGTTTAAATACCCAGGGGTGTGGAGATAGCTACAAAACCACCCTGGCTTGAACTCTATATGGCAGCCCCATAGGTCGAGTTAGCTTTATGCACCTTGATTCTGGATACCGAATCAACCTAGTCTGTTAACCTATTAGAGAATAGGGAAAGTTACACACATTGTTTGGGAGAAAAGTAGTACCCGTGATTTTCGTGTGAAAATTATACCTTTATTGAACTTTTATTTCTTTTCATAGGCTATTCTTATTTTGATTGTGAAATAAAGGTACAAGTTGGGCTGAGGGAGTTTAAAAAAACAAAAAAAATTCCCGCACGTGCGGCAAAATTTGCAATCCACAATTGGGTACTGCTTAAATTGCAGGTGTGCGAAGGAGGTGCAGCAATCGAGCCACACGTGCGGTTTGACCCCCGCACATGCGGAACGTCGTTCCCAAAAAAAAAAAAAAAAATCTCTGCACGTGCGACTACAACTTCAGTCCAGAAGTTGCACTCTGCTTTAAAAGCAAGTGCGCAGGGGTGGTGCAGCTTGCACGCCGCACGTGCGGCTTGGGCCGTGCACGTGCGGGAAACTTTCTGAATCCAATCTGACGCCTGCTTTATATGCAGGTGTGTGCCATGGTGCGAAAAAAAAAAAAAAAAATATAAAAATAAATAATAAAAAAATGATAAAAAAAATAATTAAAAAAAAATCAGATTTCTTTGTTCAATTTATTTTATTCTATTTATTTTATTTTATTTTATTTTCATTTTAGAAAAAAAAAATCAAATCAAATCAAATCAAATAAAAAAATAATAAAAAATAAAAAAAATTCAGATTTCTTTGTTCAATTTATTTTATTCTATTTATTTTATTTTCGTTTTTGAAAAAAAAAAATCATGTTTTTCGTTGTTCAAATCTTAATTAATTAATTAATTAAATTTATTTTCGTTAAAAAATATATATATATATATCATTCAAGCTAAACCCTAGACCCTCTTTTGACTATCACTTTCCCAACCACACTCTCTCTCTACCTCTCATCATCTCTCTCTCTCTCTCTCTCTCTCTCTCAACCCCACAAAGCCACCAACTCATCACATCCCACCATCACCAAACCTTCAACTCTTACCCCTCCATTCTTCTTCCTCACCATCACCTCACCGCCGGCGGCCTTTTTCTCTCCGTCCGTCGAATCTCTGGCGACCACCATTTCTTTCAACGAATCTGTAGCACCTGTATCTTTCAAAGCTTTTGGGGAAGTGTATTCGAATCCTTTACTTTTTATTTTGGAAATCTTTGGTGTTGTTGTACGTTGGTTTTGGAGAAGTATAATCCGATTTAAACTTGTTGGGTTTGGTTGTTCGCACTTATTCTTGTCAAAAGTTCCTTGGAGACTTAGAAATTCTATTCTAGGGTCGACACCAGCCTTCCTAAGGGTCGACCCTTACCTGTTGGTGAAGTTTCTGGAACTGTTGCTGGAAAATAGGATAGACACCAGACTGGAGAGGGTCGACCCTCTTATGTCTGTGTGTTAGTTGCTGGAAAATAGGGTCGACCCTATCCTGTCTAAGGGTCGACCCTCTTTGCTTGTGCAGATTGTCTTTTCTACCTAAAGGGTTGACCCCCATGCGCGAAGGGTCGATCCCTGCGTGTTTTTTTTAGATTTTTGAGGTCCAAATGGGCCCTATCTAAGGGGGTTTTTGGGCCTATTATTTTATTTGACCTTAGGGCTTTTCCTCACTACTATAAATAGGCCCAAACCATTTTTCTCCCATGATTTTCCTTTATTTTTTCCTCTTAAACCATGATTTCTCTCTTGTCTCTCTAAAACCTAAACTTTTTCACTTAAATCTCTAGATCTACTCACCTAAAGTGATCTTTTCACCTTGCTCTTTTGAGATAAAGTGTAGAGCTTGTCAAGGGCTTCGTTTTGATCGGGGCAAAATGTGGTTTCGTCGCCATCGACTTTTGAGCTTTCTCTCTTCTCTCTCATCTAAGCTTGAGGTAGGGATATTCTACTCTTTAATATGAGTTTTAACCTAAATATTTGTCATTTTGTATAAATGGTGGGATTTGGGAAGATTTTGGTAAAAGTTAAGGTTTGGGTTCTAAGTTAAAGGGGGTTTTTCACGTTGATTTACAAAGTAACCTTGGGGTTTTGTGTATAAGGTTATTTATTGTTGAAGCGGTGAGAATTGGACCTATGGGTTGATATTTTGGAAAAGGGAAAATTTTGCCCTAAGTTGAGTTGAAATAACTATTTATGTAAATAATGAAATTTGTTTGGGAATTATGAAATTGGGGGAAATGTGATTGAATGGTGTAGTTTGGTTTGATAAATTGGACACCTATGGAATTTGATAAATTATCTGTTGATAGATTTATTTATCTGTTTAAATATATCTGTTTTGGGCTATCGGTGGAGGATAGCTATGATTGTTGTGGAAACTGCATGAGAATTAGGATGATTGAAACTAATCAATTGAATTATGTCATTGAATATGACGGTTTGATTAAACCATTGAATATGTGTTTTGATTAGTCATTGTATATGACAAAGTGTTTAAATACATTGTATATGTATCTTTGTCTGGGAGGAGATAGTGGATGTACTCCATTGTTTGGGAGGAGATAGGGGATGGACTCCATTGATAATTAAGTTGGCCAGAGTGTCTAGGGTGAAAGTCCTGAAATCTTATATATTTATGGATACCGGTTCCCTCGGACGTGGTTCCGTAAAATGGCAAGAAATAGAAGTGTTGAATTGATGAATGTGATAAATTGTGAACCATTGAGTTATAGTCTCATATTGGTTGCTTTGATAATAATGAATTTGGTTTAATTGATTTACCCGGAATGGAAGAATGGAAATAAATTGAGATATTGGCTATCTATGTTGAATGACCTCGAAAAGAATATGTATTGGTTAAGAATGTTGTACATTTATTTGATACTCATATTTTAGTTAATTCTCATATATTGTTTAGCATATCTCTACTGGGTTTTGGCTCACCCTACTTGGGAAACCATTTTCAGGTACAGGTGACATGTCGCCTCCAAGGGTATAGCTTGGGAGGCTTAGGGGCTGAAGGCTCCACTTTTGTGATTTTGTTTTTGTGCTGAATGTTTATTCAAGCCGAGGGGTTTGTATATATAGAGCTATGACTCTTCTTTTGTTGTAACCAAGCAAAGTCTTGGAAAGATGTAAGCCCGTAGGGCACTTATTCTGTTGTTAACATTCAAAGTTACATGCTATAGTTTTAGGATGATCATTTGTGAAAGTGTAATGCATGTAATATCTCTTGTAATATTAACTCTGATGAATGAAAATATAACATTTCTATTATGTCTATAGATCTTGTGAATGATTGATTTATGTACTTTTTTGAGGGTGTTACAGAATCTCCATTCTTTCTCCCTCTTTCTCCACTCTTTCAAGGTAAACTTTCCTTTTTTGTTTAGATTTGTGAGTGTAGGAGTAGATTAGTAGAGTTTCGTTTTTGATTTTGTTTTTTCCAAGTCATTGTCCATTGTTCATCCTTAAAAAAAAAAGAAATAAATAAAAAATTGTTTATTTTAGGTTCAGTAGTTAGTTTAATAACTAATTGTGTACCTAGTTTAGTTGTTGTTCCTTTTATTTTTATTCATCTTTTATTTTAGTTCATTTATTTATCTATTAAAAAATAAATAAATACAAAAAAAAAAAAAAAAAACAAAACAAAAAAAATTCTAATACCTAGCTTTTCTAATTCATTGTATTTTCCATCGATTTATTTAGCTTTTTAAATGTATTCTATTATCTCAGTATTACTTGTTAGTTTAATTCAATACTTGTCAAAATGTTCATATGTAAGTTTATGTTATTCTATTTTATTTTGTTTTAGGTTTCAAAAAAAAAAAAAAACGATGAGAATTGCATGTGGTACTTCAGTGGGCAGACTTGTGCTTAAATATCTTATTTGATTCTCATGTTGGTTTCACGGGTATATGTGTTATTGTTGGTATGTGTAGGACATGAGTCGACGGATATCAGCCCAAACCTCCAAAAAGGCCAGAGGTTCCACCTCATCGGTGCCACCACCACCACCACCGTCACCACCATCCTCGCCACCACCACCGGTTGAGTTGCCACGATCGGAGTGGGCTTCACGCCCGCTTCACAAGCTCACACAGTTCAAGCTCAACTATTTTCAGAATGACCCAGTCACCTATTGGGCCGTTGAGCAGTTCCGCCTCTGGCAACAGTTGGGCCTGTGCACTGTTACAACGCCTACTTATCCTCGTCTAGTACGACTCTTCTACCAGAACATGTATAAGTCACTCACCGAGGTAGGACTGCTGTCCACTATTGATGGTCATCTCGTCAACATCACAGAATCCATGATTGCCGATGTGTGAGGGTTCTTTTCCAAGACAGAACACCAGCCTTTCCCAGAAATTGAGGACCAACAACCCATACACAGCCTCATTCGAGAGTACTTCCCGGGGGCCCACGGTGACGCAAGTTACACGTGCTTGTGCTGGAGTAAGCTGCTTGGCCGCTTGCTACTCATTGATTCCGTGGTACATAAGAATGTCTTTCCACTTGGGCATAAAGCTGAGCGCCGCTTGGAGTTTGTTCAGGTCTTACATGGTTATCAGCATGGCTATCAGGTCCTGCTTGCACATATCATCTGGATGCATATGCGTAAATTTCTACAGGAGGCAGTTCGGCTTCAACTTATGCAGAACCTGACTTGGCCCCTACCATTTGCCAACTTGCTCACACTTGTCTTCGAGCTGAACGGCCTCCCTATTGATTCGACTGAGGAGATTGACAGAGCTTATCCGACTTTCGGGCAACGAGAATGGCAGCATAGCATATCTCGCATCCCGCAGCAAGTTGGTGCCCCAGTTGATAAGGCCCAGACCCCCATCCATGACCAACCACCTCCTCCTGCCTCCCCAAATGGCCCCGTTCTACATGACTCGCGAGAAGTACTTACAGCTTCAGTACTCTATGGATCAGGTCCACAGTACTCTTCACGACCACTACCAGCTTCTCATGGGGTTGCGCACGGATTTTCAAGCACATCGAGACTATTCTCAAGCGGCTTTCGACCAGCTCAACGCCGGCCAACTTGACATTCAACAATCAATTACATCACTACAAACTGACTTTTATACATATCGAGAGTTGAGCCAGCAGCGTTTTGACCAGCTTGGCTCCCGGGTTCAAGATGAAGCATTCGAGACGCGGTTATTGATGGCCGCCTTGTTTGCCCAGCATTTCCTGCCACCGCCGCCACCGGATTCTTAGTAGTACCGGCCTATATTTTGCTTTGTCCCTTTTATTTATTTATTTATTTTATTTCCTTTTCATTATTTCTTCTTTCAAAAAAAAAAAAAAATACCAAAAAGAAAAAAAAAAAAGAGTCAAGTTTGTGTGTGTTACCTGGATGTGCACTTATAATCTCTGGTAATATTCTCTCATTTCTATTTACTTGGCTTTTGCTTCCATTGAGGACAATGCCATATTCAAGTTGGGGGATGAGGGTATTTTCTTTTGTGCATTTCTATTTGGCTCATAATTCATGCTTATACCTCCTTCACTTGATTGCATCACTTTACTTGATGTTGACTTGTTGCTAGTAGGGTGATGATATTTGCATATGTTAATTGGGGAGCATAGTAGACTTGTATGAAAAAGGTTTATTGGGTAGATACTTGCATGTGATGTTTGCATTAGGAGAGTTGTTTCTGTTTGTGGTATTAGTATACTTGTCATAAGGATGCCTTGATTCACATAAACACACTTTCATAGTAGTGACCTCTTTATTCTAATCCCTGGTGTAAATCATTAATAATTGCTAGGGTTGCAGAAAAGAATAAATGAGTATCCAAGATTCTTAAAAAAAAAAAAAAAAAGCTTGACTTGTTTGGGTTCGTAGCCTCTTTAACTTGAGTTATTAAGCTCGTAGGGGTGTCTCTACACCTAGTGCCCTAAAACCGTCTGGTTTAGGAGTCACTGGTCCAATACTTGCCGCATGGGTTAATTAGAAAGCTTAAGGGACCTAGACATTGCACAGTTAAGGAAAAGTAAGGAGAATGACTTGTTCGGATTCGTAGCATTTTCAACTTGAGTTATTAAGCCCGTAGGGGTGTCTTTACACCTAGTGCCCTAAAACCGTCTGGTTTGAGAGTCATTGGCCCAATGCTTGTTACATGGGTTGATTAAAAAGCTTAATGGATCAGGACATTGCACAGTCTTTCAAAAAAAAAAAAAAAAATTGAGAATCTTGGTTGCAATAGTTTAGTTTTTTTGTATATATTGGGTGTTATTATGAGTTACATTGGGCTATTATAGTGGACAGTTAACTAGTATGAGGATTGCACTTTACACCGAGGGTACTGATGATGTGTTTACTAGCATTCACAAATACATGAGACTTTACTTTTGTATTAATTGAATTGTGGTCTTTGCTCAATAGATTCCTTCATGCTTGTCTACTGTGCTGTCAATGACTCATCATGTCTTAATATTGCACTGTATTGACACATAAGTTAATTATTGAGTGGTGTAGTATGATTGATTGTTGCTGAATAGATGTGAATATATTAATGTTTGTGGGTATCATTTCTGGAAATCCTCACGAGACTTTACTCGTCCACTTGGGGTAACTTTGTGCTTTAAAGGCTTGTTTCATATGCTAAATGCAACCGTTTTCCCACGAAAGAGGAAACAGCTAGATTTTGTTTAATTTAATTTAATTTTTATTGCTTGCTTGAGGGCTAGCAAGTTGTAAGCTGGGGAATGTGATTAAGGCTGAATTGTGTAACATTGAGGCCGTTAATTAGGATCTCTTAACTTTATTTTCTTGTCAAACTATATATTTTATGTCTGTTTAATGTCAATCAGGTTGTACATAGTCAGAGCATAAAATGGGCAAAAATACAGAATTTGAAGAGAAAAGAACTTCCCGCACGTGCGTTGACTTTTTTCGCACATGCGGCCGTACCTCAGAAAACGGGCCCAATCTTTTAAACATGTTTGAAAGACAGCAGAGATATAAAAAGGCAAGAAAGGAGCTGGATTAGTGTGCTGAAATTGATTCTAAGGAAATGGAGGCTAGGGTTTTGAAAAAGTGATTTCTCCTCAAGCTTAAAGGACAACTTCTATGGGGGTTTCTTCCTCATCCTCTTCATCTTCCCACTCCTTTATGGGTGGCTAGTCTTCTTTTCTAGGGTTTTGATGAAACCCTAGCCATGTAATAGGATTTTTCATAAGCTTTGATTGTGAATCGGTTTGAATCAATGTATAGATGATTTAGAAGTTTTTAATAATTGTTCATTTCATCTCTTCAAGTATTTTACTCTCTATGATTGTTTAATGCTTTCCATATATTAGTTTTCTTTGTGTTTGTATTCAAAGTACGAGACGAGTCATACTACGAGAGACGGGTCGTGTTGCTATCATAGTTTAGAGCAAACGCCTCGTGCTACTCGGTATGATTCGTGCCTATACATTGAATGCGATAACCCTCTTGATCAATATTTCAAACTTGTAGTTGTGAAAACATGCCTAGCACAAGGGGTTTCACTAACCCTGTGTTTGAGTTTGCACCTGGGTGGTTGGAATGATTTTTTGTAGTTAGAAGAGAAGCAACACCTACTTCTCCTCCTATGGAAACTTTCGCAGGAACTTTCGTAGGGCAGGCCCCAAAAGGCCAGCCATACCTTCAACAGCAGCTAGTACAGTAGGGACAACTAGCTCTGAATGTACCCATATATGGACCAAGAGGCCCACAAGCACATGGAGTTCCTCCAAACCCTGTGTTTGTTCCTTCAGTAGTGGTTCAACCAGCAAAAAATATGGTCCTAGGGACTAGATTGTTGATATAGTTATAGAAATATGTGGACCTATGGCTCGGGGGGTCCAGACACCAGTGTACAGAAAACCTTACCCAGAGTGGGTGGATAGGGTATATGAATATTGTAACGACCCCAAAATGTCTATCGGAAATTATCTTTAACTAATTGCGGGTTAATGTGCTTCAATTTAATTATATCTATTCGAATTAAACAATTATCTGTTGGATTACGAGTTTAAAACTAGAATTGCCGACCTTTATGTGTTCAGAAATCGGAATTGAGTGCATGGATATGTTAATGGGAATTTTTAGAGCTATCCGAGAAAAATTAATTGGAAATTTAATTTGTCTAAGTCGTTAATGCATGTTTGGGTAGTTAACTTTGTACTGCAATTGAAGGCCTTAGAGGCTTCAGAAACCAAAACAGAGGACATATTTAGGATCAGCATAATTTTTAGAGTCATCTGGGAAGTTTAATTGAAATTTGATTTTATGCGATTCGTAAGGGCGTGTTTGGCCCTCCCTACTTGTGGAAGCTTTTATATGTATATAGATATGCTATATGAGTTGTTGAACTCAACCTTTGAGCCAAAAAATATCTAAGGAAAGAAAAATCTGGAGAGAGAGCAAGAGAGAAGCAAGAGAAGAAGAGAAAACTTGAGAATGATGAAGAAATCAAGGATTTGGCTTGAATTCATCATGGTTATGCAAGAATAAGTGATGGTAAAGGCTTAAGGTAAGATTCTCCCTCTCAATCCTTGAAGATCATAAGCTAAAGAGTGAGTTTTTTGGGTTATCTATGATTGTATGTGTGGGTCTTGTTTCTTCAAGTAAGAAGATGTTAAATCTTTGAATATGGCATGAATTATGTTACAACTTAGTTTCTTATAGGAATTTTATGATTCTTAAAGAGGCTAAAGAGGATTCCACCATATAAGTGAGCTTTGAACCCCAAACCATGGCTACTTTATGCTTTTGTGTTTTAAATCTTAATCTTGTTCTTGTGCTTGGGAATTTGAGTAGTATTTTGGGGTTATGATCTTTGATGGAAGCTAATAATGTGAAATTTATCATGTATTAAAGAGTTTTGGGCTTTGATTTACATGAATTTGAAGTTTAATTGTGAAAATGAGAGGTTCCAAATCAAAGAGCCATTTTCGGACTGGTTTTTACCTAGAGCCACACGTGCGGCATTCCATTTCCAACCCCAAGTTTGATTCTGCTAAAAAAGCACGTGGTCCCGCACGTGCGGCCAGATTTCCCGCACGTGCAGGGACAGCCCTGTTCAGCCAACTTTAAATAAGCATATCTTTTGCATCCGGACTCCGTTTTAAGTAATTCTTGAGCCTAAATTCAAGCCCCAGAAGTCTAGTTTCCAATGGTGGTGGCCTCACTCCCAAATTCTAAGTATACAAATAGATATGCCCAAATTAATGACGAATGTTCACTTTCTGTCTACTGGTTTCATACCGTTTCTTCTTCTAAACCATATTCCTACCGATTCCTCATATTTTCTGAGACATGGATTTTAACCTACTGAGGACTAATGAGTTTAGAACCGATATGACTAATTGATTAAAGAGCAAAGGAAGGAATTGGGTATGTTCTTACATTATGCTATGTGCGTTGTGTTTGTAGGTCAAGACATGGACATCGTCCCACCGCTACTAGAAGCCCATCACTGTGAGTAATAGTAGTGTAACGATATGTTCTATCTACCTTTTGTTATTATGGTTTATATGCCGTTGTTTGTGAAGAACATATACTATTGATGTTGGGCTTTGATTGAACTTATGGATATGATTGAACAATGGCATTGATATGGACCTAAGGTCGTTCTGTCTCTATTAATAGAAGTGGGCCCGAGGCCGTTATGATGTGAATTGTTTATGATTCATGGCTAGAGGCCAAGGGAGGTAGTGTACATGTCGATGTTCTACTTACCCTCCAATGTGTGGACAACTGTCGTTATGTGGGCCTAAGGCCGTTTTGTATCATATGTGGGCCCAAGGCCATTCTGTATTACATGTGGGCCTGAGGCCGTTCGGAATACACTTATGGTTAGGTCCTACGTATGGTTTGATGTATGTATATTATATTCCTCAAGGTTATGCTCATTCATGTAACCTCCTTACATTGCTATTATTCACTGAGTCTTGCTCACTTTGTTTTTATGTATATTTATGTAGGTGAGCCACCAGGGACCAACACTAGAGTTGTATTGAGGTTCACCTGTCTGTCAAGCCGCCCGGATTACGCCTCCATGTTGAAGCCTTACTTTTGATTACTGGGAGCAATGTAATTTATGGAGTCTTGTATAAGTGTGTGTATGAGATCTATGTAAATTATGTGATTGTATATGTAAATATGGAAGTGTATTTAAATACTTAAATCTATTTAAGTCATCATGTATGCACAAGCTCAATGGATGTTATCCTTATATTGATATTTGCTTCCGTTTAAGGCCCCGCACTTGAATAAGTATTCATAAAATTCTGTTTGAGGCCTATGTATAGGGTTTAGAATGCCAGACTTTGCCCTCTTTTATGGTAATGGAAATCAGTCAAAGTGGAACACATTGCTAGGTTTATGAGCCAGTGTGGTGAGTTTGCCATTAATGATTACATTAAACTGAGACTTTTTTCAAATTCTTTAACTGGAGCGGCCTTCGTGTGGTACATAAACATTACACCTGGCTCTATCCAAACTTGGCAGCAAATGGAGGAAGTTTTTCATGCCCAATTTTTCCAAACAGAACCTAAAGTTTCCATGGAAGACTTGGCAAGATTGAGCCAGAGGCCTCATGAGAGGGTTGCTCAATTTATTGTCAGATTTAAAAAGGCACAAAACAAATGTAGGGTCATGTTACCAGAGCCTGAATTTGTAAGATTGGCTCAAAATGGTTTGGAGTTTAGGCTTCGAAAGAAATTTGGAATTTCGAAACTTAGTAGAGTTAACATATAAGGTGGGTAGATATGAAACTTTACTCGAGGAAGAACAAGATTGAAGTAATGCATCATATAATACCTACTATAAGGACCCTAATTATGAAATTCATGCAGCAGAGATAGTATGAAAAGAACCTATGACTTATGAGACATTAATTCAGAAAGACAGTACAATAGACCAACAGTTTAAAAAGAAAGACCTGCATAGGAAGTATTCTTTTGACTTAACAAAAGCAGATGACATTTTTGATTATTTGCTTGTAGCAAATTTCCTAAAGTTACAAAAGGGAGTCAAGATTCCTACCCTTGAAAAACTTAAAGGAAAACTATATTGTAAATGGCACAATTCTTGGTCTCATTCAACTAAAAACTGTATTGTTTTCTGAGATATAATCTAAGAACAGATTCCGAAGGGGAGGCTAAAGTTTTAGCCAAGTCTGAGAAAGTTATGGAAATTGACACCAACCTGTTTCCAGAGATTCGGGAGACTGCAGCCAATGTTGGTATGCCAGATTTCCAAAATCTATCCTTGAAAAAATTTGAGGAAGTTACTGTGCAAATGCATGTAGCTAGCCAGGCTACTTTTAGGAAGAACCCAAGAAGTTCACCAGCTGATGGACAAAGCTCTGCAGGCCTAAAAGAAGGCTTTAGTAAAGAGATGTTGGATGATAACTCTCTCGAAGCTGCTATAGTACAGATAATGTGTCCCAAGTGCAGGATATGTTACAAGTAGTTGAAAGGGCTCCCAGTTGATGGGAAGTAGCATTACAAAGAGGTGCAGAGGGACCGAATAACCAGCATCCATAACAAGAGGCCATACCTAACTGGCCCTAGACAGCATTCATCCTTGGTAGCCCCACCAGATACCAAGATGCAATCAAAAAGAAATAGGCCTTTGTATGAGACTAGGCCACCCCATTATTACAGAGTAGACAACCAGCTAGAAAGGAAGCATGGATTCAGTGCAAGGCATGGGACCAGGACTGATAATTAGCTACCGAGGACTGCTTCGAAGACTACTTCAAAAAGTGGGGCGGCAGATCTAGCAGCTAGACCAGTAGGCTCATGGGTCCCAGGAGTTCCAAATTGGTTTGTTATGCAGAATAAACCTAAAGAAATGTCTACTCAAAGAAAGGTTTTGGGAGACCAGGGAAAAATGATCAAACCTCCCTTGATGGCTTCAAATAATTTGGTGTTATTAAAGAATCCAAAAACAAGGGAGCCAGATGTGGTTCCTATAATTTCTAGGTCTTAAAGAAGGAAGATCCAATGAAGATACACTCAGTATCAAAGGGATTTGAAAGAAAGTGGAGAGAGCACTTCCACGGCACAAGCAAAAGACCAGACAGATGGAGGGATAAGTTCAAAGCCTGCTCCCAAGATCAAAAAGAGTGCCAGTATGGAGCAGTTGGCTAAAGTTCATGTTGAACTAAGAACCAAAGAAAAATCCAGTTTAGCAGGCCTCGAGAAGGCTTTAATGGAAAGTGATGATGAAACGGATGAAGGGACTGATCTAGGCCAAGAGAGAACATTGGCTGAATATGGAATGTTTAAGGCCTTCATGGCTGAGCAAACCTTTTTGGTTAACAAGCCAATGAAGGTAGATCACCAATAAGCTGCTTCAAAGGAACTTGCTAGCACAAAGGTACCAGAGTGTAGCATGGAAGATGTTTTCGAAATAATGGAACAAGCTAGTTTGGAAGGAAAACAAGTACAACCAGCAGTTTAGTTTGGCTCATTTCCTCCAATGTCAGTAAACATGGTATATATATTGCCACAGGAGTTCTAGTCTGAAGAGAAAAACCAAGAAGGTCAGAAGATTCACAGGCCAGCATGATTCAAGATGACCCTATTCCGATTTCCAATGAAGATTCACAGGCCAGCATGATTCAAGATGAGTCTGAAGTGGCCACACTAATGGAAACTGAAGAAGAAAGTGAGGAGGTGAGTATTAACCTCTCATATCCCTTCGAGTACCCTACAACATCTATGATTCAGTACGTTAAGTTCTTGTATATCAAGGCTTACTTCAATGGGATACAAATGAACAGGGTGTTAGTCGATAATGGGACAACAGTGAACCTGCTTCCGAAGTCTTCCTTGAAGAAATTGGGAAAAAGAAACCCCAGATTAATCCCAACCAGCACAACCATTATTGGTTTCGCTGGGGATAAGCAGATGGCTTAGGGCATTCTGCCTATCAACCTGAGTGTGGGGACCAGAGATTGTATGATAGCATTCTTTGTTATAGACAGTAATGCTAAGTATAATGCTTTGCTTGCCAGGGATTGGATCCACACCAACAAATGTGTGCCTTCCTCTCTACATCAGAAAATAATGATAGCACTATGTAATGGAGAGACATATGAGATCAATGCAGACCCCCAACCCTTTATCGCTTGTGCTAATTTTGCAGAGGCCAAGTTATACACTGAAAGAGTGACACTACTCAGTGTACTGAGGAAGCCTGATGGAATAGTCGAAGTGACGGCTGATGAGGAAGTAGCACACCTAAAGCACTTAGTGCAGGAGAGTGTTGATGAAGAGCTCATCACCAAAAATGACAATGATACCTGGTTGTAGGTAAGAAGATAAGAACCAAGAAGCTAGACACTTGGCCTTAGTCAAGTTTTCGGCATTAGACGCGAGGTCAATAGTCCAAAAGGTTTAAGAACAAGAGAAGGAAGCTATGGTGGTTGCCTGTAATCAGGAGCAGCAAAAAGCCAGGCCTTTGGCCCTTGACAAGTATTGTGCGTTGGACATCGATACAAAAGTCCAGGAAATACAGGAAGTGTAACGCCCCAACCCTTCACATGTCATCGATATTGTCCGCTTTGGGCCATGCCCGCACGAATTTGTTTTTCTCAGTGGGTCACCTATCCTAAAACTACTCCAGCCTAAGCACATTTAACTACGGAGTTCTGTTAGGGATTTCACCACCCGAGAAAAGGCCTCGATGCTATATAAGGGTCCAGGTTTTTACTTTTATAGCCCAGGAACTCCCTCTCCATTCCCGATGTAGGACATCGGGACCTTCTAATCCATCCCCCTTAAGGCTGTACATCCCCGTGCAATAGCCTGCTAGCTCGCAAGCTTGCCTACATACACCGAGAGACGCCAGGGGCCCACACTCAGTACTCCAGAGAGTCGGCTTTGATACCATTTGTAATGCCCCAACCCTTCACATGTCATCGATGTTGTCCGCTTTGGGTCATGCCGGCACAGATTTGTTCTTCCTAGTAGGTTACCCATCCCAGAACTACTCCAACCTAAGCACGCTTAACTACGAAGTTTTGTTAGGAATTTCACCACCCAGGAAAAGGCCTCGATGCTATATAAGGAATGAGAAAGTTCAAATTGAAGTTTAATCCTCTCAAATGTGCTTTTGGTGTATCAGTTGGAAACTTCTTGGGGTATGTAGTGCACAAGAAAGAAATACAGATTGATCAGAATAAAGCTAAAGCTATCATTGAGGCCAAACCTCTATCAAGTAAGAAAGAATTACAAAAGTTTCTTGTTCAGGTTAATTTCCTTCGAAAAGTTATTTCTAACACTGCAGGAAAAACTAAAGTATTTTCTTTTTTATTAAAGTTAAAAATGAAGAAGAGTTTGTGTGGACAGTAGAGCATCAAGCTAATTTCGAAGGAATTAAAGCCTACTTGGCCAAGCCTCTAGTGTTGATGCCACCAAGGAGAGACAAGCCCTTGAAGTTATACATTACTACAATGGAAGATTCATTGAGAGTTTTCCTAGCTCAGAACAATGAACAGGACAATGAAGAAGGAAATGAGCAAGTAGTTTATTACCTTAGTAGGTTTTAAATTCTTGTGAATGTAAATACTCAGCTGTAGAAAAGCTGTGCCTTGCATTGTACTTTGCAGCAATGAAATTAAGATATTATCTTTTGTCTACTATTGTCTTGGTAATTGCAACCACAGACTTGGTTAAGTACATGTTATCTAGACCTATGTTGAGAGGAAGAATTGGCAAATGAATATTAGCTCTATCAAAATTTCATCTAGAATATATCGCCCAAAAAGCAATATAAGGACAAGTTTTGGCTAGTTATAGCGATCTCGGTTTTGACCCGACTCTTGTGATGTTTCGGGCTCAGGTTTAATGCTTTCATATTGTTGTCTATCTCTTTCTTCCCTTGTATACCTTTGAAATTGGTCTTTGTGTTATTGTGGTTGTGTTTGGAATAGGTTGGTTACTTAGTTTTCAAACTTTATGTTGC
The DNA here is from genome assembly GCA_036172215.1 of Camellia granthamiana. Lineage (NCBI taxonomy): Eukaryota > Viridiplantae > Streptophyta > Magnoliopsida > Ericales > Theaceae > Camellia > Camellia granthamiana. Next base: position 165,871,368 of record CM069905.1, on the reverse strand, counting down.
TAAGATTTTGGTCTTCCGCTCGAGCGGCCATTCTTGCGCTCAAGCGAACTATCTACATTTTGGTCCGTCGCTCGAGCGTCCTTTCTTGTGCTTGAGAGGGAGTTACAAACTCTCAGTACTCTGCACTTCTGTAAAAGTGCTGGAGAAATGTTTTTCACGCTCGAGCAGCGTTTTCTACGCTTGAGTATCCCTTCTTGAGCTCAAACGGTTGGTCTGTCGTCTGCAAAAGTTCTGGAGGTGTGTATTTTGTGCTCCAGCGGGCCTCTTTTTGCGCTCGAGCGGAACAAATCTTTGTGTCTGACGCTCAAGCGTGAAACCTTCCGCTCGAGCGGACTGCGCGTATATCAGATCGCCAAAAGCACTTTTTACATCACTTTTTCATATCTTTTCAGACAAAACCCTAAAGTTGAGAGCCTCTCTCTCTAAAATACTCTATTTTCCTACATTTTGGCCTAGATCCTTTGATCTCTCCACCCTACTCCCTTTGATAAAAAGGTGGAGTTTCTCAAGATCTTCTCTTTGAACTGATTAGAGTGGATTTTGGCACTTTGGGGGTTTCTCTCTTGCTTGGCTCATCTTCTCTCTTTGAGGTAGGGATATTATATACTTTAGTATGAGTTTTAGCCTAGTTATTTGTGGTTATATATAAATAGTGGAAATCTTGAGAGTTTTTGGGTAAACTTAGGGTTTGTTCTCAAATTGAAAGAGGGGTTTCTATATTGTGTTCCATAGATGATTATTGGGTTTTGAATATGAGGATATCTTGTGTTAAAATGGTAAATTTTAGCCTTTGGATTAATATTTGAATAAGGGGGAGATTTACCCTAAATGTGTTTTGAATATTATTTTGTATAAATAATGAAATTGATGTGAAAAATGTGAAATTGGGAAAAGGTGTAAATGAATGGTGTGGTTGGATTTGTTTAATCACTCATTCATGGAAAATTTGATAAATTATCTGTTATAAAGATTGTATATCGGCTTAGAAATATCTGTATTAGGCTATCAGTGGAGGATATGCATGATTGTTGTAGAAATTGCATGATGATTAGGTGAATTGAAACTAATGATTTTAAGTTTGTCATTGAATATGACGGTATGATTAAGGCATTGAATATGAGTTACGGATAGTCATTGTATATGACGATGAATGTAAATATATTGTATATGTATAATATTTTGGGAGAAAAAAGGGGATGTACTCAATTGTTTGGGAGGAGATAGGAAATGGACTCCAGTGAGAATTAAGTTGGCCGGAGTGTGCAGGGTAAAAGTCCCGAAATCTTATGAATACATGGGTGCCGATCCCGCGGACGAAATTTTCGTAAAATGGCAAAGTTGAAGTGTTTGCATGATGGTTATGTGGATAGAGAACCACTGAGCTGTAGTCTCATTTGGATCATTTGGAAAATTATGTATATTTTCCATATGACTTGGAATGAAATTAATTAACTCGAAATGAATAAATGAGGATAGATTGAGGTATGAATATCAGTATTGAATGGTTATGGAAAGAATGTCAGATGATCATGAATATTAAACATTTATCTAACACTTATATCTTAGTTAAACTTCATACATTGTGTTAGACTGTTTCTACTGGGCTTTGGCTCACCCTACTTAGAAAACCATTTTCAGGTACCGATGACATACTTCCTCCAAGGACATAGCTTGGGAGGACTTAGGAGCTTGAGGCTTTATTTTGTTGTTTTGTGTTTAAACGTTTATTCAAGCCGAGGGCTTAACATGTATAGAGCTTAGGACTCTCATTTGTTGTAACCAAGTGATATCTTGGAAAGATGTAAGCCCATAGGGCATTTATTTTGTTATTATTAGCTAATGTTACATATTGTAGATTCAGGATGAACATTTATGAATGTATAATGCATGTAATATCTTTTGTATTACGAACACTGATGAATGAAAGGATATCAATTCTATTATGCACTATTCTCTTATGGATAGGTTAATTGTATTATATTTTTTGGGGATGTGACATAACTTCTTGGCAGATCATCCATGTCAAACAGAAAGCCAAGAGATAATGGACCTTGGTATGCTCAATGTTGAGCCATGAAAAATATGGTTTGATGGATCAAAAGCCAGTGGTTTGGTTAGAATTGGTGTTATAATTAAATCACCACAGGGGATAGAAACCACACATGGTTATAGAGTGAATGAAACTACTTGTTCCAGTAATCAAGCTGAATATGAAGCTTTAATAATGGGACTTGAGATACTTATTGGATTACAAGCTTATGCAGTTGATATATTTGGGGATTCCCAATTGGTAATCAACCAAGTGAAAGGAATCTTCAAATGTCAAAGTGCAAACATGTTACCATATTATGTTGCTGTACTGCATTTGCTTTCTCAGTTTCAGATAGCCAATGTGACTTATATCCCAAGATTCATGAACCATAAGGCCAATGATGTAACTCAAAAGGCCACAAATTTCAGAAGAAAAAAGAATACCCAAGTGGATATAAGTCAAGCAACATATCAGAAGTTAATACCACCTTTGGCTAAAAAAGGTATCATGGTAGAAGTTAACCAGAATAACTTAGAAAAGCATGATTGGAGACATCCAATTATTCAATATTTAACTGGCCCATCTTCGAAGGCCAGCAGGAAAATTAAATTACAGTCTATGCAATATATAGTGTATAACAATGCTTTTTACAAAAGGGAAGCTGATGGGTTATAGTTAGAATGTTTAGGGCCAAATAAAGCATTAACTGCTATGGCTGAGGTGCATGAAGGTATTTGCGGTACCCATCAGCCTGTTGTGAAGATGAGATGGTTGCTTCGAAGGCACTCATACTATTGGCCAACTATCCTAAAGGATTGTATAGAGTATGTAAAAGGATGTTAGGTATGCCAAAAGCATGGCATGATAAAACATGTGCTAGTAACTGATTTACATGCAGTTGTAAAGCCTTGGCCTTTCAAAGGATGGGCAATGGATATGATAGGGAAAATACATCCTCCCTCTTCGAAGCAACATTGTTTCATTCTAGTAGCCACAGACTACTTTACTAAATGAGTAGAAGCTAAGCCTTATAAGGTAGTAGATCAGATTGAAGTTATTGGATTTATTAAGGAATTGATTCATAGGTTTAGCATCCCACATACCATAACTGTAGATAATGGGACTGTATTTGATGGAAAGACGGTAAAATCTTTTGCAATAAAGTTTGGAATTAGTCTTATTAATTCCACCCCTTATTATGCACAAGCAAATGGCCAGGCTGAGTCATCTAACAAATTCTTGAAAAAAGGAATACAAATAGTTGTGGAAGACAATCCTAGAGATTGGCATAACTTGTTGATAGATGTGTTGTGGGCTTATAGAACTTCTCCAAGGTCAAGTACAGGAATCATTCCTTATGCCTTATTATATGGACATGATGCAGTGTTGCCTGTGGAAATTAATATTAAATCTTTGAGGGTAAAATGCCAGGACTAGTTAATTTCTAAGCAGTACCATCAAAGCATGTTCTTGGAATTAGAAAATGTAAATGAAGTTAGAATTTTGGCATTAAATAGTATTTTTTTCCAAAAGAAGAAAGCAGCAAAAAACTATAATAAGAAAGTCAGGCACATTAGCTTTGATGAAGGTGATTTGGTATGGAAAACAATACTTCCAATAGAAATTAAAAGCCATAAGTTTGGAAAATGGTCACTTAATTGAGAAGGACCATACCAAATTCATAGAGTCCTGCTTGGGAGAGCATACCATCTGAGAAATCTGAATGGATATGTGCATCCCAAGAAAATCAATGGCAGGCATTTGAAGTCTTACTATCAAACTGTGTGGAAAACACAAGAAGTGTGAGAAATGCTAAAGTAAAAATAAATAAAAGGGCATGAAGCACTCAGATAACAAATAAAGATTTCATTTCATAAAGAATTGAGTACATGCAGCCATAAATTGGCCCAGAAATCAGAACAATGTTTTAGTTGTTCCCTTACAATTGATTATTTACTTCTAAGGTATGGGAACAATTAAATGGCTGTAGCTATGTCTTGTCTTTTGTCAGCCAGCCCCTGGTTAGTAATTTGTAACTTCTTGGCATTTCGATCAAAGGCTAGGTTGATTGCTACTAGCTCTTCTTCTAGTTGAGCTCTCACGACCCAAACTCGCCCCTATAGGTTTAGCGTCGTAACCGGCCAATAATCCTTGGATTACTGAAGGCCTCTGAACAGAATAATATATACAAAGTATGTGTAGTCCATAGAGCTGTGCTGACATACGTAGGACAAAAATTTGAAACTTTAATACCATATTACATATACGTCATGCCTTGTCATACAAATAGCGTCTTAAGGGACTTAGCCCACAAAACAAAGTAAAACAAAATGGAAACGTCTTTAACATGGATTTACAAAATCAGACGGGAACCTCCTCGGGAGGCATAGTGGTTGGCTGACCCAAAAACTCTCCAAGCGGCAACTTAGGTCTGGTCATGCACCTGCTCACCTACATATATAACACAAACAGTGAGCGGAAGCCCAGTGAATAATAACAAAGTAAAGGTTTACTGATGATATCCAAACAAAAACAGAATCGTGTATATGATCAGATGTCAAAACAGAAATAGATTTATATACATAGTTATATTCATGTTCAAGGTTCATACATTTCACATTATAGTATGCAGCACATCCATGAAAGTTAACAAATCCGATGACCCATGAAAGGACTGTCATGAAAGCATTCCGATGACTCACGTGCATAGAGACGTTTCCAAAGACCCCTAAAAGGACGGCCATAAAAGCACTCCGATGACCCATAAAAGAGGTGGCCATAAAAGGTACTCTGATGACTCGTATACACAGAGACGTTTCCGATGACCCATAAAGAGACGCATATCTAATGATGCTAAGAGTGCCACGAGTACATTTCAAAAACTTGGACAATCATTCATTTATATAAAACATAGAATTTCAGAAAACTGATCATTTCATATCATTAGAAAATAATTAAAGTCAAACATAATTTTACAGAGTTATTACTCACAGATTATTACACAGGTAATTTTGATAGCAGCCAATGTATCAACAGTTCAAGGCGCGTGACCTACACAAACGTAACAGATACACATTTTAAAACACATGCTCGGGTTGTACTTAACTTATTTCGTTTCATTCTTAGTGTGTTTCCAACTTTACCCTCATTATAATGTCTTACTCTTGGCCTAGGAATGCCTAGGATGCAATGAAGATGCTAAAATGTACTTGGAAACACTTAACAAAAATTGTTAAAAACAGGGGTTCCGCTCGAGCGCAACTTCCTTCGCTCGAGCGGGCATACAAAATATGAGTGGTCACTCGAGCTCAACTTCTGTCATTCGAGCGGTCTGTAAACTTCTGCGAAACTACTGGTTGTGTGATTTTTACGCTCAACGAACGCTTAAGCATGAGACTCAAGTCTTCTTTCGAGCGCAACTCTTGTCACTCGAGCGGTCTGCAAAACATGTGAACTTCTGGGAGCATGTATTTCATGCTTGAGCGGACTTCTGGTCGCTCAAGCAGAAGTGCAAGATCACAGAGTGGTCGCTCGAGCGCAAGATCTGTCGCTCGAGCGGATAGGCAGAATCTGCAATTTCCAGATTCCTCTACCGAGTGCAAAACTCAATTTCAAAGCTGCAAATCATGATCTTTTGGGCTAAAAACTTGAGGAAACTTATGTAAACTTGGAAAACATAATGAAGTAAAGATCATTCCTTAAAACCAAGGCCCAAAAGCACGTGAATTGCTCAAAAATTAACTTGAAACTTATGAATATGCCATGAACATGACATGCATGAATTGCTATGAACTTAAACTTTCCAAAATATGATCAATTAAGGTCAAATGATAAGAAATGTGATGAATTCTCAAAACCAAGTCATGATAAACACATGCATGTGAAATTTGTTTGAAATTCAAACTCAAAAATGTGATGGAAGTGCATGTATGCATGGTATAGCTCAATTTCTACACTTCTAGTTCAATTCTCATGTAATCCACTCAATTCTCTTGAATCCAAGGTTTAAGCATCAAAATTATGCAATCCAAGGGTTGAATTCCTACCTCAAGCTTGAATTTTCAAGTATAGAAGTGTAATCTTTGAAGTTCTTTCCAATTCCTCCAAGTCTATGAAATTGAGCTCAAGTTTCCTCCTCTCTCTCACTTTGACACGTTTTAGTCTTCAAAGATGAGGGGTTGAGAGTGCAAAGTGTATAAATGATGTAGAGAGTGGCCTTATATAGGCCCATTACATTGACTTAATTAATCTTGACTTAACCTAAACAAATTAGCATTAATTAATCTAATTATTTCGTTCCGAATCGAATTTTTAATTGAACCTACCATAATGTTCTAAAAATTCCAACTAACACATGTACTAAGTCAATTTCGTGATTGGATGCCGATAAGGCCTTCAATTCGCAAAATAAACCAGAAACAGAAACAGATATTCCTACCACAGACAAATATAAACACAATTTATGCAATGCGCATGTAATTAACTCAGGGTTTTATCTTAGTTTCTTATTAGGCATAATCAAGCATGGTTAATCAGCTAATCACAGGTCGGGGCTGTTACATAAGCTTTCTTTTCCAACAGCTGGGATTGAAATTAGGATGCATAGGGGTGTTGTCCCTTTAATTCAAACACTTCAGCATGGATATGGGATACAAACTCCTTATCCTTTAGTAGTTTTTCTTTTGCAACCTTAGCCATTTGGCAGATATTGATGCAAAAGTCTATGATGGCTATTGCCTGAGATAGGTGGCTTGAAAAGGCCAGATTGGATTGCTCGAAGTCCTAGCAACATTTGAGGAAACCATTCTTGATGATAGGCCTCTGTAAAGCTTCAAATAGAATCCTCGAAAATGTTTGCAGTAAATCCAAGCAAGTGCCCAAGTCCACTAGAGGTAAGGAGGCTTCAGCAGTAGTGGAGGAGCTCTCAATAATCTCTAACAAAAAATTAGCAAGGATCAATACCTCAGCCTCACCGCTTGGTACCTGAGCTAGTGAAGAGATGCCAAACAAACTGGTTAGCTAAGCCTCGAAGATGGCCGTCTCTTCCTCTGACATTATCAGTACAGAAGAATTGCTGGCTGAAGGAAAAGATGAAGTATGTGGATAGGTGAATGAGTAGAAGTTTCCCTCACAGAGTTAATAGTCTTGGCTACCAGCAAGTCTAAAGAAGAACGACTGGAGCTGGGTGGTTGGAAAGAAATTGGTGAGCTGCTAGTGTCATCCTTAGGAAGGCCAATGACCATTGAAGTAGAAGTGGTAATTGGAGTATTCTCAATTGGAAGAAGGGCAGCTAGGACTATAGGAGGAGCATATTGGGATGAGACAAAGGATAGATGAGGTAAATATGGAGTTAAACCCGAACACAATAAAGGTGAAAGACTTTGCCTCACAAGAGGAGAGAAAAAGAGCATGGAAGGTGTAGAGTCGGGAAGTGGAAATATTGCTTGAATAAGCTTTTTCTTCATTAACACTTCACTATAAGTCTTCCTTTCTCCTTCTGAGGCTGTTTCTAGTTCTGCAAAAGGCTAAGAAGGCCTTTCATCCACATATGAAGAGTGAGAGGCCTGTGTTAAAGGAAGAAAGAATGAACTGATTACTGTTGCATAAAAAAAAGGGGGGGTGTTAACTCCATGCTGAAACCTGGAAAGGGAAATTATCATGAGGGATTGAAAGAGGTTACCAGCTTCAGAGGTTATGGTGGTGCTGCTGTTTGGAGAACTGCGAAGGGAGTAGTGCTCAGCAGTTTGTTTCTTCCTTACAACCTCTTTTTGAAGTGCATTAGCAGCAGCAGCTTCATCCCTTAGTATTTGCTGCTGTCTTCTCTTCTCAAACCTCTAAAATACAATGATTTCCTTGGAGTGCTCTTCTTCCACTGCTTTGGCATCTGCCTTATGAATAGAGTCCCCAATAAGGCCAGAGAGAGAAACTGTCTTTTTCTTCCTTTTCTCCAATGGTGTTTCTTTCTCCTTCTCTGCTTCTTCCTCTTCTAAATGAGCCTTAGGTATCTCCTCCTCAGGATCAAGCAAAAGTTTTCTTTTCCTCTGTTGTTGCTGCTTGCCTTTGAGGATATTCAAAGCTTGAACTCTCTGAGGAAAGTCTTCCTGTGAGGCTCTTGCACCAAAGAAAAGTTATAAGTAAATAAGCAAGGCATCATAAAAGGAAGAGAAAAGGGAAAATAGAAATGCATACCTTTCTTCAAAGTAGCTCTGGTAACTCTTGAAGGAGGTGAGGTAGCAGGAGCAGACATAGAGACAGCAGGAGTAAGAGTTGGGATGATAGGGACAATAGAGGCAATAGTAGTGGTCCTAGTCTCTTTGGACTTAGCTTGAGAGGGCACATCCAGCCTAACCAACAGATCCCGAGGAGATATGGCCAGGAGCACCTCCATATTGGCTGTCCACCAATTCTGGTATCTCTTCAATGCAGTGCTGTGTAGGATGAAGGAAGTGAACCTGAATTCGACCAAGTCTTATGTCAACTTGGAAATTACCTCATCTAGCTTGGTTCTTGGCACCTTTAACTCTCTGGTTGCAAGATTGGTGTTAGTTTGGCTACAGAGAGGGACAAGAATTCCTTGAGTAAGCCCAAATTGCCTAACAAATTAGGTAGGGCAGTAAGGTTCAGCAATGCATTTGTAAGCTCGAAAGTTCAAGGTACCAATGTAGAGCTCCCTTGGAATTAAAATTAAGGCCCACATATCCCTATGAATGGGGTTGGAGCAGGTGTTGTCAACTAGGAAAGTCCTCAGCTATGTTGGCCCTGTGTTAGCTGCAAAGGGGCGGAAGAAGATGGGAGAAGGGGAAATTGGAAGTTGATGGAAGAAGGTAAGGTAATAAGCGAAGCTATAAGGGTAAAGTGAAACTCTGGCATACTTCATTCCATAAGTGGTAGGGTCTTACACCAAGAATCTCAAGCACTTGGAATGTAAGTTAGTGAAGTACGTGAAAAGCCAGAGTTGCAACACCCAGAGTGGTCCTCCTTGGTTGGCATCGAGGGGTTTCTCACAAAACTGAGAGCAAGTTCTGTATATATGACCCAGTACATAGGGAGCTAAGGATATCTTCTTAACCGAAGCGAGAGCCTTAGCAAGAGGGGCGAATTCAGGCATAATCCTCTGTGAAGAGGTACAGAATAAAAACTTACAAAGCTAATATAAGAGAAGAGAAAAAGAACAAAGACAAAGTTCAAAAAGCTGGGTTCCAAAAACAAAGAGCAGCGGGTATGAGAAAAGGGTCTTCAAGAATGGAAAACCTGGCTAGTCGAAGGGCATCAAGGAGACAAAGTTCATGGAGGTCCAGCGTCTGGGCAAGAACAACTCGGTCGTACCATTCCTCCCATTCTAGCCTCAATGTGGGCTAGCAGCAATGGGGACAGTTCATTTTCCAACTTCTCTAATCAAGGCCACCCTCATAAAGGAGGCATTGATCTTCTAAGTGCAGATACAGAGTAGGGAGTTAGGTGGGGGCTTCTCTGAAAATAGGGCCAAGGACAATCTCCCATTGAGCATGGTGTCGGGAAATAAAGATGCGACCATCGATAGCACATCGTTCCCCGGTCTTGTATTTGTTACATTCTGCGTTGAGGATTCTCCTTAAAGCCATAGATGGGCTTACAAGCTCGACGACTGGTATTTTAGAAAAAGAAGCCATTAGCAAGGAATTGAAAGAAAAAAGTGAACGAAAGGGCAAAGAGCTGCAGATAAGAGCAACATGAGTGAAAGAGAGACTTTACACAAGCATGTAGATAAAGCGTGAGAAGAAGGGGTTTTAAAACCTTTCTGTCTAAAGTTACCTATTTAACATAATGGGTCAAATAGACCTAGGTTCTAACCTATGTGTGATCAAGGCTTTTATTTTAAAACCCTGAGAACACAAGAAAGAAGACTACCTCCGAGCCATAATGCAGATACCTTATGAAGGAGAGAAACACATTTCAAATACCCAGTTTACCTTCGAAAGGTGTTAGGTGGCTTCAAAACCAGTTTTCAAATACTTAGCTTAACTTTGAAAACAAGTAATTGGCTTCGAATGGTGTGAGTTGGCTTCGAAGCCAGTTTTCAAATACTTAGCTTAACTTTGAAAATAAGTAGTTGGCTTTGAAATGTGCTAATTGGCTTCGAAGCCAGTTTTCAAATACTTAGCTTAACTTTAAGAACAAGTAGTTGGCTTCAAAGCCATTCATATACCTTGAATTCAAGCATAGTTAAGATTTGCTCTCTTCAAGAATCCTGGAGGTTGTAGACACCCCATTTTTGACCGCCCGCAAGGCTCGAGCGCTTTGCCCGATACACTTGATGATGAAAGTGATGTTGTGCATGGTTCGAGGTCTTAACGAAGGAGCTATGTTTAAGCTCTGAAACAATCCCAAACCTTCAATATTCCCACTGTTTATACCCCAGAAATCCATTTATACACATTGTGTCACCCTGTGCTGAATCTGAAGTAGAGAAACAGGGGATCACATTGAGGCCCGACCGTGCCTCATTAGGAGCCGGCCGTGGCTATTGATGGATGGCCGCGCCTTAGTAGCGAGAAACACTGTTCTTGGCGGGAGCCCGCCAGCTGTCTATTTTTGAAGATATTTATGACCCATTTTGCTCAAATTCTATAAAAACGAAGTTGTATCTCTGTTTTGAGGGTTGAAGAATTTCTAAAAAGCTTATACACCTTCTTGAGAGCTCATTCTTCTTGTGTAAGCAACCTTTGAGCAAGCTTACCACCTTGAACCTATATCCATATACCATATACACCTTCACATCTTAGCCTTGGAACCTTGGTTGAGCCTTGAGCATCATAATTCAAGCTTGAGAGTGTGTTTGGACTTAGTTTGATTCACAACAAAGAGCTTACCTTTCTTGAGAGGTATAAGCTTACTATCTCTTCTCTTGCTCTCTTTGTTATCTCTTACTATCAAGTTCTTGTATTTTTGTATTGTTTTGATATTCCTTCAAGTGTCTAAGCTTGGGTTTGGAGAGCTACCAAAGGGTAGAGAGAGTTAACACTCTTTCTTACACCTTCACCTATAGCTCAAACCCTCATTTTTACACCCTTTTCTTTGCTTTCTAAATTGATTTTCATAGTTTAAAAAAGGCTAAAAATCATACTTTGAGGTTTCAAAAGTGGAGGGTTTAGCCACCCCTCCTTGTTCTTGCTTACTAGCCTTATTGTCTTTCTTTGTTGTTCAACTTTTTGGGTTCTTTTCATGCACTTTGAGTCACTATTTTTCACCTATTAGAGGCTGTTTTAGGGTTGTTTTAGGGCTATCCTAGGTTGTTTAATTAATTCATGCTTTGATTAGTTTGCTTGTTGTCTCATATGTTCGCATACATAGCTTGTTGCATATTGTTCTTGGCCTTTCTCTGTCTAATTTCCATGTTTAAGAGCCTCATTTAATAATCAACTTACCATTCATTTCTTTCATTTGAGAGTTGTTTCAATCGGTTGACGGTTATCAAAACATGAACTAGAGATCTATGCTTAATGGCTTAATCTCTACGGAGGTTCATTGTTAATGGTGTAGTCTCTTTTTCATGTTGAGAATCACTTCCCATTTGACATGTTTCTCACTTAGGAGACGTAATCTTTAGTGGACGTAACCATCATCTTGGACAAATGGGTTAGGGAATGACAAAGACTAATGAGTTTGGCTTAAAATGAATCAACCCAGATAAAGAAAATGAGTTATATTGCTTGGGCTCGGCCGGACGTTATGCTGAGTCTATTGTGTCAAGAGTCATCACACGTCAATCCATGGTGTTTTGACGACCCTTGAAGCGTCTTTACTTCCCCTTCCCCCCCCTTTTGAGCTCATTCCATGATAAAGGGGAGGGATGGTTGTAATTCATTACATTCATTGAACTTTGTCCAAATTGTGGTTGAAATCATCAAGCAAACAAATTGCTCATTGATGGTTTTGGAAACGATTTCAACATTTTCTTAAGGCTTTCCCATGACAGAGAAGTGTGAGAGGGACAAACAGAGTTCAGAATAACTCTGTCTGCACTGTTTTCACTTCAGAGTACAAAACAGGATTTCGCATAAAATTAAGGCACGACCGGCCTTATTTAGGCCCTGCCGAGCTTCATTGGGGGCCGGCCGACCATCAATGTTTGGTTAGCAGTATGTTTTGCAGAAAACAGAGGGCAATGGCTAAAGGTGAAACAGAGCAGGCCTAGGCAGACAAAGCAGTTCTTGGACACTGTACATGCAACCCTTGTGCATCCTTACTTACATCAATGTTGTAAATTAATGCTCCGAGTGTTGTTGTAATTAATTATTATTGTTGTAGTCAATTCTTGTTGTAATCATCGTTGTAATTATCATTATTGTTTATTTGTAATTGTTATAGCTAGTTAACTTAGATAGCTAGTTTATTTATCATTATTATCCTTGTTGTAATAGAGTAGCTAACTAGTTAATGCTTTTGCTTATTTATTCATTCGGTTTTGTAATAATTAGTTTAATTCAGACTCTCAGACTTTGATTTGCACTCTCTTGTGCGAGGGCCAACATGTAATAAGTTGTATGTCTTCCAACTCCATGTCTTTCTCCCTTGTACTTATTTGTTTACGATGGTTAGTATAGAACATCATTTTTCAAATTAGCATTTTTATGACTCGCATCCATCGTCTTGCATGCATCCAAGGTTTGACTCATCATACTAACTAAATGTTTAGAATTCATTGCTTGAATACGTATTTTATCGCATGTCTTGAATGGAATCATATACCATGTTCATAATCGAGCCTATTAAAATTACATAACTTGTATGTGTCGCATTAGTCATACTACATTAGTTAAAAGCATGCATATTTTCTAATTATTTTGCTTTATTTTGGCTCAGAGTACTAGATGAACAATTTCGAGCTTTAGCATGATGAATTGTGTGTTAGTGTTATAATGTCAAGCATGCTTTCTATGAGGCTAAGTGCTTAATTGATATATCTACCTGAATGCCTGTGAATGAAGGCTAATTGCTAAAATTGGGATAAATTGATTAATGTGCATACGAACCCATCTTTCCAAGTGACGAGTATCAAAAATAATTTTCAAATAAACATGAAATCAAAGCGTTCCAACTTTTTCAAATTAGTCTATACTTGTGTACATTACTCAGTAAAGTTAGCTAATAAATCGGAACAAGAGCATATAATGTAAATAAAAATCACATCATGGTTAGTAGAGGTCGATCTTTGATAGGACGAGTGGGGTGCTCAATTCATGACCTCCCCCTCTCGTACCTAAGTTCTTGAGCCGAGACACTTTGGTGATGACGGATAAGTGGCATTTGGCATGAGTCACGGATTTCCTAAATTTCTCAAAAATATTTAGGTGGCGACTCTGAAATCTAGCAAATTTTGGCTTTTGATTTAAACATCGATTTTCTAAAAGAATTGCCAGATTTGGACTCTTTGTGTTTTCACTGTTTCACATTGCATTTGTGAAATTAGATTTAGGACCATGGGAGTCCGAACTATAGGGCTAGTTGTATCCGAAAGGAGTACGAAAAGCAAACTACAGAGGTGTGCTTTTAAACTTTCAAACAAAGGAAGTTTCCTTCGAAGGGATCTTTGTAATGATCTATAGTTAGAATATGGTTCTTGCCTATTCTTTCAGCATAAATAAGCACTATGAAACCAATTCTTGGTTAAGCATTATAGAAAGTCCAAAGGTCAAAGGACTAATCTTACGCTTTTGCTTATACAGGCAAATAGGGCCGTTCTTAAGAGAAATTTTATGCTTTGAAATATCTGAGTCAGGCCTCGAAGCAAGATTGGTGCTGTTATTCACACAGATTATATTAGCCATACGATTGGAGTGTGAAAACCTAAGATAAATACCATTACTCCTATGAAGAATTTTATGATTCACAACATTTGAAACCAGGCATCAAACCAAGTTGGTTGCTTTGAAGTTGTCATTCACAGATTACATAAACAGAGTAATGCATAAAACCATATTCGCCATGCAATCAATCATACAATTGGAATATAAAACCAGACCATGACAAATGATGTTTGAAAAGTCAGTTTTATTGATATGCAAAATTTACATTGGGAACACCTACTTGGTTACATTCTCAATTTCATAAAAGTAAGGAATGGATAAAGTCACAAGATCATGGAACTTTGTCCAGCAAAATTCAATAAATACATACTCTTTTCCTAACCTATCTTCTATCCTATCTAAATTTAGTTTATCTAACTGATGAGCCCTTAGTTAGAAAAACAGATACTGAGCCTTCAATTCAAATTATGTCTGTTTAAGAGCATTATCTGTTTCATCCATTTCTCCTACCCCATGTATTTCATCCATTGGGGTATCTCCTCTAAACTCTAAGTCTTGGTTCTTGAAGTTCTCATATTCTTCAAGAAGATTCTCGGCCTTATTTGAATACGAGCAGCAGAGGTTTTCTCTAACAACTCACTGGTAATAGAAGCATTTGTGTGCCAGTTGAGTAGAAGAGAAAGTTGATCCAAGAAAGTATAAAGCTCTGCCTGGGCTACAAAGTTAAGGATGTGGCTTCGAGAGATAATATCACAAGACCATAGTAAGTTCTTGTGAGGAATATCATCTCGAAGGACATCAAAGGATAAATGGGAGAAAACGGCAAGCAGAGTCTGGGCTCTATACTGTCGGTAAGTAGTAGGAAGGACTGGGGCTTGGTAGAGAGCAAAATGCTGGCTCTCGAAGATTGTGAGTTTCAGTTCTTCAATCCAGTTAGGATTGGAAAGTAGGGAAGGAGCAGTTGTGTCCTCCCCAAAGGAATGTGGGAATTCAGGCCTGTTCACACATTTTAGCCAGTTAGAGGAGCAAAATTTTGCTTTTTTGGCTAAGTGAGGGACTGAGTCCCAAGGATTCAATAGGGTGTGGAGTATTTCGCACTATTCTGGACGGGTAAAGTGGAAATATACCATACCGAAAGCATGTTGTCCTCAAGGCTACGAAGATGGTCGAAGGGGACGTATGGATATACTACGGAGCTGCGTATGGAGGGATGGATTGCAATGAGGTCATCAAATTCAGGGAATCAATGGTGGATTCGCTCCCTTGTTTGAGGTTGAGTGGGGTGTAGGCCAAGTTCCCGAGCCAGTGCTGGTAGAAATGTTGTTAGAGGAAGAGAATGCAGCTTCATCCTATGCAGAAAGTTGGGAGGCAGAGGAGGAGCTTCCAAGATCAATTTTTGCAAGTTCTTGGTCTAAAGGCTTGCAGTTGGCAGATTCTTGGTCTAAAGGTTAATAGTTTGTGAAAGCATCCATAACTTGAATAAATAGAGGCAGATAAGCATGGCCAATAAATGTATGAAGGTTCTTTCGAGGACGACATCATTGTCTAATACCTCTTCGTATGTACGATCGATGAAAATAAAGGTTTATTTGGCTATGGGAATTGTATCAGCCCTTTCGAATACTTAGATAGTGGAAAATGTTCAAGCATAAGAAAGAATTTAATGCAGATTAAA
The DNA here is from genome assembly GCA_036172215.1 of Camellia granthamiana. Classification (NCBI taxonomy): domain Eukaryota; kingdom Viridiplantae; phylum Streptophyta; class Magnoliopsida; order Ericales; family Theaceae; genus Camellia; species Camellia granthamiana. The sequence continues at coordinate 165,855,875 of CM069905.1, read as the reverse complement.
TGTTTCATTTATGAAAGACGGTTGCATTTCTAAGAAGATGCAAAGTCCATGCACGTCCTAAGACGTAAACGAAGTGCATTGAGTCCACTAATATCACCAAGTACTGGGTATATTAGTACATAAGGTAATGTTGGCTACATATTTTGTAAGAGCTATTCGTAGTTTAACACGTGGTACATGAGGGGCAATTCAGGGAGTTAATACAAGTCTCCAATCAAAGACAGACACGTGGCAGGTCATATTGGTTATAATGGATCTGCGCAACATTGGGAAAGCTAAAAAGCACAAGATGACGTGGCCCAACGGATTCAAATTCAAAATCCAAGAGGGAAGCTTAAGTACAAGAATGGCGTAGTGGGACTAGCTGTTAGAGAGCATGATCAGCAATCATGGGAGGACATTTCGATAGTTGGAAGCCCACTTCAACGATTATCCTTGGAGAGTATAAATAGCGAAGAACGCCCCAAATTGAAGGATCTAAACTCAAATCCAGAAATCAGTCATTTACTTCATATTTTCTTTCCAGTTCTTTATATTTTCAACACTTCAATTCCTGTACTGTACTTCATTTCCTAGAAGTAATTTCAAGTAGTTGTTGTAAATCTTTTCAAGACTAGGACATTTCATTGTAAGTTCTTATTTTCAATGACATTTAGTTTCTAAATTGTTCTGTACTTGTTATTTCTTATAAATTTCTCCTAAAACAAGCCACCAATAAAAGTCCTCTACATTGAGACTAAAAAAATTTCAACACAATCGTCCGATAATTGGTTGGCAATTATAAATTCTGTAAAGATTTATTGATCCTTACTGACACACTTAAAATTACAGAATTAACCTTCGAAAGCCAAAAAAATCAACAATAACTAAAAAGAAAAATAGTATAACATTAATTTTCTAAATCATAATTAAAAAAAATATAACATAATTAAACACAATATAAGATATAACTAAAGAATTCATGTATTATAAATAAAATAATTTCATAATTTCAAAAAATAATATAATTAAAAGTACATATAATATATTATTTTTAAAAAGATATACATTAGAATTTTTTCGAAGGGAGCGTTAATCTCATGCTTAGGGTGGGGTGTAACGTAGCAAATACAAACTTTATGGGATAGGTGACTTCCCATTGGTTGGATGACACAATTCTGTCCACGTTTATAAATCGTCTGTTCCCCGGACGCTATTTGAATTCTATTGGCCCAACAATCTTTTTTCGAAAGGAAAAGTTGGGATTCCAGTATTAGAATTTCAGAAATTACTTAAAATAGATACCCTTCCGTTTCAAAATAATAGTCATTTTTTAGAAATTTATTTATTTTTGATAATATAATTATTACATTTTAAAAAAATTAATTTTTTAAAATTACCCTTTGATAATATATTTTTTGAAAATATCAATATTATAATTATACTTTTTATATTATTAATGAATTTAAAAGAAGGGCAAAATGAAAATTTTATATTATTTTTGTACTTGATTTTTGGAAAGGGATTAATATTTTTGGATAATGAAAAATGAAATAAGGAACTAATATTTTGAGATGGAGGGAGTATATATGATAAAAATTAAATTAATGAAATAAATTTGAATTATTAATTAATATTTTTGAATAAATTTTTAGTAGATAATTTTAAATTTGTAGGGTTGCTGTTAAAAAAAAAGAATAAATTACAAACACACCTCCTGTGATTTATTTAAATTATAAATTATTCTTTGTGATTTTAAAAATTACATTATGTCTTCTAAAGTTTCTAATTTCATAACAAATAAGTTATTTTATTAATAAATTATCAAGTTAATTAACAGTTTTTAATAAAGTTAAAATTTTATTTCAATTAATAATTCAGATAATTTTATTGTTGAAAAAGTGAAGAGTTAGATATTTTACTTCTTTTAATTAATTTTGTTAAATAAAAAATTCTGATAGAGAAATATTTATAAGTTTTTAAATCACAAAGAATAATTCATATTTTAAATGAATCTTAAAAGATATATTTATAATTTATAAAATAAAAAAGAAAAATGATTTGTGGCACTAAAACTGTTGGCACTAATGGCACTAATTTCCTGTTTTGGTAACTTTGTTTTTTTTTTTTTTTTTTTCTTTACCTGATATAGAAATTAGGCTCCGTTTGGCAAGAATTTTTTTGGGCTTTTTTGGCTATTTTAGTCACAAAAGACAAAATAGGCTTTTTTAGCCACAAAAAACAAAACATCACATCCAACCCATAATCATTACACTCCTCTCTCACAAAAAAAGTCAAAAAAGCCAAAAAGCCAAAAAGCCCTTCCCAAACCAAACTTTTAAGCCCAGGCTAAAAAAGCCAAAAAAGCCAAAAAGCCAACCCACTTCCCAAACGGAGGCTTAGTGCCATTAGTGCTCAACAAATTAGTGCCACAAATCAAAGCCCAATAAAAAAATGGAAAAGTAGGGTACGCAAGTGTGAACGGTGCACTGGTCATCCAAGTTCCACTTTCTTCTCCCCTATTTTTCCTTACTTACCCTCGAAGTAACCGCGGGATTCGTTGCAGGTTCGAATAAAATAAAATAAAATAAATAATCAGATTACCAGTTGTATCTCACAATTGAGACCATTCTTCGTCTCTGTTTCTTCTTTCTTCTTCTTCTTCTTCTTCTTCTTCGATTTTATGTATATATTGAAAGACGATTCGATCAGCATTATCAGTAGTTGTACGTCTATCTATAGATTAATTAAAAAGAATTATTATTAGGTAGTATAAGGAGTAGTTTTTTTTGAATCTCGATGGGTGAATCTGGAACTCCAGAGAATGGGATTGCAGTGGGGCAAATCGATTGGGAACATATGTTGGATAACATTGTTCCAGAAGACCTGAATCTATTCGATCCCTCTCTCATCCTTTCAGATATGTCGGATTCGCCTCCCGATTCGTTGTGTTTGTCGATCGGGGAGATCGAGCAGATGTTGATGACGGAAAACGACAACGAGGTACAATTTTCAAATGATTTCTTGTCGGAATTCCTTCTCGACTCTCCTCTTCAGTCCGATCACTCTGCTGAAGTCGTTGATCTTCATCTCAATACTTCTTCTTCTTCTTCCCCCGAGGAACATGAGGTGCGCCACAAGGTCGATGACCTCCCTCACAACAACAACAACATCAACAACAACATCATCAACAACAACAACAACAATGGAGATGCTAACGACGATACCGTTAGCAAGAAACGACAAAGGTACCATTCATTTACCTTCTTTTTTCGCTGTGCTAGTTATTAGGGTTTCTGGCTGACGTTTGTGCTTAAACTCGTGTTCTCTGTAGCAAATCCCAATTAATAAAAATAACAGACATCCTTTAAATAACTGCTAGTCAAATTTCAAAACCAACACATTTCTCATTCAATAAACAATCCAAAGATTTAGATATAAAATTGCACAAGGCATATCTTGTGAAGAGGCCCCTCAACAAAATAAACATTTTCTGTTCCAAGTTGCAGGGAATTTTTTTAAAATAAATAATGTAGTGTTTAAAAATTCATTTAAGTGGGGCATTTATAAAATTTCAGCATGGGTAAATTAGAAAAATCGTGAAACTTCAAAAAAGAGGGGAGCCCCTCTGGGTCATAATTGGCTCTGGCCTTGCGTGTTCTCATAATGGAATTATTATTATTGTTATTATTAGTATTATTATTCTTATTATTGTTTTTTGAATATTTTACAACCTTCTTATTGTGATAAGGACCACTGAAGTACATTCTTGTTTTTGTTTGTTTGTTTGTTTGTTTACTTGGCTTTGTGATTGCAAATCCTTTGTTTATAAGATAGCCATAATTCAATCAACTTGTTATTTACAATTTTATTTCTTCCTGTATTTATCGTACGAAGATTGTAGTTGGAGGTTGTAGGGCTTTTTATAGATGTAGAGTGGACTTTGTTAACGAGTTCTTTGTAAATTTTGCATTTTTCTTTTTGACAGGCAATTGAGAAATCGGGATGCAGCAGTGAGATCAAGGGAGAGGAAGAAGATGTATGTGAAGGATCTTGAGATAAAGAGTAGGTACTTAGAAGGCGAATGCAGGAGGCTGGGGAGGTTGCTCCAGTGCTGTTTTGCTGAAAATGAAGCTCTACGCCTTTCCTTGCAGAATGCCAAGGCCTTTGATGCTTCCATGACCAAGCAGGAGTCTGCTGTGCTCTTGTTGGGTATGAATCATGAACCTCGTCTCCCCTGCTCTTTCTTTCTTTCTTTCTTTCTTTCTTTCTTTGTTAATCTTTTTATGCTATAATGGGGCTGTATGGAAAGTGGGATTTTAGCCCAATTTAGACTAAAATCTACAGAAAAAACAAAATAAGCTAAAATAGCTAATAAGACAAAATGTCACATCAAAATCATAATCATTTCATTTTTTCTCTCACAAACATCATATCTAATTACAAAAAAAAAAATTCAATCATTTTCAAAACACAAAAATTTTAGCCTACTAAAGTAGCTAAAAACTAAAATAGCAACTTCTCAAACACTCACAATTTTGTTTTGTTGGAGGGTTTTCTAGCTCTAACCTATCCAAGCAATAACAAGTTCTTTCGTCTTTTGAAGAATCAACCTATGATTGTGGCAGTTCTTGCATACCGGGTATGTTTGTTGCCCAGTTGGTGGTAGGTAGGCAGAATATATTGGTCTGTTCAAGCTCATCTAGAAGGGGTTTGCAAGTCTTGAGTTGGACAGCACAATGAAAGTTTAACGCTAGTTCCGAGTTACTAGCTCTAGCAGATACCAGACATGATCAAGCATTTTTCTATTCCTTATGACTTTCATAGATACATCAATATCAATCATTGATTACCGAATACCCTGTTTTTGGTAGTGGAGAAAACTTTGTAGGAAGTAATAATGTCCTCCAAGTTCTTATCTTAAATTTGGTCTTCATCAAGAACATGACCAGTTTAGGGTCAGTTTTGAGTTACAAAGATTTAGCAAATAATGAACCTGATAACCATTATTCTCTATGCCTTCACCTATCATAGCTACATTAATACTAAACCATGATTAGATTCGATACTGAATACCTTGTTTTTGATAGAGGATAAACTTTGAGGAACAATGTCTTTCTAGCAATGTTTTAAAAACCGGACCGGTAAACGAACAGGAAAAGTGATCGGGTGGACGGGTCACCGGTTCAACCGTTGGGTTGAACCGGAATCGAACTATGACGTAATAAATATATTAAAATTATATTTAAATAAAAATATAAGCAAAAAATCATAAATAAAAATATTAAATTATTTTAAATATTTCTTTTAATATTTTTTTTACTGAAAAATATAATAATATATTTTAAAAGTTGGCCTTTTAAAAATATAATAATATAAATGCCTTCTGTTTTAAAAATATAATAATATATTCACTTTTAAAAATATAATAATATATTTTACCCATTAATGGCCCTCTCTCTTTTACCCATAAAATTGGCTCCTTTTCCCAACAAACAAACCAGCAGTAGCTCTGGTCTCAAAGGAGATGAAAGCGGAAGAAAAGAATAGAGAAAAAGGGCAAAACTTTCCCTTTTACCAAACAAGAGAGAGAAAGTGGAAGTCTGAATTTTTTTCCCATTTGGATTCCTTCACTTTGATCTCTCACGTTCTCTGCAGCTGTGCTCCCCCATTTTTATTTTTTTGATTTGGGTTTGTAACACTGAAGCAAGAGGTTAGTGGATTTGTTTCACTGTGTTCTCTGGATCTCTCATCTCTGGTCTCTCTCTACAAGATCTAGCTAGATGACGGCTCTGGAAGATAAGTAAAACAAAAAAAAAAAAAAAAAAATTGATCTGTTTTTTTTTTTTAATATATATATATAAGCAAACCGGTCCGGTTCGGTTCAATTAACCCGTGAACGGGTCGACCGGTTAAACCACCGGTTTCACCGGTTCTCTATAAATACACCGGCTTTTCAATTTGAACGGTTTAAGAGGGCCAACCGGACCGGAACCTGACCTGGTCACCGGTTCAACCAGTTGAACCGGCCGATCCGGTCCGGGTTTCAAAACCATGCCTTCTAGTTCATTTACGCTGTGTTTGGTTGGGAGATTTGAGAAGAGATTTGGAAGGAAAAGGTAAGTAAAATGTGAATAAAATATATTTACATTTCACCTAGTTTCACACATCTTTTTCCTTCTTTGCTCTAAATTTCTTTCCAAATTCTCCAATCAACCACAACATTAACGTCTGATTAGAATTTTTTCCATCTTATATTTGATGTCCATGTAGAATTGGCTAGATTTATCAGTCTCTTCCCACCTTGTTTACTTCTTAATGGACCTTTTGAAGCCTTGAATTTATACGAACTGCAGAAATGAAGCCTTTATATCCTTCACCAATTTTTTTGTCCTTTATAGACATGTTGCAGTTCTCATTTTGTGTATGTCCTTAAATCTTTAGTTCCAAGGCTAGACAACCTCCTCCTTAGTGCTACATTTTCAACCTATTAAGAGACATCGTGGATTGAGCAGTGAAGGCAATGTTTGTCCTAATTATTCCATATGATCATTCTCATTGTTGTATTTCCTTTCTGCACTTGAAGAAAGGCATTTACGGTAAACTAGGTTAGCTGGAATTCAACATCCAGTAAATTATGGTTTTTCTCCCCTTAGAGCCTGAAAAAGGTAACTCAGATTTGCAGTAGCTTTTGCAATTCTTCTACAGGATTGAAATTTTTTAGGGCCTCTCTTAGTACAATTGGTGACACTTTCTATATTGGCTGCAATTTTTATTGTTGCAATAGGCCTTGACTGATGTCATGGTTCTTCTTGTTTAAAGTTTATTCATCCATAAATTGGTTTTGCATATCGATTAATAATTTTGCCTTTGGTTTTTACAGAATCCCTGCTGTTGGGTTCCCTGCTTTGGTTCCTGGGCATTGTTTGCCTGCTCATTCTGCCCAGCTCACTCCAGTCGAGTCTGGAAGCAGTTTCACTACAAAACGTAGACAAGAAAAGTCAGGTAAGTCTGGCTCCAAGAAGGCCAGAAAGTAAGTTACTTGGACTGAAGGTGTTCCAGTCTTTTATGGTGTGTAAGAGATGCAAAGCTTCAAGGTCGAGGATGAAACCGAGTTTACTTATTCTGGAAGTTTAGGTGGTGTGACTCGGGAGCCATTTTACTCTGCTTTTGTCTCTCATGTTTTATGGTTTTGTACTTTAGAGAAGTATTGGAGGGGACTTCCCGCTGCTAGATTATAATAAGTCTGTTAATTGGAATAATCTACGAGAAGTCTTCGAACCCAAAAATAGTTTTTGTTTACCGTGCTGTTCACAAGAAACTCTTTTGATTAATTATCTGTGGTTATGCTGCTTTCAAATGGTGGGTAATTTTGCTGTTTTTAGCAACCAGATATTGCAGCAGTAGTTTCAATTTGTGTTAAAGTTTCATTTGATAGAGAATTTGTTTATTTCATTGGTTTTAAAATATTAGTTTCTTATTCTATTTTTTATTATCTCAAAATATTAATTTATTTTCAAAAATTAAGCATTAGAATGACATGAATTTTTTTATTTTGTTCTTTTAAATTTATTAATATTAATATTTTTGAAGTATAATAACTGTACTATCAAATGGAAGTTTTAAAAAGTTAATATTTGTTGATGATAATAATTGCATTATCAAAAAAAAGTTGAATTTCTCAACAAAAAAAATAAAATATTGGAACATAGGGAGTATTTATTTATTAGAAGAAAAAAAAGGTTTTCTTGTTTGCATTTACTAAAAGATGATAGGTTCTGTTTGTTTTTAGAGGTAAAATAGAGGGGATTGATAGTAAGGGGATTGATACTGAGAGGATTAGTAAAATTATATTTATTTTGATGATAGTCGTTAGTATGAGAATTGTTAAATTATTTTTATGTAAAATAAGTATAAGATAATAAAACAAATAAAATTATGATTTTTACTGAACAAAAAATATAAAATCATTAAACATTAATGTTTTAAAAAAAATGCTCAACATAAAAAATAAAAATAAAACCTTATAGTTGACTGGTTGATTGGCCGAAACAGTCGGATTTTTTGGCGGACAATCAGTAATTCACTAAGCCGATAGACTATTTTCTAGTATCACCTCTTCACCCAAACAAACAATCCGTTCATCCAAGGCCTATCCTAATTTGAACGGACTATCAATCTGGAGGGCACAAACAAAACAAACATGTGCTAAGCTCACTGTTCATCAATCACAATCCGTTGTAGACTGCTACTTTGAAAAACAAACAGGGCCAAAGAGTTAAGATTGAGAAAAAGTATTTTGGCTTTTAACTTTTGTTTGGGATGTAGGTTGACTTTTTGGCTTTTTATCTATTTTAACTTGAGGTTAAAAAGTTTCATTTGTGATAGATTTTTTGATTTTTTTGACTTTTGTGAAACAAAAAATAAAAAAATTATGATTTAGAAGTGACATTTTATTTTATCAACTTTTTAACCTATTTTATTTTTTTAAAACTATTTTATCCCACGACTAACATGCCAAACATAGCTTAGTAGCATTTGGTGGGGGGGACAAAACGCAGTCAGTAATACAAAGGCTCTGCTTAAAATGACTGTTATGTTTGCTGTTGGGCTGTTGAGGGTGAATGGTAGATGAGAATCAGGGCGGTTTTTCCCTACAGGGTAGTTGGGGCTTGCTCGCTGGTGTATTGAATTTTGAATGGCATAATCGACGGCCATATGCTTGATTATATGTATTTTGAACTCAGTTTAGCTGCTCTTCCCTATTTATTAAACATGGAAATTGTTGTGGTTATTTTATTTGTAAATGATTTTGCAACACAGATTTAAAGTAGACATGAATTCGTTCAAAAAAAAAAACAAAGGTTGACATGAATTAGTAAGAGACTTGAGAGAGAGGTGGTGTTGAACAATTTTCACTGTATTAGAAAAAATAAACTCTGTTGTGTACTTAACAATAAACATAATATATAAGAAATAAAGCAAAGGAGAGTGAATGTTTGATTACAAAATTTAAACTAGAAACATAATTAAATAAATAAAAACAGATTTTGTTTGTTACAATAACAAAATTAAAATCGGATTTAAATAAATAATAATAAAATAGAAAATAAATAAATAACTTACTTGATTAATATTTTGAATATTATTCTGATCAAGTCCAGTGTTCGACACTGTGTCCTTAAGACAGATTCGTCCTCTCCACGGTGCTTTCAGAATATGGACGTCTATTTCCCAAGATGAAATGATCAACATCGAATAAATACAGCACTATAATTTATTCGTACAACGAACACACTAAGTGTATATACTCTTTTTCATAGAAAACTAATGCAACAATATGAAGAAAATAAATTTGCAGAGGAGAAGTACGAATTTTTTGAATGAAAACATCAAATGAGGGCTGCCTATTTATAGATATAGTGGCGGCTATTGGTTTTGAATTAAATAGGTGCAAATCTGTTTTAAACAGGTATGAAACCTGTTTGGCTTTGAATTAAACAGATTTAAATCTGCTGGGTTCAAATTTCAAACGGATAAAGCCGTAGGGACCTGTTTGGGTGTAGAGAAAAACCGGAACAGATTAATTCTGGAATTAATTTGAATTCTGGGACAGATTTTATTTCAAAAAATAAAATTAAATCCAAATGTTTTTGGCCCAAAAAGATTAGTATTGGGCTGAACAAGCCCAACCACACATTACGTACCCGCGCCCAAGCCCAAGCCCAGCCCAGCCCGCCCGACCGGACAGACGGCGGCGGCAAGCGCATGGTGATTTTTTGGGTTTAATGGGTCTAGTACATTTTGCCCATAACCTCATTCTCTACAAAACTTGGGTACCCCTTAGGGCACATCCAAAGTTCCAATCCCATGCCATATAAACTCATTCAAAACTTCCCACCAAATCAATGTGGGACAAGCCATTTTCCAACCTTAAGGAATTTCCACCAAAACTCTATTTCCATGGAGCTCACTTTGGCTTCAATTTCCCATTCACCCGATAATGGTTTTGAGCAACCAAATATACCACATGAATCACAACGCGGCATAGAACGCGTTACCACTTAGACCCGCCAAATTTGACGCACGGGTCCCACCTAAATAATAGACCAAAGTTAGGAAAAAATTCTGTTTTTACCCAGAATTTTCCGAACCGTTTCTAACAATCCCCCACATGAATGGAATTTGATGACAACGGAAATGCAACAATATGCAGACTTACTAGCTAACCAATAGATGCGATGCCTAGAATTGTTCAGCCGTTTGTGTAAGCCAAGACAATAGATTTCACACAAAATATCTTCTAACACATCGTGGTCCTCACTGTTGTGTTCATTTTGGCTTTGAACGCTCTTGGTTTTCATGAGTGTTTCTAGAGAATTTAGCCTCTTTCATTCTCATAGAACCGGCCCCAGTTCGACACTCATATAGGTGATTCTTATTGTAAGTATCTCTTTATACTTGTCTTGATTTTTATACCTAAATCAAGATATAAGTAATCATTAAAAGGAAATCTTATCCTTATACCCCTGCAGACAACACATGTTGTAGATATCACTCTCACCATAGGAATGGGTAGAGAATTTTAATCCCTTGGTGATTTCTGGCGAGCCACACATAACTTAGTTGTCTCTTTGAACTTAGTTCTTGGGATCTCCAGTCATATAAGTAGGGTTACCATTATGATGACTCTTATGTAATAAGCTTTAATCCCATCCCCTTCGATGAACTATACACTAGCTCTTTTGTCAAACCTTTTGTTAATGGATCCGCAATATTCTCTTTAGATTTTATATAATCTATTGAGATTATTCCATTTGACAACAATTGCCTTATGGTATTATGTCGACAACGAATATGTCGTGACTTACTGTTATATATATGATTCTGTGCCCTGCCTATTGCAAATTGACTATCACAATGAATGCAAATAGCTGGCACATGTTTTAGCCACATTGGAATGTCTTCTAAAAAGTGACGAAGCCATTCTGCTTCTTCACCTGCTTTGTCTAAAGCAATGAACTCGGATTCTAATGTGGATCGTGCGATGTTTGTTTGTTTTGTGGACTTCCACGAAACAGCAGCACCTCCTAGAGTAAAGACATATCCACTAGTGGATTTTGAATCTTTAGTATCCGATATCCAATTGGCATCACAATAACTTTCGAGTACTGCTGGATATCGAGTAAAGTTCAAACTATGATCACGGGTAAATCTTAAATATCTAAGAACCCGAATGATCGCTTTCTAATGGTCTTCTCCGGGGTTACTAGTGTACCTACTCAATTTACTGACTGCATAAGTTATGTCAGGACGAATACAATTTATTAGGTACATTAGGCTTCCAATAATTTTGGAGTATTTTAACTGAGACACTGCATCACCTTTATTTTTCGATAAATAAAGACTGATGTCTGCAGGTGTTCTAGCTACATTCAAATCATCCTTGATAAATTTACCAAGAATTTTCTCAATATAATGTGATTGAGATAATGCATATCCGTCAGATGTTTTAGTGATTTTTATTCCTAATATAACATCTGCGACCCACATATCTTTCATATCAAATCTTTTGTTAAGCATTTACTTAGTTGATTTGATCATGTTTTGACTGCTTCCAATGATAAGCATGTCATCCACATAAAGACAAACTATGACATATCCTTGGTCAGTATTTTTAACATAGACGCACTTGTCACATTCGTTTATCTTAAATCCATTAGTAAGTATAGCATGATCAAATTTTTCATGCTATTGCTTAGGTGCTTATTTTAATCCATAAAAGGATTTTACAAGCCGACAAACTTTCTTTCCTTGCCCCGGTACTACAAAACCTTCGGGTTGCTCCATATAGATCTCTTCATTTAGATCACTGTTTAAGAAAGCTGTCTTAATATCCATTTGATGTATTTCTAAATTAAACAACGCTGCTATGGCAATAAGCGTGCGGATGGATGTTATTTTTGTCACAGGAGAATATGTGTCAAAATAGTCCAGACCTTCCTTTTGTCTATAACCTTTTATACAAGTCTTACTTTATACTTGTCTATTGAACCATTTGCTTTTATTTTTCTCTTAAATATCCACTTATATCCAAGAGGTTTAGAACCAGGTAGAAGATCCACCAATTCCCAAGTATGATTTTACATAATGGATTCAATTTCATTATTAACAGCCTCTTTCCACAAATGTGCTTCAGGACCTATCATTGCTTCCTTAAAGCTTTGAGGTTCATTTTCTAACAGGTATGTCAGAAAATTTGGACAAAAGGATTTTGATGTTCTCGCTCTCTTACTTCGTCTTGGTTCATCATCAGTCAAATCCTGTTGGTTGAGACCATTACTAGTCTCTTGTGTTTGATTGTCATTAGTCTCTTGACTTTGTGTACAATCATAAGTTCTTTTCTGTGAACTTAATTCCTTTTCTTTCTTGTAAGGAAAGACATGTTCAAAAAACACAGCATTCCTTGACTCTATAATAATGTTCACATTTATATCAGGTATTTCTGATTTATAAGTCATAAACTGATATGCACTACTATTCTGAGCATAACCAATAAACACACAATCTACTGTTTTTGGTCCAATCTTAGTTTTTTTAGGAACAAGAACTTCAACTTTTGCCAAACACCCCTACACTTTTAAGTATTTGTAGGAAGGTGGTCGACCTTTCCACAATTCATACGGAGTGCTGTTGGTTTTCTTGTGGAGTATTCTGTTAAGAACATAATTAGCAGACAATATTGCTTCCCCCCACAAGTTCTGTGGTAAGCCTGATTAGTAACATGGCATTCATAATTTCTTTTAGGGTTTCATTCTTTTTTCAGCAATTCCATTTTGCTGAGGAGAATAGGATGCTGTAGTTTGGTGAATAATGCCATGTTGTGCACAAAATTCATTTAATGGTGCATCATATTCACCACCCCTATCACTTTTAACCATTTTAATGGTTTTACCAAGTTGATTTTCAACTTCTGTTTTGTAGAGTTTAAACATTTCTAAGGCTTTGTGGGGAAGTGGTTTGGAAATACTCCTTGGATCCAATGGGACGCTCGAGATCCTTAGCTAAAAACCTGAAAAGGAATGAACACTCCGGTCGGTGGTGCTAGAATTAGCATTTCGACGGACAAGTTAGTGTATGCTCTCTTTGTTACTTGTATCTTAAGTAATACGTACTAATTCTCACATACCTCTCTTTGGTTGTTGTTCTTCTATTTATATACGCTCCTGGTCCTCAGGGTAGGGCCCACTTTAGACCCTTCATGTGATTGTTCACTCGGCCCCCCTCTTTTGCCGTATTCCAACTTTCAATCGGCCCCTTGCTTAATTGATCTTTATAGCCGATTAAGTTATTCGGCATCCAGAACGTACGAAACGAGAGCGAGTATAACATATACCAATTAGCCAAATGTGTACTCGGCCTATCTGCATCTCCTATTATTCGGCTCCCACAATTGCCCCCCAAACTCCCCACTAACACTGTTTAGCCTGCGTGTTTGGTTTCGAGCTTGAAAAGTCAAAAATTCGGCGGTTAACCTCATTCCAAAGCGTGTCAGAGCGCACACGTTTCCTGGTCATCATTACAAGTTCCCGCCTCTTCGTACGCTTCCTCCATTTAATATGGTTTAAAACTTTGTCTCTTCGAATGTATATTTTGAATACTCAAAGTTTTTGGCTCGCCTTCTAGTACAACTCCTCCACTTTGCGACCTCTACAACTTCCTCCTGTCTCTCATTAGCTCTTCTGTTTCCTATAAGTTCTCTTCTTTTTCATTCCCAATACCATTTCCTTGTTTACTTTTAGTTTTGCATAATCTTTAGGCTGGCTACGGTGGCAAAAAATTTGAAAGAGCTCCTTTCTGCGGATCGAATTTTCGGTTTCCGACGCCATTATTCCATTCCCGACGACGTCCATCTGTTACTCATGGCAGACAGCACCATTGATATGCAGAGGACCGATGAGAGCACAATCATGTTTCCTCTCCTATCGATTGCTGAAAGCGGAGTCCGTTTTCCACTTCATCCATTTTTAAGGGCCGTCATTCGACATTGGGGCCTAATTCCTTCCCAGCCTAACGTGAAATTTTTTCGCATCATAATGGGGATTATAGAGTTGAACCGTCGTCTTAGGATTAACCTAGGCATACCTGCAATTCGGCATTGCTATGCCTTAGCCAAGTCTACTGGCCGACTGGGACGCTATTTTCTTAGGGCCAATGACACCGACCATCATTTAGTGACCATGCTTACCAGCTGTGGCAAGCGTGTTGACGACGTGATGGTCGTTGTTCGAGGTAACTGGGAATTCGACGAGGGTGAAGATCGCCTAGATCCCGTGCCAAGGCGAAAAGGCGATCCAGGTGGCCGTATAGCTCACTCTAATTGCTTCTATTTCCGTATATGTATTCGGCTCTCCTTCCATGTACTTACCGTTTTGTTTGTGCAGGCAATGATTTGAAGAAAGTGTTGGTTTTGGCAAACGACGATGTACTTGCGGAAATTAAAATCGCTCTGCAGTTCATTGGCCGTCCAAATCTTCAGAAACAAGGAAGGGCAACTCATATTCTCTTGCGATATGCGCCGACCTACGCAACGTTTTCGGCGGCAGACCATATTCCAATTCCGAGAGGCGAAGATCATCTTACAGCCCTTATCTTCCCTAGCTTCAAAAGCCTAAAAGAGATTGGTTTAGAAGCCTCTGATTCAGAACACGTGGAAGAACAAGTAGCCGATCAGATCGCTAAGGACCCAAATCAGTTGGAAGCCAAGGTAGGCGAAGCCCTTAACTCGGCATTTGAGGAAGCTGGGCTGAATTTGTTCGACCCTCTATCCACATCAGGCCGAGGGAATGTCTTATTTGAAGACATTTTTAAGAACTTAGGAGACCTTCCCGGCGCTTACCCTGAGGATATGGCTGGGGAATCACTTTCGCAACTTGTACGGAAGAAAAACGCCGAGAAGATGGCCGCCAGGCGGAGAACCGAGGCCGTGCGATCGGAAACTCCACCCACCACGGTCGCTGAGTCTACTCCACCTGTTATTACGGAAGAAACAACTCAGCCTGAAACGGCCGAGATGGAGCAGGTGAGGCGGGCCGACGATGTTGAGCGAATGGGAGAAAAGTGCCCCGCCGAGCAAGAGGCCTGCACGACGAGGACCAAAGCGATAAGCGGCCGCGCGTTGAGGAATTGGACTTGGTTCTTCCGTTTACGATTCAACCAAGGATAAGAAATATGCCGACTGCCTCTGATTCGTCGGCTTTGAGGGACCCGGCTGTGGCCTTGAGGATGGCCTCCTCAATATCCCTGCTGGTCAACAGAGCCGTGTTTCGTGCGGAGTCAGATTTAATGGTAATTGCTTGGCCACTCAATCGGCCTTATCGGTATGTTACTTGTCTTATCTGCAGTCTTCCGTCTAATTACATATATATTTATAAATATTTTTGTTATTATTTGTTTGTTGTAACTTCATTTCCTTGTTCCGCAGACGGTGGGTAGGATAGCCGAGATCGGTCGTGGTCAACATGACGCCGTAGAACAGATTGGCCTCTTGAAAGCCGAAATTGATAATGAAAAGAACAAGGTTGTGGCGGCCTCTCAAAGGGCTGATTATGAGGCAGCGCAAGCGGCGAAGGAACGAGCGAGAGCTGACTCTGAGGCCGAGCGAGCTAGAAATTCCGATCAATTAAGGGTTGCCGCCGAGGAAAAGGCAAATGCAAGCGAGGATGAGCTTAAGTTAGCCCAGGAGGCAATCACCAAGCTGGAAGTCGACTTGGAATAATTGAAGAAGACAAAGGAAATAGCCGACTTTGAGACTTCCAAAGCGTTCAAAGCTGGGAAGGAGACCGCCTTGGAAAGCTACGCAGAAGAAGTGCCGAAGTTCGAGAATCGGGCTTCAAACACGGCTGGGTCAAAGCCCTCGCTGTTGCGAATGTGACATTGGCACAGCCGATTCCATACGAGCAGGTGGACGTTGAGCCGCTGGCGTCTAACCCTGAGGATTGATTAAGTCATAGTTTCGTTTTTGGTAGGCATCTTGAATGCACCATTTTTGTAGGTTTTTGTTAGTAAATTTTCATCTCTTTGGATGTAAGCCGATTTTCATGTGTAAAATGGCTGTTATTAGCGCCCAATTTATTAATGAAAATTTTCTATGCTCTCGAGTTTATTGCATATACTGTTTGTTTTTTTAGTTCATTAATGACAATTCCTTATGATCTTCTGTTTGTTCTACGAGTAAATAATTAAAAGAATCAGCAGTTACCAATTTGTAAAGGTGCATCAAAATTCAAGACTAAGTGAGACGGCATAAGTATTTGGCGATTATAGCCGTTTAGATTAATGGATTTGCCCTTGGCTAGTTCATGAATTGGAATGCCGAATATCGGTGGCTCATGGAGTGACTGGGGCACTTAAGCCGATTAGATTGATAAATCTGCCCTTGCCCCAGTTGGTTCATAATCTGAGACAATGGATAAAATGAGCTCATGAGTATTGGTATTGATAAATCTATTCATGGAGCGGCTAGGGCACTTAAGCCTATTAGATTGGTGAATCTGCCCTTGCCCTGGCTGGTTCATGAACTAGAATGCTAAATGCCGGTCTCTCATGGAGTGGCTGGGGCACCTAAGCCGATTAGATTGACGAATCTGCCCTTGCCCCAGTTGGTTCATGAGCTGGAACGCCAAATAAAATGAGCTCATGAATATTGTACTGATAAATCTATTCATGGAGCGACTGGGGCACTTAAGCCGATTAGATTGATAAATCTGCCCTTGCCCTGGCTGGTTCATAAACTGGAATGCCGAATACCGATTTCTCATGGAGTGGCTGGGGCACTTAAGCCGATTAGATTGGTGAATCTGCACTTACCCTGGCTGGTTCATGAACTTGAGTGCCGAATACTGGTGGCTCATGGAGTGGCTGGGGCACCTAAGCCGATTAGATTGACGAATCTGCCCTTGCCCCAGCCGGTTCATGAGTTGGAACGCTGAATAAAATGAGCTCATGAATGTTGTACTGATAAATCTATTCATGGAGCGGCTGGGGCACTTAAGCCGATTAAATTGATGAATCTGCCCTTGCCCTGGCTGGTTCATGAACTGGAATGTCGAATACCGGTTTCTCATGGAATGGCCGGGGCACATAATTCAATCGGCGCCGGGCTCCTGAAGGATAAGCATTAATGAGATTGCCTCGGAGGTGTTGCACTCGTAGAAAATAAATGAGGTGAGTGCTTCGTGTGTGTAGGTCCCATTAGTGTGTTTAAACTCGACTTACCCCAGTCGATTGAGGAAGGCTAGATAACTGTGAATATCAAACTAACTATTCTTCAACAGCAAAGGAGAGGGGAGGACATTGGCTGATCTGGACGCAGAGATGAATCGAAGTGGCGAGCTTATGCGCATGGGCAATAGGATGTCGAGGGAGCGAGAGAGGTGCCAGTCCCCACATTGTCAAAGTAGGTCACCCAGAAGGGAAAAACAGCAATGGGGCAACTCCCCTCAACCGCGCTCGAGGGGAGAAGCCGGTGCGTCACTGCGCCCATTGAGTTTTGCGATTTTTGTGGGGAACAAACCGATGACGGAAGCGGATTCAATTGTGCACGACCAGGTGTGGTAGTCGAGTTCGCTCGACAGATTTTTCCACCAGAAGTCCAGCAGTCAATGGTCGATCGGCAGGACTTCGAAGTGTTTCGGGAAAGAATCCATGGAGCGGTGAAAGGGTTGTATACCACCTATGAAGTCGGCATGCGTCTACGTGTCACGCGGTGGGAGATAGAGCAGAAGGATGAACGCATTCAGAATTTAGAAGCTCGCGCGGAGAAGGCTGAACGTGAATTGAGGAAGGCTAAAACAGCCGAGACACAGTCGGCCGGCCCAGCTAACCCAATTGTGGAGGAGAGAGTGATCCAACGGCTGATAAGTCATGTGATTGCCGATCGGGATACGGCAAGTATGTTTGCCATAGAGACTGCGAAGGCCACTGCCTATGAACGAGGCTTCCACGATGGCCGAAAAGTTGGGATTGACAAGACGAAGGAAAAGCTCACCGAGGAGGTTTGCTGATACGAGAACTGGGGGTTCAAGCACGGTTGGGTTAAGGCCCTTCGTGCGCGGAGGCTCTCTAGCCAGCAGGCATTGACTCGGCGTCACCGTTATACCAGAGCAACGATTTTCCTTTTGCGGCTTACGAAATCGAAAAGAGTGACGACGAAGGTGATGCCGAATAAAGATGAATCTACTGTAACATTTTTAATGCAAGTTGAATGTAAATTATGTAATTTCAATCAGTTTAATAAAATGTATCATTTTAAATATTGAAATATTGTTACTGCTCTTTTACCGTTCTTCGTCTATTGTGTCTATGCTTGTTAATCATAATACAAATTAAAGAAACGCCGAGTTCCGAGGCGGCTTGTCTCGCCCAATCGTGGCTTCTACGAGGGGTGCTCCGAATCAGGAGATTTATTCGGCCCAATCGTGGTGTCCACGAAGCGCACTCTGAATCCAGAGGATTATTCGGCCTAAAAGTGGCCTGCACGGATGGTGTTCCGAATTCGGAATATTAATCGGCCCAAAAGTTCTCACTGATTGAGCTTCGAATTCGGAGACTTAATTGGGCCAATCGTGATATCTACGAAGGGAGCTCCGAATTCGGAGGTTTAATCGGCCCAAAATTGTCATGCACCGATGGCTTTCTAAATTCGGAATATTAATCGGCCCAAAAGTTCTCACTGATGGGGTTCCAAATTCGGAGACTTAACTGGGCCAATCATAATATCCACGAAGGGCGTTCCGAATCCGGAGGCTTAATCAGCCAAAAAGTGTCATGCACTGATGGGGCTCCGAATTCGGAGACTTAGCTTGGCCAATCGTGTTATCCACGAAGGGCGCTCCAAATCCGAAGGCTTAGTCGGCCCAAAAGTGTCATGTACTGATGGGGCTCCGAATTCGAAGACTTAGCTTGGCCAATCGTGATATCCACGAAGGACGCTCCGAATCCAGAGGCTTAATCGGCCCAAAAGTGTCATGCACTAATGAGGCTCCGAATTCGAAGACTTAGCTTGGCCATTCGTGTTATCCACGAAGGACGCTCCGAATCTGGAGGCTTAGTCGGCCCAAAAGTGTCATGCACTAATGGGGCTCCGAATTCGAAGACTTAGCTTGGCCAATCGTGTTATCCATGAAGGGCGTTCCAAATCCGGAGGCTTACTTGGCCCAAAAGTGTCATGCACTGATAGGGCTCTGAATTCGGAGACTTGTCTTGGCCAATCGTGATATCTATGAAGGGTGCTCCAAATCCGGAGGCTTAATCGGCCCAAAAGTGTCATGCACTAATGGGGCTTCGAATTCGGAGACTTAGCTTGGCCAATCGTGTTATCTACGAAGGGCCCTCCGAATCCGAAGGCTTAGTCGGCCCAAAAGTGTCATGCACTGATGGGGCTCCGAATTCGGAGACTTAGCTTGGCCAATCGTGTTATCCACGAAGGGTGCTCCGAATCCGGAAGCTTAGTCGGCAGACTTGTTTTAATAAGCTGAATTTCAGTGAGGAAACGACAAACTTTGTATTGCAAAAAATGAAACTTATACATGGCGAACATTCAAAACAAGTATCATGCCCCACAAGTTGGGTTAATAATAGAATTTACGCAAATGCGTGGAATTCCAAGGCCGTGGCAGACTTCTCCCAGACATGTCTTTGAGCCGATATGCTCTTACTCCCGCGATTGAGTTAATCTGATAGGGGTCGTCCCAGTTAGTACCCAATTTTCCATCAGCCGAATTCTTGGCAGTTGGAAGCACTTTCTTCAGGACCAACTCTCCTGGTGTGTAGCGGCGCAGTTGAACACGTTGATTATATGACTTAGCAAGCTGCTGCTGGTACCGTGCCATGGATGCAAGGGCACAGTCTCTTCATTCTTCAATCAGAATCAAATCCAAGGTCAACATCATGTCGTTTCGGCCCAAATCAAAAACTTTTGATTTCAAGGTTGGGAGGCCAATCTCCAAGGGGATGATTGCCTGCGTTCCGAAGCACAAAGCGAACGGCATTTCCCTAGTGGACCGCCTCGAAGTAGTGCGATGAGCCCATAACACACTTGGCAATTCTTTGAGCCATCTGCCTTTAGCTTTCTCTAGCCTCTTTTTGGTGCCGTCCAAAATAGATTTGTTGGAGGCTTTAGCTTGGCCATTACTCTGCGGATAAGCCGAGGTGGAATAATAGGGCCGAATACCATACTTGCTGCACAGTTCCCGGTAGACACTGCAATCAAATTGGGTGCCGTTGTTTGAAATAAGTGCTCTTGGAATGCCGAATCACGTTATGATATTTCTCTATACAAAGCGCTTCACATCATTATCTCGAATGTGCATTAGTGCCTCCGCTTTCACCCATTTTGTGAAATAATTTGTTGTGACAATCAAAAATCGCTTGTTACCCGTGGCGCGAGGCAATGGTTCGACGATGTCAAGTCCCCATTGGGCAAACGGCCAAGGACTGGTTATAAAGCTTAACTCTTCAGCAGGCAGATGGGTTAAAGGAAAAAACTTCTAGCACTGCTCACATTTCTTCATGTAACATTCGGTATCAGCTCTTATTGTCGGCCAATAATACCCCTGTGTTACAGCACGATGGGCCAAAGAGCGCCCACCAGAATGGGCACCACCACTACCTTCATGTATTTCAGTTAGTAGTCCTTCGACTTTACCTGGATGAACGCATTCTAGGTATGAGCTAGAAAGGGATTTTTTGTAAAGTTTTCCTTGCGCATCCAAATAGTATCGCAGGGTTTTGTTTCGCAGCTTGTGTGCTTCTTTCTTATCTGACAGGAGCTGTTTGGAAGATAGGAATGCAGCAATGGAGTCGATCTAACTCGGCTCTAACTCTATGACATTGATCTGGACTTCCTCTGAAGGGCCAATGTTCGGCTTAGGGATGAAACCCACTTCAATTGTCCGTTTAATCTCTGAGTTAATGGCGGAGGTTAGGCAAGCCAAGGCGTCTGCATGTGTGTTCTAATCACGGGTTATTTGGTTCAATTCATGATGGTCAAATTTTGCCAGCAAGGAATTTGTCATTTTCATGTAAGCGGCCATACGGTCGTTTTTTGCCACGTACTCCCCCTTTAGCTGATTGATCACCAGTTTTGAATCGCAAAATGTAAGCAGATGTCGAGCACCTAGGAGATGTGCATTCCGCAAGCCGGTTAACAGGGCCTCGTATTCGGCCTCATTATTCGATGCTTCGAAGTCGAGTTTGACAGCCTGCTCAATTATTGCCCCGTCAGGAGCCATTATCACTACTCTGGCCCCGTTGCCACGTTGATTGGACGATCCATCATAATACAACTGCCAAATGTCCCCAACATAAATTCTCCGGTTCAGCTTAGGTTGAATTTCATCAGACTTGAAGTCGACAAGACCCCCAGTGAATTCGGCCACAAAGTCGGCAAGCACTTGCCCCTTGATTGAGGTTCTAGGTAGAAACTGAATATCATACTGGCCGAGTTCAAGAGCCCACTTTGAAACGCTCCCTAATGCTTCTGCACTACGGAGTACCGATCGGAGGGGGTGGTCCGTTAGTACCCCAATGGTATGCCCTTGAAAGTAATGCATCAGCTTTCTTGCTGCTATGACGAGAGCTAGGATGAGTTTTTCCAATGGAAGGTAATGTGTTTTGGCGTCGACCATTGCCTTGCTCACATAATACACTGGCCGCTGCTCCCCAAGCTCTTCTTTTAACAGTACGGCGCTAACGGCCCGGTTGGAAACTGCTAGATAAAAAATGAGTGGGTCACCTGCCGAAGGTGTTGTCAAGAGTGGAATTGATTGGAGGTAGGTCTTCAGGCCGTTGAAAGCAGCTTTGTAGTCAGAGGTCCACTCAAAAGCCTTACCCTGCCATAGAGTATGAAAGAATTGTCGGCAGCGATCTGTGGAACGACTGATGAACCTGTTGAGTGCAGTGGCCATCCCCATCAACTTTTGAACCTCTTTCACCGAACGAGGGGAGCCGAGTTCCAAGATTGCTGTGATTTGCCTCGGGTTGGCTTCGATTCCTCGGTGGTTGACAATGTAGCCAAGGAATTTGCCGGATCCGATCCCAAATGCATACTTGGAAGCGTTCAGTTTCATTTTGTACTTGCGTAAAATGTTGAATGTCTCTTTTAGATCGGCTAGATGAGTTTTCTCTTCTTTAGACTTGACCACCATATCGTCAATGTACACTTCCATAGTTCGGCCGAGTTGCTCCTTGAACATGACAGTGACTAGTCTTTGGTACGTTGCCCCCGCATTCTTCAGTCCAAAAGGCATTACCTTATAGCAATAGGTCCCTCTTGGGGTGAGGAATGCAGTTTTGTCTTGGTCTTCCGGATGCATGGAAATTTGATGGTAGCCTCTATAGGCATCGATGAAGCTCATACATTGATGATGCGCCGTAGCGTCCACGAGTTGGTCTATTTCAGGGAGAGGAAAGCAATCCTTGGGACAAGCTTTATTTAAGTCTGTGAAATCCACACAAATACGCCAAGTCCCATTTTTCTTCTTGACAACCACAGTGTTCGACAGCCATGTAGGATAGGTAACTTCCCAGATTGCCCCAGCATTAAGCAACCGGTCAACTTCCTCAACAACAACAATAGTATGTTTTGCGGCTGATCGCCGACTTTTCTGAATAATCGACTTACATTTAGGGTCAACATTTAAACGGTGCTGCGAAACAGACGGATCCACACCCGGCATCTCATATGGTGTCCACGTAAATACATCAAGGTTACTGAGCAAAAAGGAAATTAGCTGCTGCCTGTCGGCTTTATTCAGGGAGGCACCGATCATGAAGAACCTGTCTAGATTCCCGTCAATGTCAACTCGATCCAGGGCTTCCGTGGCCTTTTCACTTGTGAGTCGCCCAACATCGTCGAGGCTCTCTCGATCCGGCACCTCAATTGAATTTACTTCCAACTCTTTTGGTGTCTTTGCGGCAAAGAGATAGCATGCTTGTGCCGATTTCTGGGAACCACGGATTTGCTCAATGCCGTGCTTTGTCGGGAAGCGAAGCAGTTGATGATAGGTGCTTGGCACAACCCACATGGTATACAACCAAGTTTGCCCCATAATGAGATTATACGGCGAAGGAAGCTTGATAACCAAGAATTCCACATCCACTGATTGGGAGCCCGTACGAACTGGTAGTGTGATTTTGCCCAACGGGTACTCCGAATTAGCGTTGAAGCCGAATAATGGATAAGAAGCCGAAGACAGGTCCGACTCGGCGAACCCGAGCTTGATGAAGGTCTTATAATACATAACCTCCGAAGTACTCCCCTGGTCTATGAGAACACGTTCAACGGTGAATCGGTTTACGCGTATTTCGATGACCAATGGATCAATGTGGGGGAGTGTTACGCCGATCAAATCAGAATCGTCGAAGGTAATGTTTGGAGCTTCATGGGGCCGTTTTGCTGGTGTGATTTGCTTTTGGGGGTCCCAATGTGACTGAATTGTATGTACTGCGGATGACGTCGGTAGACTGTATATCATATGGATTACACCGAGTGGAGGTGAATCCTGCCGTAAAGCTACTGCTTTTGTCGAGTTGTCTCTTCGGACGTACTACTTAAGCCGACCATCTTGTACCAATTCCTCTAGGTGATCCTTCAATGCATAACAACTCTCTGTATCATGGCCGTGGTCTTTATGATACTCGCACCACCTATTCCGTCTCCTCGTGTCGGGAGGTCCCACCATTTTGGATGGCCATTTGAAGAACGGAAGGTGTTGGACTTTGGACATAACCGTGCTGATCGGTTCTGACAACTTCGTATATTTCTTGTCTGCGTGCCTTGTGCGCCTACTATCTACTTGAAGTTGTTCACTAGCTCGGTGGGAACATTGGTCATTTGTTCAGCGCGAATCCCATCTCTTGTTCGTTTAGCCCGACTCCGTGATTTAGGGCTCCATGATGGTATAGAGTTTATCGGCTAAACAATCTCAGAAGGGGCCGTCTTGTTGGCCTTGTTCCCGGCTTTAACTCGCAGAGCGTCATCTTCCACTTTGCAGTATTCCTCGAATTTTTTAATTAACGACCAAACTGTATTGGAGAGCCTTCTAGTCAAGGAACTGCGGAGGGCACTATCAGGATGCAACCCCATTTTAAAGGCGATGATGGCCATGGAGTCATTACAGGCGTCATCCACAAGATTGAAGCATTCCCAATAGCGTGCCGAATACGCTCGCAAGGTTTCTCCTGGTTGGATTTGCATTGCTCAGAGAGAGTCGGCTTGCTTCGGCTGGACCTCATTGGTGATGAATCTTGCCCTGAAGGATTTCTGTAATTGATGAAAGCTCTTAATTGATGCTGGTTCCAACTTGTAATACCATCTAATGGCCAATAGTCCCAAGCTGCTCGGAAATATTCGGTACATAAGAGCCTCGTCGTCTGCATGTAGCGTCATGGCTTGCTTATAATGACGGATGTGGTCAGTGGGATCCGATTTTCCGTCGTATAGAGTGAATGATGGAGCCTTGAACTTTTTGGGTAGTACTGCCTTTGCGATCTATCGCACAAAGGGGTCATGTTGGTCCTCTTCATCTGAACCATTTTGTCTTCATTTATGGCGTGCACGTGGACTCTCTTCGGAGGAGCTAATGGTTTCGACTCGTTCCTTCTTTTTGGGTTCTGGGGATAATGAGTCAGAATCACTGTCACTTTCTTGTTTTCAAGCTCGAAGTCGTCGGCCATCTTCCCTCAGAGGTCGTCCCGGATCTTGGCGTACAACTTGTTTAGACTTTGCCACTTCAAAGGCCAAATCCTGACAGAGACGCTTGTTCCCAGCAATCATGTTTTCTAACCTCTGTTCGTTTTGCTTTGCCTATTCCATGATCGCTTGCATGGTCTCATGTGCTGAAGTCGATGGTGAGCTATGGGCAACTGAGTCGAAGTTCAAGGCATGTCTTGCGGTGATATTCTCTGGTCCCAGCATGTGTTTTGGAGTGAGGTCATCTCTCGGTGTGGTTTCGTCAGCGACTATCGAAGGATCTTCCGTTACGCCCGCCATGGATGTAGTTGAGTATTCTCACAGACGGTGCCAATTGTGGGGAAGTGGTTCGGAAATACTCCTTAGATCCAATGGGACACTCGAGATCCTTAGCTAAAAACCTGAAAAGGAATGAACACTCCGGTCGGGGGTGCTAGAATTAGCACTTCGACGGACAAGTCAGTGTATGCTCTCTTTGTTACTTGTATCTTAAGTAAAACGTACTAATTCTCACATACCTCTCTTTGGTTGTTGTTCTTCTATTTATATACGCTCCTAGTCCTCAAGGTAGGGCCTATTTTTGACCCATCATGTGATTGTTCACTCGACCCCCCCTTTTGCCGTATTCCAACTTTCAATCGGCCCCTCTCTCAACTGATCTTTATGGCCGATTAAGTTATTCGGCATCCAGAACGTACGAGACGGAAACGAGTATAATATATACCGATTAGCCAAATGTGTACTCGGCCCATTTGCGTCTCCTATTATTCGGCTCCCACAGGCTTCATCTTTACTTCTAAGTAAATAAACATAACAATATCTTGTGCAATCATCGATAAATGTTATGAAATACTTTTTGCCTCTAGTTTGAACAAATTTAAGATCACACACATCTGTATGAATTCATTCTAGAGGTTCAATTTTCCTTTTAACCGATTTAAATGGAGCCTTAGTTAGTTTTGCTTCTAACCAAATTTCACATTTATGACTATGATTAATTTCAAACTTTGATATATAATCTAAACTAATTAATCTAAGCAAAGCATCAAAATTCACATGTCCTAATCTATCATTTCATAAATTCAACTCAAGAATATAAGCAAAAGATGTGTTATTTTTATTCATAGCAACTTTTGGTACAACTTTCATTACATTTAATTTGAAGAGACCATCACTCATGTATCCGTTACCAATATACATACCACTCTTTGATAATACAAATTTATCATACTCAAATACAAGCCTAAAACCATTTTTACTTAACAAAGAGCCAGAAACCAAATTCTTCCGGATGTCAAGTACATGCAGTACGTTGTTGAGGGTCAGTTCTTTCCCTGATGTCATCTTCAAGATCACCTTTCCTTGTCCAACCACAGTAGAAGTAGAAGAATTTCCCATGAAAAGTTGTTCACAATTTGCAGCCTCATTGTAGGTAGTGAACATCTTCTTGTCCGCACAAATATAACGAGTTGCCCCAGTGTCAATCCACCATTCCTTGGGATTTCCAACCAAATTAGCCTCAGACACCACAGCAGAAAGGTTGATGTCATTCACTCCATCAGAGATGTAATCTAGTTCAGTTACATTAGCCTGATTGGTAGTCTTCTTGCTTGTACTTCCCCGATCCTTCTTAGGGCGGCGGCAGTCAAAAGCTCGATGTCCAGTCTTGCCACAGTTATAGCATTTTCCTTTGAACTTCTTGTTGCCATTATTGTCACCTTGTTTAGAACCATCTCTAGTAAACTTCCTCTTTTTGTTATGTGGTTTATGAACTTGTTCAACCACATTAGCCTTGGACTCAATGGGATTTTTCTCATTCCTCTTTTCAGCCTTTCGGTTATCTTCCTCAATTCTCAATCTTACAATCAACTCATCTATAGTCATCTCCTTGCGTTTATGTTTTAAATAATTTTTGAAATCTTTCCAAGCCAGCGGTAACTTTTCCATTAAAGCAGTGACTTGTAAAGGCTCGTTAAGAGACATACCTTCTGAATGAATATCATGCAAAATTATTTGAAAATTTTGAACTTGAGAAATTACCATTTGGCAGTCTACCATAACAAAGTCCAGAAATTTACCGACAACAAATTTCTTCGTGACGGCATCCTCTGTCTTGTACTTCTTCTCTAAAGAATCCCATAATTCTTTAGCTAACTTCAGGGGACTGTAAACATTATACAGCATGTTGTCAAGGCCATTGAGGATGTAGTTTCTGCACAGGAAATCTGAATGTGTCCAAGCATCTACAGTGGCAATAACTTGCCGATCACTTTCATCTTCTTTAAGTGCTGGAGCCTCTTCACGGAGAAACCGAGCCAAATTTAGAGTTATAAGATAGAACAGCATCTTCTGCTGCCATCTCTTAAACTCAGTACCGTTAAATTTTTCCCATTTTTCTCCATGATTTATTGGTACTTGAACATGGTTCTAGATAGGGACCGGAGTTGGTATAACAGTTGGAGTACCATTACTAGTTACAGATTCAATTGTAGTAGCCATAATATCTGATTACAAAAATCAGGAAAAACAAACCACAAATTAATTTTTCTAGTTACTAAAAATAGAAAATAACACAGAATAATTTTATTTTCCTTGTTACTAAAACCAGAAAAATAAAATACCACAATAATTTTCTGTAACACCAAATAATATTTTGCAATTGTTAATGACACCAATATATTACTATTAGTTGTCAAAGAAAATAGACAGTATATTACTACTATCTGTCAAATAGTTTATAATTACTATTTGTATTTTCCAACCAGAAAATTACTTTGAAAACACAGAAAATTAAATACAATGAAGACACCAAAAATATTTTGTCTTAAGATTGTTGGACAATCTTCGCTGTATTAGAAAAAATAAATTCTGTTGTGTACTTAACAACAAACAGAATATATAAGAAATAAAGGAAAGGAGAGTAAACGTTTGATTACAAAAATCAAATTAGAAATAGAATTAAATAAATAAAAACAGATTTTATTTTGTTACAAAAACAAAATTAAAATCTGATTTAAATAAATAATAATAAAATAGAAAATAAATAAATAACTTACTTGATTAATATTTTGAATATTATTCCGATCAAGTCTAGTGTTCGACACTGTGTCCTTAGGACAGATTCGTCCTCTCCACGGTGCTTTCAGAATATGGACGTCTATCTCCCAAGATGAAATGATCAACGACGAATAAATGCAGCACTACAATTTATTCGTACAACGAACACACTAAGGCCATGTTTGTTTGGGCGGACTGGATTAGCATTCCCATGACTAATAGTCTTAGGACTACGAATTCATTGGATTATGTATCCTATCTTAACTAATAGTCAAGTTTAAAATAATTAGTCCGTACTTTAATTGTTTAATCAAACATCGGATTAATAATTTTATTGGACTATTAGTCCAATCCCAAGCTCATGTCCACACAAACAAACATAGCCTAAGTGTATATATTTTTTCTCACAGAAAACTAATGCAGCAATATGAAGAGAATAAATTTACAAATAAGAAGCACGAATTTTTTGAATGAAAACATCAAATGAGGACTGCCTATTTATAGGTATAGTGGTGGCTATTGGTTTTGAATTAAATAGGTGCAAACCTATTTTGAACAGGTATGAAACCTGCTTGGTTTTGAATTAAACAGATTAAAATCTGTTGGGCTCAAAATTCAAACAGGTAAAATTGTACGGACCTGTTTGGGTGTAGAGAAAAACCAGAACAGATTAATTTTGGAATTAATT
This sequence comes from Camellia granthamiana, assembly GCA_036172215.1. Taxonomy (NCBI): domain Eukaryota; kingdom Viridiplantae; phylum Streptophyta; class Magnoliopsida; order Ericales; family Theaceae; genus Camellia; species Camellia granthamiana. The sequence continues at coordinate 165,827,397 of CM069905.1, read as the reverse complement.
TGAATTTTGGGACAGATTTTATTTCAAAAAATAAAATTAAATCCAAATGTTTTTGGCCCAAAAGGATTAGTATTCGACCGAACAAGCCCAACCACACACCACGCAACCACGCCCAAGCCCAAGCCCAGCCAGCCCGACCGGACAAACAGTGGCGGGCGCACGCGTGCGTGTGTAGTGATTTTTTGGGTCCAATGGGTCTAAACCATTTTGCCCATAACCTCCCTCTCTACAAAACTTGGGTACCCCATGGGGCACACCCCAAGTTCCAATCCCATGCCTTATAAACCCATTCAAAACTTCTCACCAAATCAATGTGGGACAAGCCATTTTCCAACCTTAAGGAATTTCCACCAAAACTCCATTTCCATGGAGCGCACTTTGGCTTCAATTTCCCATTCACCCGATAATGGTTTTGAGCAATCAAATATACCATGTGAATCACAACGCGGCATAGAACGCGTTACCACTTAGACTTGCCAAATTTGACACACGGGTCTCACCTAAATAATAGACCAAAGTTAGGAAAAAATTCTATTTTTACCCAGAATTTTCCAAACCATTTCTAACAGGTGGGACCAATAAACTGTTGGAAAAGTATTATCAAATTATATGGAAAATATAATTTAAAATTATGTAAATGGATTTTGGCAAAATCAAAACTGAAATAAATTGACAAAATAACGTAACAAAACTTACAATACATAAAAAGATAAAACCTGATCGAGTCAAGTGTGTGACACTCTTTCCGTAAGACAGATTTGTCCTCTCAACGGTGCTTAGGATTCAATGGGCGTCTATCTCCCAGGATACAACGATCAATGTCTTGCACTAGCAGCACTACTATTGCAAGCCTAACGAACTTCGCTATGCATGTATTCTCTTTATAGAAAAATTAGACTTAGGAAAATATGAAGAATAACTGCAAAAATGAAGAAAAATGATGAATTCTCAATCCAAATTGAAGTGAGAGAGATGGAATTTATAAACTTTTATGTGACTCTTTAGAAGGGTTGTGACCCTTCAAAAAGACACACCTTTCTAACTCAAGAGACACAACCATTGAAATAAATTTTAATTCAAATTTTCCAACAATCCCCCACATGAATGAAATTTATGGAAAGGACATGCAACAACATGCAGACAAAGAGAGAGTACATTAAGGAAATACCCTGCATCGGGATAGGTAACTTTTGGCTTTGAACCTTCCCTAGTAAAAGTCTATCGGGCTTACTAGCTAATCAGTGGATGTGATGCCATGAACTTTTCAGCTGTTTGTGTAAGGCAAGACAATAGAATTCACACAAAATATCTCCAAACACAGCTTGGTTCTCACGGTTATACCCGTTTTGGCCTTGGGCAAGTCCTGGTGTTTCATGAGTGCTTTAGAGAATTTTGCTTTATCAATTCTCATAGAAGTTTCGAGTCTCTCAAATACTTCTCTTGAAAGATACCTCTCTAGGTTTTTCAAGATATAAGTAATCATTAAAAGCATAGCTTACCCTAAATCTCCTACATACAACACATAATACAGATATCACTCTCATCATAGGAATAGATAGGAGATAGACTCCTTTAGTAATTTCTGGTGAGCTACACATAACTTAGCTGTCCCTTTGAACTTAGTTCTTGGGATTTCCAGTCACCTAAGTATAGTTACCATTATAATAACTCTGGTGTAATAGGCTTTAATCACATTCTCCTCGATAAACTTTGCATTATTTGCTCTCTGGTCAAACCTTTTGTTTGGCAGCCGCTATTATTCGTTTGACCTTCTCAGTTATATATCATTGAGTAGTTAGTGGATCCATTATATTATCCTTAGACAATATTCACAACTAAAAGCAAATGTCATACGGTATTAAGTCTTTGATTACATCGAGACTTACCGTTACCCTATGTCACTCTCATTTTCAAATTTAAATAATAAACATAGAATTGTTCCTTAGGAGTCAATGAAACTATTTTACTTCTACTCCAACTTTGTCATGTAGAAATAATTAAGATTCTTTGTGGATCTATTATTGGAACTGTTACTTTGGTAAAATCCTCTAAGCACCCTCACATTTTAAGCATTCCAAGAAAAATTAATTTCCTTGTTAAGATATTATCACACGAAAATATCAATACACTCCTAAAATTCTAATATAAATCAAAATATACCATCTATCACTTATTGACTATGGTGTGCTTTGAATAATCAATTTTTGAAGAGAAATTATGAATTCCATAACAATTATTACTACCACAAGTCACAATTAATGTTTTGACAAAATCATATCCTCATAAAGATTTTACCCAATAATCAAACAATTCAAAAATCTCATTTAATTGTATAATTCTTTAAAATGCATTCAAGGAAAAATATTTGTACAATGCATTCTAGGTATTTTGGGAAGTTGGTAAAAAGCTGTCTTTTTGACTTTTTAAGCTTATTTTGTCTTTTTGTGGGTAAGTTATGTGAGAGGTGATATGACTCAAAATTGATAAAAAGCTGGAAGCTGGCTTTTTACTAGCTTCCCAAAAGAAAAAAAAACTTGTACATCCAAATTAAGATTTAAACTCTTAAATTCGAATACTTCTTGTTCGAGTTTCTGTGAATAACATGTCATAAATCATAATTATTAGACAATCCTGTTTCTCTCCCCCACATTTGTGATAATACATAAATTAGCACAAATGATATGACTCATTTACGAACAAGTGTTACTATCATAAAAATATGTGTGACAAAAGTAAATTGAATTATCTCTTCTAATTCAAAAGATAAACTCCCACATTAATATTATGGTTCATGGTTAAACAAATTCTACTACATAAATAAAATAATGAATGATGACAATTTATGTCACAAAACTTAAAGTTACTTTAAAATAACTTTCAATTGATTATTAACAAAATAATAATCAATACAAAAGATGTCTCAATCTACTTCTAATTAAACGGAATGACACCACTATTTAAATCATCATGTTTGTTAACGATTGTTAACACTACTATCACAATCACACAAAAAATGTTATTTACATATGAAATATACTTTTCTAAATAATACCCCACGAGAGATCCATTAATAGTTACATAAATGTCATAAAACTCATTCTAAATTAATTAATACACCAATGTAAATGACATCAGTACCACAAATATTTGAAAACCTTAATTATCAACTCTATAACATATGTAGGCATTGACACAAATAAATTAAAATTTCAAGTACTGAAAATCAGTTAGAACTGTTAAAAACAGTTTCTAAAAACAATTTCAGAACTGAATATTAGAAAACAAATTTAAACAAAAAAATTTCCAGAACACCGTTTTTTTTTTAAAAAAATAAAAATAAATTTGAAACCGTTTTTAACATCTTTGATTGAGGGGATCAACACGACCTTTTAGGAAAACGGTAAGAGAGACATAGGTCTACCACATTTACCTGTGCAAAACTCAAAGGTCTATGGAAGTTAATTTCAAACAATTATATGCACAAATAAGCAATAAAACACTATTTGTTTTCCAAAAATGAAGTTAGAAAAGCAAAAACACAATCAAAGCTTGAGAGTGTTTCGTCGTCCTCTGTCCAATACTTCATTGTACCTCACATAACGGCCGTAGGAGGATTTTTTTTTTTTTCCAACGTCGCTGTTTTCCTAATCATTGAATTCATTCAATAATAAACCAGAACCAGAAAAACTCATCATGGCCATAGATGATAAAAAGAAAAAAAGAAAAAAAACCTTTTGATTATTTCTAAAAACCAAACAGGGAAAAGAGAAATCGATGAAATGAGAAAATTGATGAATGGCAGTGACAGCAGTTAAAGATAATTTCAATTTTTGTTTTCAAAAGTCCAAAAACAAGCACAGTACACTAGCAATTTATACAGATCCACTCTACAAATTTGACAAACCATGTACATTTATGGTACAGAAAGATCCAAAAAGCAATTAGCACAAAAGAAAACATCTTCATTATTTGAAGCAACACTGGTGAACCATTGCAAGAAAATAAAATTTATCATGGATCACATATCACAAGGAATCTGGGAATGGATGGAACCAAAAATAATAATAATAATTAAATCAAAAGGAAAACCAATGACCAAACAAACGAAACACCTAAGTTGGTCAAATCACCGACATAACTATACATACACGATTTGTACAACAGTTATGCTAAACCCATAATTTTTATTTTAAAACAACAAGAATTTATCCAAACTCAATGCATCATTTAACAAGGAATGTCATAAATTGACATATGTTCATCCGAAGGTCACATAGAGAAAAATCAATAAATCAATTATATTTTTCCAAAAATCATAAATAGGATCGAATCTGTCTTAAGATTGTTGGAAAAATATTACCAAACTATATGGAAAATATAATTTAAAATTATGTAAATGGATTTTGGCAAAATCAAAACTGAAATAAATTGACAAAATAACATAACAAAACTTACAATACATAAAAAGATAAAATTTGATTGAGTCGAGTGTGTGATACTCTTTCCTTTAGACAGATTCGTCCTTCCACCGGTGCTTAGGATTCAATAGACGTCTATCTCTCAGGATACAACAATCAATGTCTTGTACTAGCAACACTACTATTGCAAGCCTAGTGAATTTCGCTATGCATGTACTCTCTTTATAGAAAAATTAGACTCAGGAAAATATGAAGAATAACTGTAAAGATGATGAAAAATGATAAATTCTCAATCTAAATTAAAGTGAGGGAGATAGAATTTGTAGACTTGTACGTGACTCTTTAAAAAGGTTGTGACCCTTTAAAAAGACACACCCTTCTAACTTAAGAAACACAACTATTAAAATAAATTTTAATTCAAATTTTCTAACATAAACTCGAACGCGTGCTTACTGCTCACTGTTCAGGTTTCACTCCGTCAGTCGTCACTATAATAAAAAAAACATTTTGATATTGGTTGACAAACGAATGAATCCGAGGCAGGGTGAGAGAGAGGGCCCAAAAGAAAAGGTACATGGTGGAACATTTTGGTATTGCGTAAAGAATGGAGAGAGAGAGAGAGAGAGAGTCCCAAAAAAAAAGAAAAACAAAAGATAAATGGTGGAGCGTTAGGTGGGCGATATTTTTCCAGGGTGTTTATTTTATTGGAGTTACTACTACTAAACATTGTTTGTAAGTCCGTGGGCTCCTTCGGAATACTACTACTACTACACATTGTGAGTCCGTGGGCTCCTTCGGAATGTTTATTTTATTGGAGTTACTACTACTACTACACATTGTTTGTAAGTCCGTGGGCTCCTTCGGAATGACAATGATACTCACCACAGCATATTCAGTAACCAAGATGCGCATTGCATTCCATTACTTTCCAGAGTGCCCATTTACGCATTTGCCCTGAACTTATGTTTGTATATTGTATACTAATTTTCAATACTCACTATTTTGAGAATAATATTTTGTGGCCAAGTGTGTTCTTCAATACAGATTAATATTTTGTGGCGGAATGAAAAATCTCTATTTTTGAATGCGTGATGTTAATGTTTAAAATCAATTGTTTCGTAATTTAAAATTAAATTTCCCTCCATTTTTGAATTTGAAATAGAAATGTGTTGTTATGATCTCTTTCACAATCACTAACTATTCCATTAATTATAGAATGGATCCTTTCTATGAGAAATTATTAAATATTCTTGGAAGAATTATCTATTTTATTTAATAATAATTGACATTTTTTACATTGTTTTCTAAAATTTCAATAACACAAAAGTGAGGAATTTTCTATTATTAATTTGCAATACTACCTACCAAGACTTGTTTAAAAAATAATGAATAATTTTACTAGTATAAAATTAAAAAATTTATCTAAAAAATTACCTAAGAAAATGAATCAAATTGATATCCACTAATTATAAATTTATACCCACATTCACTTTGAAATAAGGTTTGGGGTACATGGAATTCTAAAGAAGGCGAGGGTAGGTAGACAGGTCACTTCACAGGGACGGAGTGGCAGTGCTGTAATAATCGGGAAACCAATGGGATAACTAGCAGTAATAATACCGGAAGGTTAAACCGCTGCTGGCTTTTGGGTTGGTTGCATCGAATGAGGTTCCTCCCCTTGAAGTTCTTACTTTTGATGGGTGAGTGCGCCTATTTTTAATCTTAATTTTGATAATTTAAATTGTTTACATTTTAAGATTTGTTGAATATATCATATTTGTAAAAAATTAAGTTGATCGAATATCAAAAAGTATGTATTCGGAAAACTAACTAAAAATTATTTTTTTAAAAAATTTAATAAATAAATTTTCAAACACACACTTTCTCATATCCGATTAATTTAATTTTTTATAAGTATAATATATTTAATAAATCTTAAAATATAAATAGTTTAAATTATCAAAATTAAGCTTAAAAGTAAGACAAATGACCGAACAAATAAGAAGTGAAGGTACTGATTCGGTTGCATCGGCCCAGTCCCATATAAAACCATATTCGCCTCTCTCAGAGAGAGAGAGAGAGAGAGAGAGAGAACCACCACGACGAAACGAACAAACCCGCACATATTTGAGTAGGTGGCGGTTAGTAGTAGTATCAATCTGCGGAGAATAAGAAAGGAAAATGGATTCAGATTACGGAATTCCAAGAGAGCTCTCCGATTTGCAAAAAAGTCGATCTACCTACGAGCCTTTGCTTCCTCCATGTCTTCAGGTGCTTCCATCTTCGATTCTCTCTCTCTCTCTCTCTCTCTCTCTCTCTCTCATTTCTTAGGGTTAGTTTTTTTTTTTTTCTTTCTCTTTTGTCTTCCTCTTCTATTTGTGTTTGTTTTGTGAATAATACAATACTCATCATGATATGAAATGGCCATTCTTGAACTCTGTGTTTCATACATAATCGCTGGCTTTCTTACAACACTCCTTGAAGCGGAATTTCTGCAACAACTTGGTAATGAAATCGCGTCGCGGTTAATGAATGTTATTAGATGAATCGCCACTTGTTCTTTGATATTTTGGATTTTGTGTCTTAAATAATTCTTCCATCTTATTGTTATGTTGATCGGAGTAATTATATACTTATTTCTCATCGGATCGCTTGTTTCTTGCTTTTCTTGTTATTTTTCTTAATTGTTTTCATTGCACCCTTTGGCTTTCTTCATCAACTCACCTGGTGTACCTAGCTTGTCTTCCTCTGTTTGTCTGATTGTGTAACCGATGAATGATGAATTCGTTCAAAAGAAGCATCGGGTTCTACGGATCATCTGCTCAGATATTTAATGTACACAAATTTCAATTTTCCGTCAAGTCTAATGTATTGCAACTGGGACATTTTCCATTTATCCTCCTGGTTATATTTTTCCAGGGATACCCCTTGACCTGTCGTCGGTTTACCTGACATGTTTGTGTTTTGCTGAGACCATTAACCTACTACTTGTATTGCTCCACTTCACTGATAATTTTTTTTTTTTTTTTTTATTCTAAATTGAGATTTTGATTTTTTTTTTTTTTTTACTGATTTATGTGGGCCTATATTGATGTTATGTTGTCGTTTACACAGGGAACTACTGTCAGGGTAGAATTTGGCGATGCAACTACTGCAGCAGACTCCTCTGGTGCCCGCACCATCAGTCGCATCTTTCCGCACACATATGGTCAGCCTTTGGCTCACTTTCTTAGAGCAACTGCAAAGGTCCCTGATGCTCAGATAATTACTGATCATCCAGCAATAAGGTACACATTTGATGATCACGTAACATACCTTTCATTGTTATTGCAAGTAAGTTGGCGCAATGATAGGAATTAGGAATCCAAATCAATATTTTCCGATGGTGTTGAGATGGAAATTCTGTTGAGCTCATTTTCCAAGTGTAACTTGCTGCTCTCTGTTTTCTTGCTCTAATGTTCTTTATCCTTTATGGATTGTTATTATCCTCTGATTGAAGTGGAGGATGTTGTGGGAAACTATTTACGTCATACAAGTACTTGCCATGTTGTTTGACATATCTCTACAATATATAGTCGGAAAATTCTGTATGATCACATGTGCTTATTGAGAAAAACCTTCAATATAACAGTGATACCATATTATCATTAAGACGCGGCGTCCGTTGTACTGAAGTTTTTCTCGTGCTTATTATTGTTAATTATTATTTTTGGTTGCAGAGTGGGAGTGGTCTTCTGTGGGAGGCAATCTCCTGGAGGACATAATGTTATATGGGGTCTTCACAATGCTCTCAAAATTCACAACCCTAACAGTACTTTACTTGGATTTTTAGGTAAGTGACACTCTTTTTCTGTTGTGGCATTTGGCGTTTTTTAATGCATAGAACCTGCTTACATTTTTACATATATCTATATGTATGTGTTGTGTATGTATTTTGAAATTGGATCTATATTGGTTTGTCATGAATTTTCTAATGTTGTTTCATTTGTCATATTAGCTGGTCAATTACACACAAATTATTACGTGGTTTGTGTGATCCTTTATCACATTTCTTGGTTGCATATTCAACTTCATTTGTAAAATATGTTAGTTTTTAAGGCTTTTCTGGTAATTTGCAACCCTTCCGATTACTTGGTTTTTAAACAATCAACATTCTCTACCTTCATTTTGTTTTTTGCTATAAATGAGTGTGTATCTTTTATTGAGGAGAATGACATTTACCTTAAAGAACTTTGTGTGCTTATTTTCAGGTGGTTCTGAAGGTTTATTTGCACAGAAAACTCTTGAGATCACAGATGACATTCTTGCAACCTACAAAAATCAAGGTAGTATTTGAATACCAGACCATATTTGCATTGAGATTTCCATCTTCCACCTAAAAATATGACGTAATCCTGTCTCTAGGTGGTTTTGATTTGCTGGGACGGACAAAAGATCAAATAAGAACAACTAAGCAAGTTAATGATGCACTGGCTGCATGCACTGCTTTGAAGTTGGATGGCCTTGTCGTTATTGGAGGTATATTGGCGCTCTACCTTTGGGTTTACTATAAATATTCATCATACTTTGAATGCCATTACCCCGTGGGGTTCACAATATGTTGGGTGGTGGGAGGAAATTGACTGGTTAAAGACCTCAGCTTTGGCCTTACCTTACTACATGTAGTACTTCAAATTCTTTAACATTAAAGTTTGGTTACTTTGAAGGGGTAACATCAAACACAGATGCAGCTCAACTTGCAGAAACATTTGCAGAAGCAAAATGCTCAACGAAGGTAAATAATGCATGTGGATTTTTCCTGGTGAAAGAGATATCTTTCATCATTATCATTATATATTGCAACATCACGGTCATAGTTGTTTTTATTTCATCTCAAAATCTTGTCTCAGGTTATTTGTGTATTTCCTGGTCACTAATTGTTTGATTTCTTAATATTTTTGTTGAGAAAACTATGCAACTTTCATACAGTATTTCCTTTTGGTGGGCCAACATGTTAGCATGACCATTTGTATTTTGCAGGTGGTTGGGGTTCCTGTTACTTTATATGGAGATCTCAGGAACCAATTTGTTGAAACTAATGTTGGTTTTGATACGATATGTAAGGTATTTGTTTTATGCTCTTGAAAGTTTACATGAAGGGACTAAATTTTATGAGATGAAATAAATTTAAATTTAATTGATAATTAAATTAATTTTTTTAAAGCTCTCATTGATGATAAATTGATTCTACATCAAGTATAAAAATAAAATAAAATTATGATTATTAGATTGCATTTTGAATCAATTTTAATCTTTTAACCCAAAAAAATTAAAATTGAGGAAAGTGAAGTTGGAAAATGAACAATTTTACATTCTAATCCTTTTTCAGCATCCCCTTTGTCAGTATTTCCAAAAGTAAGATGGCCTTGTAGCTGGACTTCACATTATTACGCCGACTTTATGCTCTGCTCATTCCCATCTTCTAAGCATTGGCATAATGATGTTGCCAAAATTTTAGATTTGTGGAACAGATAATGTGGTCACTGTTTGGGGTCGTGGGGAAATTATGACCTATGAGAAGCCTCTCTTTATTAGCTTCTTGCTTTGAGGTTGTTAGCTTGATATTATACATTTGCAAAAGTCGATGACTTGTTTCTTTTTGTCGCTTTTAATTTTTGATGAGGACTAATTTGGGTCCTTATTATTCTTGAGTTGAGAATATATGCAATTAAATGATTGTGAGGAAGAATTTGAATAGTCTAGTTCGCCTTATATTCAGGTTAACTCTCAGCTGATTAGCAATGTCTGCACTGATGCTCTCTCTGCAGAGAAGGTAACAGAGTCAATTCATGCAAGTCAAATACTCCCTCCTTAGGGAGCCATGTTTTTTACATTTTGGGTTTTTGAACTGCTTGTAACAAAATCAAAATGACTATTGTCGTCTCACTTCAAACTTTCAGCACCATTTTATTGTTTTGAGTTCCTATTTCTGTGTTTTTTGAGTTACTCTTTTTCTTTTTTTGTCTTGCTAAAACCTGAGACTAATTATTTTTTTCTTTTGCAGTATTATTATTTTATCAGAATCATGGGCCGTAAGGCATCTCATGTTGCTCTGGAATGCACTCTTCAGTCACATCCAAATATGGTTTGTATTCCTTTATTCATTATCATTTCAATTTTATAGTTCAGTTAAGAGGTTGTTGCCTTCTAGAGCCCTTCATGTTCTTCTTGGAAAACATTGATATGTTCCTTGTAGGTTATCCTTGGTGAGGAGGTGTCTGCGTCAAATCTCACTCTTTTTGACTTGACAAAACAAATTTGTGATGCAGTGCAAGCCAGGGCAAACCAAGGTTTGGAGACTTAAGTTGCTGATGTTTTCTTTGTGGTGATTGTTTTTATTTGTTTATCTGAAATGATGTTTCTGCAACAGAAAAGTACCATGGAGTCATTCTGCTACCAGAGGGGCTTATTGAAAGCATTCCTGAAGTGTATGCTCTCTTGCAGGTAACCATGCAGTTAAAGTTCATTGTTCCTCCACTGTTAACCCCACTCTTCCACAATTAATTTATTTAAAAAGCTTCATATTTTATAATGCTTTTTCTTCAAGCAAAATTGCAACCTGGCAACTTGTTTCTCTAGTTTCTTTGAGATATGTGGGTATTTGTTAGTTGGATATGATGCTATGGTACTGACATCTTGTATGTCCCAGGAAATTCATGGTTTGCTCAGCCAAGGTGTTTCCGTTGATAGTATTTCTTCTCAACTATCGCCTTGGGCGTCTGCCTTGTTTGAGTTTATGCCACCCTTTATTAGAAAACAGGTTCACATCCCTCTTATCTTCACATTGAGGAGTATCTGTGGTTTTGTTTTTCTAAGAACCTTAATGTTGATGATTCTCATGTTTTATGTTACAGCTCCTCCTCTACCCAGAATCTGATGATTCTGCACAGTTATCCCAGGTATTTAGGCCGCTGAGATCCTTGTGGTGCTATGAAATAGAAACTTATAAATGTTATTTAATGATTGTTTTCCCTTTTTGTTCTTTTTCCAGATTGAGACTGAGAAACTTTTAGCTTTTCTTGTCGAGGCAGAAATGAACAAGAGATTGGTAAATTATGGACACCTCTGTCTGGATTGTTATTTAGCTCTTATTTAATTCAAAGTAACCCCCAAAAAATAATCATGCATCTTCTCCATCTTCTGTTATTAAGTCATATATGTTTCAAGATTTTTATTTTTTTTCTGTTTACTATTTATGAAATTTTAAATGTTTTTATTTCCCTTGCAATTCTATTTCAACTCCATTTTTGCAAAAGAAAGTTAGCTAATCTATAAGGATAAGTGACCTTTCATTATATAGAAATAAATTTTGGGAATGAAATGTTATACTTGGCAGATTTTACAGGCATGTATTTGCAAAGAAAAATAAAATTTAACTCATAACAGTATGGAATCAACTAAATCAATACTAGTCCAAAAAGCAAGAAAAGAAAGGCTATGCTTTAATAAGTGCCATTGCCCCTTTTGAATGCATATTACAGATATGGATATTCTATAGTAAAATATGGGAGACGTTAGCATGTAATTATGCAAAAAAAAATTAAATTTTGTTGTTTCTTTAACGCAAACGAGGGCCTTTGGAAATTTGGGTACATGAAGTCTTCAGTCAGTCTATGGAATGTCAGTCCTGGTAGTGACAAAGCATTTTGTAGCACAGCAGGTGATTTTCTTTGACTATGATTATCAAAATCAATAGTGAAACTTGACACTGATTTCGTGCACAATGTGTAGTTGTTTTAGTTGTCATTCTTTGAAATGGCTGCTGACTTTCTTATTACCTGTAACCATTTCTAATGTACTGTTGTAAATTGACCGAAATATCTTAATTGCATTTTCTTAGTGTGAGGAAAATGGGATGAGAAAAGCACATTTGGCTTTTAACTTTGTTGGGTTTTTTTTTTTATTGGTCTTACAGTCGATATGCTTTTGTGGATTTGATTTGGCAATATGACATTTTTTACCTCACACTGCAAAGTTTACTGTGATCTGAACAGAAAGAAGGCACTTACAAGGGGAAGAAGTTTAATGCCATCTGCCACTTTTTTGGTTATCAAGCGAGGGGATCTTTACCATCAAAATTTGACTGTGATTATGCTTATGTATGTTCTGGCTCAAGGCTGCATTACCTCAGCTCTCTAGTCTTCATAATAAATGTTTTCCTTTTTCATTAACGATGCCTTTGTGCCAGGTTCTTGGGCATATCTGTTATCATATTCTGGCAGCTGGTCTGAATGGTTACTTGGCAACTGTTACTAATTTGAAACATCCCGTGAACAAGTGGCGTTGTGGTGCAGCTCCAATTACAGTAGGTTTTATATTTCACTTGATGATTTTATAGGCATGTCGGCCTAGAACTTAGGAATTTAGATTTTGTGGTTTTCTTATTTCCTTTCGTTGTTGTTGAAAGCAGTTGTGTTAATCTGTTGCATTACCTTACTGTTGTTTCGTGTTAGTGTTTTTGGTTCTTTCTCCATTGCTAATATCTGCAATGGCAGAGAAAGTTGACTTCTTGAATTAATAAACCTCAGGCAATGATGACTGTAAAGCGTTATGGCCGCGGTGTTGGGGCCTCATCAATTGGAAAACCTGCTCTGCATCCTGCTACCGTGGATTTGAAAGGCAAACCATACGAGTATGTCTCTCTCAAGATTTTTCAAATGCTTTCTTGACGTTCGATTAGAATTATTATTATTATTTTTGTGTTTTATTTTCATTCCTTATTTGGTTAAGGGGCTGAACCTTGTCTTATTAATCTGGATTGGTGATGTATGTAATTATGTTGTTTGCTAGAAAATTGTATGTTTTTCAAATTAAATGAAGCACTGCTTATCATCTTGTCTCACAGCTGTCAAATCATTGTTTGGTCTTGGTTGCAGGCTGCTGAAACAAAATGCGACAAAGTTTTTGATGGACGATGTTTACAGAAACCCTGGACCTATTCAATTTGATGGTCCTGGTGTTGATGCTAAAGCTGTAACTCTGTGCGTTGAAGACCAGGATTACATGGGCCGTATCAAGGAACTGCAGGAGTATCTTGACAAGGTGCTGAAAATTTGCATCTTCTTTATTATAATCCCCAGTGGACTGATGTTATGTTTGGTGTTGAGGCTTGTTACTTTGGATTATGACGTGGTCCTTGCATTTCAATGAATCTGATTTTAGCATGTGTTCTCATGTTTATTATTTGTTTCATTTCATGTTGGATTGTTATTCTTCTTATTATTAATATATATATTTTTTTGGTCTCCTTTTTCCAGGTGAGAACCATCGTGAAGCCAGGGTGTTCACAGGATGTACTTAAAGCAGCGTTGAGTGCCATGGCTTCTGTGACGGAAGTTCTCTCATTAATGTCCTTACAATCAAACATCGGGCAGACACCGTTTTAGAAAGCACACAAATAAATCACTTGTTGGCTTTTCCCACTAGAGCTTTTCTAGGAGAGACTGCATGCGTGCTTCTAGAAACTTCCTTTTTGATCCTTGTTTAAATACTCTTACGTAAATTATATCATATAAATTTCTTTTTGGTGAAGTTCAGGGTTTTCTTTGTTAAAACAACATTTTGTAACTTTGTGATGTAAAATAAATTGAATGTCTCTGTATCGAGGGGAATTTAGGAGGATTATGGAAAAACGATGATTTTTATTTGTTGTGAGAAAAAGAGGAACAAATAAATCACTTGGCTTCCTCACCAGAGCTTTTGTAGGCCGATTGTGTATAGGAATGCCAGCTTCCTTTTTTTATCCTTGTTTTTTCTCTCCTATTTTTTGGGTAAAGTTTAGGGTTTCTAATATTTTTTTTATTTTTTTATAGCTTTGTCATGCAAAATAATTGAGTATTATGGAAAAAATGATGGATTTTTATTTGTTATGAGAAAAAACAAATAACAGGAAGGAAAAAAATTCAAGACATAAGTTATAATGATTTAGAGATTTTCTCTGACTTCTTAGATCCCGGGTAGATCGGAGATCTGCTCTGGCTTATTCCTGTTTTTTGACAGCTTTGTTGTTTTTTTGGTTTGATTCTTTTTCTTCTTCATTTTGTTGTACTTTTAGCCCTTTGAGATCTTCCTTTGTATGCTGTTTTATTTATTTATTTATTAATTTTTATTTTTTTTAATAATATTGTTTTCCTTGTTCTCATAAAAAAAAGAAAAATGATTTAGAGATTTTCACATTGGAGGAGCAAAACGTTAATGGAAAAGATTGTGGTCATGAAAAGCTTCCAAGAAATTATATGAAGAATATGATAAATTATAGTTTTGGCATAGCCAATTCCCAAACCATATACCTCGTTTGGAAAGTGGGTTGACTTTTTAACTTTTTTGACTATTTTAGCTTGGGTTAAAAGAGAAAAGTTAGAGATCATGAAATTTTTTTCATGAAAATGATCGTGAAATATTTATGATCCTTGGATTACCTTGATTAATGTGTGGTGCTTTATTCTAAGTGTAATCCAACGGTCACAAAACTTTCATAATTATTTTCATGAAAGATTTTTCATGATACTTAGCATTGCTGGGGTTAAAAAGTTTGGTTTGGGAATGATATTTTGACTTTTTTTGTGAGAGAATAGTGTAATGATTATCGGTTGGATATGATGTTTTGTTTGTTGTGCCTAAAATAGGCTATTTTGTCTTTTGTGGCTATTTTAATCACAAACCAACTTGCCAACACCGAACACTCGTCAAATTTTAACTTTAATCAAGTTCAAACCTATAAGAACCTATATTATAATAGCTAATTCAACAAAGAAAAAGATTATATTATTTACTTTCTAGTTTAAATTAGTTTATGCCTAAAATATTATGTATATATAATATATATTTATTTATTTTCATTGAATAGTGATAACAAATATGATAAAATTAAGTTTTTGTGAAACTTACATACACCTAAAAAAGATAAATAAATCGTCATAACATATTAAACATATAAGTTTTTTAAACTCAAAATTGTGCCTTATACCACTAAGCAAAAAGGTCAAAGATAAACAGCTTATTGTTACGTAGCTAATTAGGCTTAGCTAGCTAATCTTATCCTTCAATTTATAATTTATGATTTCTAGTTAGTAGTAATCATTTCCTTAGAGATTAGATTGCTATCTCTTTAAGAGATTAGATTGTTATCCCTTTAGCTTTGCTTATCCTAAGGAGAGGTTTTCTATCTATATTGGAAATAAACACACAGTGAGGAAGCATATTCTTTTACCAACAAATTGTAGGCGGAAAGGGGTCCCTCGAAGAACCCCAAAGATATTAAGGCCTCGTTTGGGAACATGCTAATTTAGTAACTTTTTGGCTAATTGGCTAAAAAGGTTGGTAAGAAAAACCTGTATGTTTGGGTCAACTTTTTGGCTAATTACGAAACGACGTGCAAAAAGTAGAGAGAAAGGGGAATCTTTGACTTTTTAGTATGGGTTGTTGGCTTTTTGGCTAAAAAGGTAACTTTTTGGCTAATTGACTATTTTAGCCTCTTGCCAAACGAGGCCTTTAGTAATACTCTTCTTTTCACATACAACTAGTGAGGTCTTTTATATTGGTATCAGAGCATCGATCTTGGCATGGCAGACACAACTCGTAGAGCAAAGCTTGATGAAGTAATGAACAAACTGGAAGGACAAGCCAGATTGATACAGGAAATGATGAAGGAAATGACTATCTTAAACTTAAAGGTGGAGGGTTTCACTACTAGCCAACGCTCTAAACAAGGGACCACTTCGACGCCAATCTCAGGACATGGTAGCATAGCCATTGCAAGTGGGGAAGGGGATCAAACAATCCACACTTGCATGGCACGGCTAGATTTTCCCCGCCTTGATGGGGCTGACCCCTCTAGACGGTTGTACCCTACAAAATAGTTCTTTGTGCACCAGCAGGCCGCAACTTCACAAAAACTCTTGCATCTATTCACTTGGAAAAAAAGGCCCTTAAGTGGTTCAGCTGGATGGAGAAGTTAGGAGCCATCACCAATTGCGAAGAATTCTCCAAAGCCCTCCTGGTACGCTTTGGTCCCTCCCAATATGAGGATCTAACGGCATTGTTAACTAAGCTTCGACAGTCAACTACAATAGAGTATTACCAGACCCAATTTAAAGAACTCGCAAACCGAACAAAGGGACTTAGTGAGTCCTTTATGGTGAGTTGCTTTGTAGGCGGGCTTCGAGAAGACATCCGACTTAGTGTGCAGATGCTAAAACCAACCAATCTGCCTAATGCTATTGGGATGGCCCGAATGCAAGAAGAAAAGGTAGCAGCAAGGAAGAAATCTCGTCCCGACCTTGGAAGATTCAATTTGGGTAATAACTCTTGTAGTTCTAAAATTTCCTCTCCTATCATTAAAAAGTTAACTCCTTCAAAAATGAAGGAAAGACGAGAGAAAGGTTTATGCTATAATTATAATGACAAATTTGTTCCCAACCACAAGTGTAGAACCCCAAAACACTTCTTGATGAAAGAGAATTAGCCGGTTGACGGAGAGAATGACGGCGAACACGACGAGCATGAAGATCTTGAGGGAGTTGAGGATCCCTCCCTATCTCCGGAGATTTCTTTGCATGCCATTGCAGAAAGCCAATCACCACAAACTATGCGCATTCAAGGAGAGCTGAATCAGATTCCTATCATGGTACTTATAGACTTTGGTAGTAAACATAATTTTTTTAACCCATTCATAGCAAGGAAGGCAGGTTTGGCAATTCAGAAAGATACACAGTTTAAGGTTTCAATGGCTAATGGATCTCAAGTGCCTTGTTTGGGTAGTTGTTTCGGAGTTAAGATTAAACTGCATAGAAGTTGATTTTTATCTCTTGGGCCTAGGTAGTTATGAGGCAGTGCTGGGCGCTAAATGGCTTCAAAAGTTAGGACATATCACTTGGGATTTCACAAACCTCATAATGTAGTTCACAATAGGAAAAATATTCGCATTCTTAAAGGCATTGAACAGAAAGAGTTTGAAATTCTACAGGACAAAAGGGTAAGAAAGCTGCATCCGCAACAAAATTATAGCATTTTCTTGCAAATCTACTCTCTTTCCAAAGTCATTAAAGGAGTTAAAGTAGAGAAACAGGGAGCTTGCAAATCCATCCAAGTGATTCTCTCTTCATATGCTGATGTATTTGATGAACCAAAGGGTCTCACCCCCTCCCAGGTGCAAGATCACCAGATTCCTCTTAAGCCAGACGCACAACCAGTGGACATATGCCCGTACAGGTATCCTTATGTACAGAAAATATAAATTGAGAAGTTGGTTGCTGAACTTTTACAATTAGGGGTCATTCGGCCTAGTCAAAGTCCTTTTGCCTCGCCGGTCCTCCTAGTTCGAAAAAGTGATTGGTCTTGGAGATTATGTATTGACTATCGCGCCCTCAATTAACAAACGATAAAAGATCTCTTTCTTATTCCAGCCATTGAGGAATTGCTCGACGAGCTCCATGGGGTGCGATTCTTTTCAAAGCTAGACCTTCGATCTGGGTATTACCAGGTTCGAGTCAAGTCGGAGGATGTTCCCAAAACTATTTTTCGTACTCATGAAGGTCATTATGATTTTTGGGTCATGCTATTTGGGATTACGAATGCACCTGCTACATTTTAAGATCTCAAGAATGAAATTTTTCAGCCATTCCTTACAAGGTTCGAACTTGTCTTTTTTAATGACGTATTAGTTTATAGTTTATCATGGGATGATCACTTGATTCACCTTAAACTTGTTTTAGATGTTTTTCGTACTAATTGTTTTTATGCCAAAGAGAGCAAGTGTGCATTTGGTTGCACTACCGTTAAATATTTGGGCCATGTCATTTCAGAAAAAGGAGTTAAAGCCGATCTCGAAAAAATCAGATGCATGTTAAAGTGGCCAAGGCCGAACAACATTAAAGGCTTGCAGGGGTTTTTAAGCCTCACTGGTTATTATAGTCAGTATATTCGTGACTATGGGAAAATTGCACTCTTTATGATTGAAATGCTGGGAAAAAAAAAAACTCTTTTCCATGGACTGAGGAATTCGTATTAGCCTTCACACAACTCAAAGAAGCCATGACCAGTACACCGGTCTTAACTCTACCCAATTTCAATAAAACATTTTATGTCAAGTGTGATGCTTTAGGCACCAGAGTTAGAGCAGTACTCACCAGGAGGGTAGACCATTGGCTGACTTCAGTAAGGGACTTAAAGGAACGATTCTATTTTTCTTCAGCCTATGAAAAAGAATTGTTAGCTCTAGTGCTTGTGATATGGAAATGGAGATCATATTTGTTTGGTCCCAGGTTTGTGGTTAAAACTGATCAACAAAGCCTCAAGTTCCTATTAGAATAAAAGGTAGGCACTCTAGTGCAACAACAGTTTTTAAAGCTATTTTGTTATGATTTCTCTGTTGAGTATAGAAGTGGGCTACTCAATACTGTGGCAGATACTTTATCTCGGAAGGACGATGAGACATTTGCTATATCTTTCCCTACTGCAATGTGGGTAGAAGAATTATAAAGAGAGCATGCTATTGATGCTCAGGTCCAGCACATAGTTTCCCAACTCAAGGATGGAAAGATGGATTCTATCAAGTTTATTAAAGCAAGAGGCATTTTGTTTTACAAAGGGCGTTACTTTTCTCCTCGATCCTCATTTCGAAGCCGAGTTCTTGCATAACTCCATGATAGTCCAATAGAAGGACATGCTAGTTTCCACAAAACCTATCAAAGAGTGAAAACAGATTTTTATTGGCCCGGGATGAAAAAAGAGATTAAGAATTACATCAAGGAATGTGATCCATGCCAAAGGAACAAAGCTGAAAATGTCTATCCTGCAGATCTTCTTCAACCATTAGAAATTCCCTCTGGAATATGGACAGCCACGTCCATGGATTGTTGGAACAATTCGTCTTGAATTCTTCAGTTGGTGGTCTTCGAGTCTTCAAAACTTGGCGATGAACTTGTCTATGTAGAATAGAAATATGATACTTCAAGTAATGTTACTTAGTTGCTTTCCTAAAGACAATATTTGCACCCATCAAAAGGTGTGCAGGGGGTTACAACAAATTCGCCTCCAGGATACAATGAAGCCTAATCTAAAGATCAAGTCTACCGGCGTCTGTACTGACGACAGTAGATCAGAATACTCTTGATATAATTAAGAAAACCAAGACACTGATAATCAAATCTGCTAGATTACCAGAAAGAAAAGCAAAAATTTGCTTAAGAAACTCTTGATCGAAAACTCAAAATCAAGAGAGAGAGAGAGAGAGAATTACAGGAATGTTTCTGAATTTTTTGGATGGAATGAAATGGCTGATTTCGTAGCCTATTTATAGGCCTTAATGGATTTGATCGAATGGTCATGTCCCTTGATCGCATCCGATTAAATCTGACCGTTGGATCGACGATCTATAGTGCAAATCATTCTCACACTAAATAACTGCCTTGACTGATCACATCTGATCACGATCAGGTGTCATCTCATTCGTACGATAGCGCGTATCTCCAATCAATGGCTATGATCAAACTGTTCTAGATCGGACATGCAACTATTCGATTGGTTGGTTGACTCATTGCCAATGGACGCTAAGTGAAGCTGATTGTATTCCACGTCATCGCTCCAACCTGTTCGATGCAAATAGGAAAGTGCTCTCATGGCACCGATGCATCTGTGCTAAAGTGTAAAGTGCACCATCAAACGCACCACAACCCGCGCCACGCGTGCGTGCCTGTGCGTGTGTGGATGGTGTAAAACACCATCCTTGCGGTGTTGGTTCATGTACACTAGCTTTCACCTCACAATTCCATATTCAAAGGAATATTGTATGTAGTACTTTATTAAGTGTTCCATGTTTTCCTCTTTTTCCGATGTGGGATAAAATCCCCAAGCTTATTTCAAGCTTTCCAAAGAAAAACAATGAAGGTTTTGAAAACACCCACAATTAAATTATATATTTTAAAAACCATTTTGAAAATTCCCCAACATGGATTTTATAGATGGATTACCTAAATCTCAAGGGAAAAATGTTATCATGGTGGTAGTAGATCGACTCTCAAAGTACTCTCACTTTATTGCTCTATCTCACCTTTACATAGCTAGTACAGTAGTAAATTTTTTATTGGAGCATGTCTTCAAACTTCATGGAATGCCCATCTCCATTGTAAGTGACAGAGACCCAATTTTTCTTTCTAACTTCTAGCAAGAATTTTTTAAGTTGCAGGGAACAGTCCTAAATATGAGTTTCACTTACTATCCACAATTTGATGGCCAAACGGAGATAGTGAACAAATGTTTGGAGCAGTATCTTTGAATTTTCTGCAGTTTACAACCGAAGGAATGGGCAATTGGATTGCTTTATCTGAGTTTTGGTATAATACCAATATGCATTTTTTTGCCGGCATGACACCATATGAGATTGTATATGGAGTTCCTCCTCTTCGATTGATTTCATATGTTAAAGGTACTACTAAAGTTGAGGCTATAGAGAAGGCATTACGAAGCTGGGAATCCATTTTACACTCGCTCAAGGAGAATTTGCAAAAAGCCCAGCACAAGATAAAGATTACTACTGACCAAAGGAGGACCAAAAGAGCTTTTGAAGTCGGCGATTGGGTTTTCCTAAAGTTAAGTTACAACCTTATTGGCAGCAAACAGTGAGCCTTCGCTTCAACTGAAAGCTTTCTTCTAAATTCTATGGTCCTTTTAATGTGCTAGAGAAGATTGGCGAAGTGGCGTACAGGCTTGAGCTACCACATGAGTCCCGTATCCACCCAGTATTTCATGTTTCTTGTCTAAAGAAACAGTTAGGCAGCAAGGTGGCCATCCAAACTCAATTACCTCTATTTGATTATGAAAGGGTTATTTACACTAAACCATTATGTATTCTAGACTGATGGATGGTGAAGAAGGGCAACCAGGCTGTAACTAAAGTGCTGGTCCAATGGAAGGGGTTAGATAAAGAGGACGCCACTTGGGAGTTATACTACAAGTTAAGAGAAAAGTTTCCAAACTTCACCTCGAGGACGAGGTTGGGTCTGAGAGGGAAGGAATGTTACGTACCTAATTAGGCTTAGCTAGCTAATCTTATCCTTCAATTTGTAATTTATGATTTCTAGTTAGTAGTAACAGAATAATAAGGATCAGGTTGTAATCATTTCCTTAGAGATTAGGTTGCTATCTCTTT
Organism: Camellia granthamiana; assembly: GCA_036172215.1. Classification (NCBI taxonomy): domain Eukaryota; kingdom Viridiplantae; phylum Streptophyta; class Magnoliopsida; order Ericales; family Theaceae; genus Camellia; species Camellia granthamiana. The sequence goes on along the minus strand of CM069905.1, from coordinate 165,805,794 downwards.
AAGAGATTAGATTGCTATCCCTTTCTCTTTGTTTATCCTACTCCCAAATTCAAGGAGGGGTTTTCTATTCATATTGGAAATAAACACACAATGAGGAAGCATATTCTTTTACCAACAAATTACAGGAGGAAAGGGGTCCCGCGAAGAACCCCAATAATATTCATTTTTTATTTTTATTTTTAGCAATACTCTTCTTTTCACATACAACTAGTAAGGTCTTTTGCACTTATTGTACACAAAAAATATACACTCATGGATTTTTGTTTTGGGTACACAAAAAATAAATAATTTATTAACTTATTAGTTTATTTGAATTATACTACGTCTCTACTTTTTTATATATCTTTTCATAATAAGTAAAAAAATCAACAAATAAGTTATGCCCAAAATAAACCTAAATTAATTTGGCAACTTACAATAATAGTCAAAAAGTGATTAAAAAAAAAAAATCAAAGAACTATATAATAAATTCAAATATTTCATTTCCTCTATACTTTTTGTAATTTTTTTTATTGTAAAAGTTAAAAAAATCATTCTAAATATACTAATTTTTATTCACCTCTTTTAGCAAAATAGTCAAAAAGTTACTAAAATAATCTATTTCCAAATCAACCCTAATTATTTCATTCACTATAATACTAGTATGTAACTTCCAACTCCATTAGAGATTTAGAATAATAAATATTAATATAATTGAAGGGAAAATGAATTAAAAGTAGGGAAATTTAGTCTAAGGTCTCTCTCATTTTTAGTAATGGAAGAGATCCACGATATTATTTTATGATGTTTAAGGTCCCTCTATTCTACACTCATATATCACACTCCTCTCACCACTTCGCTTTCTCTCTCATCTCTCTCTCTCTCTCTCTCTCTCTCTCTCTCTTTCTTTGTACCCTTCGATTGATTCCCAACTCTTTCTTTCAAACCTATTTCGCTCTCCTCCTCCCTTCTCCTTTTTTTTTTTTTTCTTTTGGGTTTTCTTCTCTAATTTTTCATTGTTTTAGGTACTTGTCAATTCACCTAATCTCTCTCTCTCTCTCTCTCTCTCCCTCTCTGTGTTGGTCATGATTGTTTCTTGTATTCAATTGAATTCATCTATGGATTGATCATGGAGAGTCTTCTTCTGATTTTGCAAAATTAGGGTTACTATGGCGTAATTTCAGAGTATCTCCTTATACCCTCTTCTTTATTTTTTTTTTCCCTTTTCTTTTAATTTTGTTTTCAAAGTTTCAATTTATTCCTCAGATTGCGTTTTTCTGATTAGGTTTCCAAATTCTCTCTTATTCAGGTTGGAAATTTATAATTTATTTTGCAAATTTTTAGGTTTTAATTTGTGATCTATCAATCTTATCTTGTTTTTGAGCTTCTTTGATTCTAAAAGTTCCATTCCTAAGAGTGCCTCGCCACCATTTGTTATTGTTAGCAATGCCTTTTCTCTCTCTAGAATTTGTTTCCTAGTTTTTTGTTCAGGTAATTTCATTTCCTTTTTGGTTGAAAAATGTTTGTACTTTTTGTGATTTGTGTGTGTAATATTCATCATATTTTTGTGATTTGTGAGAAAATTAGAATTTCTTAGGGAAGAGAATTTCTCCGGGATGGATCCAAAATTTCTCTGGTGATGGATCCAAAATTTCTTTGGTGATAGCTTCTAAGAAAATCAGAATTTCTTTGGGAAGAGAATTTCTCTAGGATGGATCCAGAATTTCTCTGCGAACAAAATCAAAATTTCTTTGGTGATGGCTTCTGATAAAATCAGAATTTCTCTGGGAAGAGAATTTCTTTGGAATGGATCCAGAATTTCTCTAGGAACAAAATTTGTGAAAGGTTCAAGGGTTAGAGAAATTTGATGTTAGTCCAAAGAAATTTGTGAAAGGTTCAAAGGTTTTTTATGTTAGTTCAGAGATCTAAAGAAATTTGGTTAAACTGAATCCAGAGAAATCTGAATTTTCTCTGGTTTATAAATGAATCTAGAGAAATTTAAATTTGAATTTGAACCCAGAGAAAATTGGTTAAAATAAACCTAGAGAAATTTGAATTTTCTCTAGATTGAACCTAGGAAAATTCTTTAGAAAGTCCAGAATTTCTTTGGAGAGAATTTCTCTAAGAAGAATTTCTTTGCATTGAAATTTCTCTGGATCAATGTTGAGGGACTTTAGACATTATAAAAATATTGAATGTCCTTTATGTTATAAAATCTTAATATCAAAAATTCTATAAAAAAAAAAACCCTTAAAAGTATCCATGACGGAGTTAACAAATTTTTGAGTACGAAAACTCCATTATCTATTGTTTAAAAAATAATAATGTTGTATGACACAAAAATTCACTCCACAACAAATTTTTTAAAAATTGAATTTAATTTTTATGTTTTTATATTTATTTGTTCAAGACAAATAGTGGCATCCACCGTGTAAGACAAAATAGTAGTGTTGGAAAAGAGGTTAAGGAGCTAAAAGTGGCTTTAACGTCCCAATTAGAGCCAATTTTGATATTGAAGGTAACCAATCCTATGTTAAATACACAGTATACTTTATCTACTATTAGTAGGCCAAGTTTGGGAGTGGAAAAAAAATTAAAAAGTCAAAAATTTACTTAAAAAGTTAAAAAGTTATTACTATTTATTAAAAGTAAAAAATTACGACTGTACAACTCACAATTCTAATTTTTCCCTACATACTAATTTATACAATTTTTTAATATACATTTTTTCATAAAAAGTCAAAAAGTTAACCCAAACATCCATATTTTTTCCTCAACTTTTTAGTTCAAAAAGATAAAATGTGCACTTATTTAGGACACCCCAAATAACCCCTTAAAGTCAGTTTTGATGTTGAAGGTAATCAATCTTATATTAAGGTGTCGTTTGGCAAGTGTCCTTTTTAGTTAAAAACTCAAAAAGTTATTAAAAAAATCAAAAAGTCAACAATTCATACCAAAAAGTCAAAGATTCTCTTTTCTCTCTATTTTTTGCACATCTTTTCATAAAAAGTCATCCCAAACATACTAATTTTTTTTACATCATATTTTAGCTAAAAAGTCAAAAAGTTACTAAAAAAATCTGTTCCCAAACGAGACCTAAGTCTTGGTTTGGTTTTCCTCCCAGGCTATATAATCACAAAAGATAAAAAAAAAATTACAAAATCACAAAAAAATAAAAAAGTTACAAAAGTATCAAAATATCCCATATACAAACAAAAATTCAAAAAAATATCATTCTATACTAAGGATAATTTTGTCATTCTAAAGCTAAAAAGTCAAAAAAATCAAACAAAAATACCAAACGACTAAAAAAATCCTAAACTAAAAAAGTCAAAAAAATCAATTAAAAAAGCCAAAACCAAACAACACCTAAATACACATTATGTTATATCTAAAATTTGTTATCTCTCACCTCAACAATAAATAAATGAATCACTCTCTAAAAAAATAAAATAAATAAATGATGTAATACGAGACATTAAAATATTAATCACAAATAATATTTGTGAGGAAGGGAGAGATGAAAGGAGAAAGTTTTATTTTTTAATTTTTGGTTTTTGCTCCAAAAAGAATGCATTTTGAGGTACTAAAAGGTATATTATACACAATTCACTATAAAGAATCATAAAAAGTTGAATTTTAGTTGGTAATGGATATGCAACCATTCACATTATTCAAAATTAAGGTTACGTTTGATAGAGTTTTTTAATTATGATTTGATAGTAGGAGTTGTATTTTGACTTTATAAGTTTTAAAATTATGATTTGAGTGTGAAAAATTTGTTTAGTGAAAGAATTTTGAAAAGAGTTTTGAATTGAGTGGGGAATTTTTGATGTGACATATGATATTTTATATAAAAACTTACAACTCATAACCGAACATACAACTCAAAATTCTATTAAAACACACAAAAAAAAATTAAAAATTCAGAAAATATTTTTTTCAAATATATAAAAATTAATATATGTCAATTGTAAAAAAAAAAAAAAATTTGCACTGTTCCGGTCAACCAGCTGGACGACCTATGGGACGTCCGGTGGACAAACGATTAGTTCAAATTTCCTGCTTTCGACCGCGTTTTAAAAAATAAGCATGGAATTAAGTTTTGAAATGCCTAAACAAACGTCGTGTTCAAATTAAGCTCTGGAATGTTAGTTTCAGAGCTGTACCAAATACAACCTAACATTTTAAAAAGAAAATCCTTTCTAAAAACATCTCTAAAAATAATATATCATATGCATTTTATTACGATTTTTTTAAGTACATATTATGTATTTTTATAATAAATATTATATAATTTTCTGATAGAGTTACAATATTTTAAAATTCAACAACAAAATTAAATATTTTGTAATAATATTAATATTTTTGTAGTAATGTAACACATATTTTATCGATATATTTTTAAATTATAGAATATATGATATTATTCTAAAAATACCTAATATTATCATAAATTACGTAATTTCGTAATATTTCTTTTTAAAAATATTAAAATTGTTCACCGAATTGTCGGACTTGGATGACAATATTCCCTTTCTCTTCATTTTTGCTGCCTCCTCGAGTACCACTCACTTGTTTAAAAGGATAAGATTTTTATTTTGGACTTTTCTTAAGATTTTTTGGATTTTTATTTTGCTACCTTTTATTTTGGATTTTTTTTTATTTTGGATTTTTATTTTTATATTTTGGATTTTTATTTTTGTTTCTTTTCTAAAAGGTTGCACACCATAATAGGACCCTTTTATTTTTTACATTTTCTCTCTCCTCTAAATATTTTCAGTTTTAAAAATATATATATATATTCGAAGCCTTGTCTCCTCTCCTTTAATATATACCATATATATATACTCCAGCTCGATTTTTCATACTCTCTCAACTTAAAAAATATTAAAAAAAACAAATCAAATCAAAGCTCTCAAGCATTTTTCGCTTTAATATACATTCCTTCCTACTGGTTTTGTTTTGTTTTTTTTCATAGTTAATATATTTTGGCGGTAATCTCTATTTGGTTCATGTAGCAAATAATATCAAAACAAATTAACTAAAACAATGCATTAATTGACTGAAATATAAATTTACATTTGCTAGAAATATACTTTTTAAATTTTATTGGTGGAATTTCGAAAAATAAAAATGCTGCATTGTAATGCATTAAAGATAAGAAACAAACTATTTCAAAGAATAATAATGCTATAAATGACCATATTTGTTTATTTAAATTCATTTATCATTTTATATGTCATTATTGTACCGGATTAGAGATTTTCTATTCCGAAACTTCATATCTCTCTATGTTGTTACACTAACAATTATTTGAAACACAATTGTAAGCGAAATATATAAAAGAATTTTTGGCCAAAAATTCTCAACCCTAGTTTTAGTATAATCAGCTCCACTTGTTATATATGTTAACACATAAGATGATAAACGACTTTAAATAATTTAATCATACCTTTCAAATATTTCCACCTTTATCCTAAAACACTCATAATCTTTAAATTATGTAAAGATATCAAGGTGGAAGAATTTTTAGATATGATTCAAAGACAGTAAGGTAGTTTTTGGTTCACTCTAATGAAATATAATGAAATCATTTCTTTAAAATGTTTGTTTTCACATTCAATTGACTAAAATAAAATAAAAAATACATTACAAATAAAATTATCATTCACCATTATATATATATAGATGATCATTCTATAAGAAATGATCATTCAATTCGATTTCATTTTATTCCATGAACCAAATAGAGTGTAAGTATTTTAAGATATCATAATACTAAAAATAAATTAATATAACAATAAATAAATATATCAACAAATATAACAACTAAGTAAATATAACGAGAGAGACACTAATAAATATGTCAACAAATGTAACAACTAAGAGAGAAAGTTCCTGGATAGATCACACCACTCAACATAAAATTCACCAAACAATATGATCCTATGTTATGTTACCTTTGTGATAAGGAGACATAACCATTTTCGATACACCCTAAATATTCTGCAAATTATACTCAGAAACGTTCTTTTCGATACATCTAAACATTCTGCATATTATATATACACATTAAAATGTACAATGTTAAAGTCAACACTACAATTCTGCTAAAGAAGATAGTATCAGTTATCTTCAAATTTTCTCCACTCAACTCCTTCAGTAGCCGTTGATTCATTCTGTTTTCAGGTGTGACGGTGAATCAACCGCGACCCAACTCTTGACTGGCAAGTGAAACCAGCAACTCTTCCCACCTCCAATCTCTTTATTTTTTTTTTTACTTTTCTTGAGAATTTTGTTTATAATTAGCAATGGCATAGATAGAAATTCCGTTTAGTGGTGTTATTTAGTTTGTTAATAATATAGACAAAGGGAGAGCGTTTCAATCTATTGAACAGAGAGAATGAGAGAGAAGATAAAATGGGTCCTCTTGTAAGGGGGAAAAAAAAGAGAAAAAACTACGCGCGTAGAATGAAGGGTGGTTCTCGACTAAGGTCTACCTTAAAAAAAACAAAAATACTTTGCTTCTATCACCCAACAACTTTCATTTCCATTAAAGTATCCTTAGAAGCAGTAGGGCGAGCGAAGGATGAAAACAACAATGGCCTAGACTGCGTTTTATCAGCTTTGGGTCCGTCTTTGCTGGATGAGAGACTATAATCATATCTTGTCTTTTATCCAAACGGAGTGTAATAGTTTGTGCCTTGTCTATCTGAAACATTTCTATTGTATATATTGTTTGCTTTCATCGATCGGTAGCACAAGCACATGCTAAGTTGGTTGAACGAACGGTCTTCTCTCTATAACTTGTCTGTACTTGTTATGTATAAATCGAGGGAGCCTCACCATGCTCTCCCCCTTTTCCAATTGGATGTTTATCGGGTTTGAATTGGGTAGTGTTAAAAATGATTGGTCCAAGCCACCGTTTTTGTTAAACAGCCAACTGTTTCGGAATATGTTTTCTGATGTTCATAATTATTTACTTTCCGGAGGGAATAATTACGTCAGTACCATACTTGCTTCTCACATATATGTACACTCTGATTTTGTTTCCTTTCAGCTGGAGGTGAGTACTAATCTAGCAGCTTGTAAAATAGTGACACCGAGACAAGCAATTCATAGAGGAATGGCGGAAAAGACAGCTTACAAAGCTCACGTTATGGTACTCCCCTTCTATGGACAAGGCCACCTCAATCCGATGCTCCAGTTTTCCAAACGTTTGGCCTCGAAAGGACTTAAAGTCACTGTAACTACCATTCATTCAGTCACCAAGACCATGCCAAGTGGAGCTGGGTCAATTGCCTTTGAATCAGTATATGATGACTCCACTGACGGTGGGTTTCATGGACCTGGAGGATTTAAGGGCTATCTCGAAAGGTTTGAAGCAAGTGTCACACTATGCTTAACTGAGCTCATCAAGAAACTACAAAACTCAGAGTACCCTGTTAAGTGTCTGGTGTATGATGGTAATTTGCCATGGGCTCTCAACATAGCCAAGCAATTGGGCATAGCTGGAGCCGCATTTTTTACTCAGTCATGTGCTGCCATTGCGGGTTACTACCCAATGCATCTCGACTTATTAGGAGAGCCAATGAACGTGGTTGCTTCTTCAATGCTTGCAGTGCCAGAGCTCAAGATTCCAGTGGTGCCAACTTTCGAGTCTGACACAGGTCGTTATCCCCCTATAATCAGACACATATTGCAGCAATTCAGCAATATTGAGAAAGCAGATTGGGTTCTTTTTAACTCCTTCGATAAGTTGGAAGAAGATGTGAGTTGAATGCAGTTCTAACTTTTGTCTTTTGAAGTTCAATTTTGTTGGATTGGATTATATTCAATCTCTATTATTAGAAACATTGCTAAGATAAGTTGACATTCTGAATTGTAGGTAGTGAAGTGGATGTCAGATCTCTGGCCTGTTAGGGCAATTGGACCAACTGTGCCATCAATTTACCTTGACAAGAGAGTGGACAATGACTCTGATTATGGCTTCCATCTGTTTAAACCACAGAATGAAGGTTGCTTGAAGTGGCTAAACACTAAAGATACCAGGTCTGTTGTGTATGTCTCATATGGAAGCGTTGCAAGTTTGAATGCAGAACAGATGGCTGAAATGGCAGAGGCCCTAAAGCAAAGCAACAGCAACTTCTTGTGGGTGGTGAGGGCAGCCGAAGAGAGCAAGCTTCCCAGTGGTTTCGTGGAGGAGACATCAGAAAAGGGATTAATAGTGACATGGTGCCCCCAGTTGGAAGTGTTAGCCCACCATGCTGTGGGATGCTTCATAACACACTGTGGATGGAATTCCACGGTGGAGGCTGTAAGCTTTGGAGTACCAGTGGTGGCAATGCCGCAGTTTCTGGACCAGACAACTAACGCACATTTTCTGGAGCAAGTTTGGGGAGTGGGAGTTGTGGCGAAGGTGGATGAGAAAGGTATTGCTACTAAGGAAGAAATTGAAAGATGCATTGGAAAAGTTATGAATGGAAAGAGAGGACGAGAGATTAAGAAGGCGGCTATGCAGTGGAAGGAGTTGGCTAAGGAGGCAGTGGATGAAGGCGGAAGTTCAGATAAGTATATTGATGAAATTATTACTTGCCTTGCAGCTGCTTAATTTTGATTTTCGAGACAAGTTTCTACTTTTTTCTTCACGAGGATGTCTTCTCTGGTGTACTTGTAATTTGGATATGGAGCTTTGCTCATATAAAGCCTAATAAGGTCTTGTTTGCAGTAATAAAATCTCTTTTTGAGATTCTTCAATAATATAAGCTTCGAAATTGAGGTATTATTGTTCATAGATGCACCTGATGCATGCGACTTCTAGTTCATAGGGGTACAATGTTTGTAATTTGTTCTTGTTCATTGGTGTAAATCTGGCCAACTATTCACACATTCAATAATTAACTAAGTCAGCTACCCAGCTACTCAGTCCTCAATTTTTTGTCTCTTTATTTCAATACATTCCTGATCATTCGATCACATCTCAAGATTTATGTATCTCGAAATTCTCACATGATTTGATGTTTGGAAGTGAATTAGGACAGAGGGACGCAAGAATTTGGAGAAGTCGTGATGTCTTTGTGAAAGACCTATTGTAAATTTCTTCTCCTCTGAACAACCTGTAACTCTTTAGGAGTCAAAACTTTTATATGGTAGACAACGCCATATTATGCTGAGTTTGCTCTGAATTCTTTTAAGGCAAAGTATCAATATTTTCACAATTTTTTGTTCAAATCAAATTTCCTCTGTTGCACTTGTCTCTGTTTGATTGTTCCCCCCCCCCCCCCCCCCCCCCCCCCCCCCACACACACACACACACACACAACTTGGGTTTGAGTTTATTTTTGAAACAGTTTTAGGGGGTTTGAATTTATTTTTGAAACAGTTTTAGTTCCACGAGTTTAATGTAAGAAGGTGGGTAGCATACTGTTCGACATCGTTTCTTAATAATTCAAAACATGATTTCTTAATGCTGTGTTGAAGTCCAAAATACTCCTAGTTAATTGATTGTGTGATTGAATTAGTCATGAAGTGTTTGAAAATTGCCAAGTATGTGGTTTACCCAATCCAATCAAAGTAGGTTTTGATTAGGGTTGGCCATGAGGCGGGCTTGTTATCCCACGCTCCTACCCTTGCTTTCAAACTCCACCCCCGCTCCCTCCTTAACCCCGTTACAGGTAGGGGTGCTCGCAGTTCGGCTACAGCTTGATAACCTCCAATTTGTCATCCGTCCAAAACTAGGCGGATTGGAGAAAATCAATCCGCAACTGTTCGCCGGATTGGCGGATGGATACGAATCAGTTTGACGGTTTACATTTTACAGATTTTTCACATAATAAAACTTATGGACATAAATTTTTTATTTTTTACTAGGAAAATAATCTAATCTATCTTATTAATAATGACTACAAATATGGATAATAGTCCAAGAAACCTCTATCATAACAATGATTGCGAAAACCCAAAAGAGATTACTGGGCAATTGTTTGAGAGCAATGTTTTGCAAACCGGATCGGTGAACGAACCAAAAAAGTAACCAGGTAGATGGGTCACTGGTTCAATCGCGGGTGAACCAGAATTGAACCGTGATGTCATAAATTACAAAAATTAATAAATAATAAACATTTACAAAAAAAATATTCTTAAAATTTATTTTATGTTTTTTATACATTGATTTATAGTAAAAATAATTAAGACAATATTGAATATATAGTATATATACTTCTGATATTGTCAATAATTGTGTTGATGGCTTCATGGTTTGAGTGCTTGCTTCACTCGGTTCCATGTTCAAGCCCTCTCCACAGCATATTTTTGAAAAAAACTTCAATTATGTTGACCGGTGAACTGACGGTTCTTTTGATTTTCAAATTCTAAGCCATTTTTTAGTATACTCCGAGTTTGAAGGGTCATCCAAGCCGAAATTAGGTCCGGTCACCGACTCAATAACACTACTTGTCTCTAATTATTTGTTCTCTCTCTCTTCAACATTTTTCTCAAAATTTATCTATGCAGTTAGACTTGGATTTTATAAGTCAGTGTTAGATTTGTTTTTGAAGCACACTATAATATAGATTGAAAAAATAATCTTTTACTATTTATTTATTTTTGATAATTCGATATTCGACAAATCCACCACAAAAGAAAAAATAAAATAAAAACTATAATTTAACAAATTGTTGACCTACCCCTCCTATGGACTCTGAAAGTAGACAACTCTTGTATATGTTTTTATATTAGTCTATGGTTTTATGTTAACCATGCACTTCATAACAAATCATTTTGAACATGAGTTAAGAATATATTAGTACATCTAAGATGTTTGAAAATTTGTGTTTGCAATTTAAATTTAACAATTCAATGTAATTTTTTTTATTCATAATTTGTATTTTTAATTGTCCTTCAAATACAAGATGTTTCTGCAATTTTTAATTTGTATTCATGATTCTTTTGGTAATATATATATGATTTATTTGTTTGTCTGCTATCTATTTGTATAATAGTTACTACTAACTATATATTACTAGAAGCACATCAAAACACCATAACCATATAAACAAATAATAAAAAATGTCAGACGTGTGAGGAGAGTACGTAAACTGAGTAAAAAGGTTAACCAAATTTTTTTTTGATGACTGTGTATTCGGGCCAGTTTACACGTACTTCGACTAATTTTGGGATTCACACAAAGCGCCCCCTCTCAGGTGAATAGGGCAAATTTCAAACAAAATTATAGAAATTATGTATACAACTTTTACAAACCAGATGGAGAATATAGCAACCATTATGGTTATATTGGCAACCTTCTCATTTATATTGTAAGACAAAGTGTAAGAAGATCTCAGACAATTACTCAAGTAGTCATGGAAATGGTACTTAAATGTCAAGATGAATGAAATTTCAAGTTTGATTATAATCTAACATATTAACCACTATTTAGTACTAAAAAAAATGAAACAAATTTTAAATCATTAAAATGTAATTACCTCTAACTTTAATGAAGAACATGTATTACTATTTAATTTTAATTCAAATTCAAATGGCACAAAAACAGATGAATGAAATTTAAATTTTCTAATTTCAATAAAAAAAACATGTACTATTATTTAATTTTAATTCAAATTCAAATGAAAAAGAAATTTAAAATCATTAAAATGTAATTACCTTTAACTTTAATAAAAAATTAGTAGTTGACTCATGCAATGCACATGTTATTTTTAAATATAATATATATATATATATATATTTGATGGTACAATGTGCGTTATAAAAGAATAATTTTAATTTTAAATTAAAATTAAAAATAAAAAAATTAAAGTATGATTTTAATTATTTATGTTGATAATATTGACACTATTGTTTTATAAAATTGTTATTTAAATATTTATATATATTAATTTTAGTTAAATTATTTGCGTATTTTGATAATTTTAGTTCTATCGTATTATAAAAGTATAATTATCATATAATAATTTTGTATGATATATATTAAATTATAAAATAATAAAATAAATACTCATTTTGATATTAAAAATAATAGTTAAATTAGAAAAAAAAAAATTAGTAACATAAAATTAAAAGTAATACTAACTATTTAATTTTCTTTTATATTCATTTGGAAAATGAAAATATATAGAAACAAAAATTATATAAAATTTAGGATAAATTACCGGTAAATCCCAAATCAGGCGATGATAATCCATTTAGCCCTGTATTTTTTCTTATGAACCATTTGATCTTATTTAATTGATAAGAAATATTTTCCTTTGATTTGGCATGGGCAGAGTTTACACATTTACCCTTGTTATAATTTTGGTGGATTCTTTTTTGCTCATTTGTGTGTAATGATTGCGATGGTAATGTTTTGCATTTTCATTTTTGTGTGTTTGATTTTTGTAGAGTAATATACGATAGATGGGTTTCAATTGCTGATGTTGTTTTCTTCATTAACATCGATATGGTTAACATTACATTTTTATTACCACAAATATTATTGACATTCCATATCACCACCAACATCCATACACTCAAAAAACAAGAGAATAGGTGATACATTACAACACAACAAATCAAAAAAATGATACTAACACTACACTTCATGTCGCGCCCCAAATTTTATTTACGTGAAAACATTACCAAAAGCCTGAAATTTAGGTCTATTTTTTTTAAAAAAAATTAAAAATATCTATTACCCTTGAGTAATAAAAACATAATAGTACATGATCTCTCTCATGATGAATACAACAATAAATATAATACGTGCCAAGCTCACGCTACGGAGTTACAAATAAATAATTATAAACATCAAAGTATAATGAGATTACACACAAGATATACATGAACTTCCTAATCCTTCAACTAATTAATCCGAATTCTCTTCCTGTAAAAAAAATGAAACAACAAGGGGTGAGCACAATTGCCCAGTAGGAATTTTATAGTTCTAAAACAATAACCATCCTATAGATAGAAATGATCATGCATGCAGGGTGATACCATATAGTAGATGATGTTTTGTAATTTCAAAATATCATACTTAGAGTATCTTTTTCTCAAAATTTATTTGAACATTTAAGGAAAACCTTCAACCATCAAAAACTATCACTTTTCATTAGAAAACCATAAATCCTTTTTGAAAACAACATGTTTAAGGAATCACATAATTTTATATTTATTAACCCATTCCAAAATATTCCTTATTAAATTCCCATCTTAACATTCCTCTTTTTTTTCCCCATTTTCCCATTTTACTAGTTACATTTATTAAAACTCCATAGTCTCAAATTCATGTTCCCTTAATACCCAAAACAACCCTCATACACTCCATTCCCACCTGTCCATCCTTTATTGCTATAACTCTTTAACGTAGAAATCCAAGAACAATTACATCACATTTACATTTGCATTATCAACTATAACCCAACACATCACACGGACAATAAACCCTTTTTTTAATTCAATTTCTCAATTAATCACAAAGCAAAACTCTTAATCTTTCCTTATAGATACAAACAACCCGGTGAGTTCTTTATCGCCAATTCCTTATCCAATTACCATTTCATTATCCATTTTTTTCAAATAATTTCTATATACATTCCCATTTCATACCAATTTACACATCAAATGGTAATTTCACAAGTTCATCATAAGTCACATATATCATCACTAAACTCAACACACTTCACAACATATTCCACCTTTTGCCGGCTTGATACGGCGGGATAACGAGCACCCAATTCATAGCACATTCCACCATTATACGGTGGGAAGTGAACTCCCAAAATCATTTTCTTAAAAACCATATCTTTTTCCGAAAACCATTTTCAACTTTTTAAAACCATCCTCTACATTTGCCGGCTATTATATGGCAGGACGTGGGCACCCAAAACATTTTCGAAAACCATCCATTTTTTCACTTTTGCCGGCTACAATACGGCAGGGCTGTGTGAACACCCAAAAACACTTTTCTCACATTCGTCCAGCGATAAGCCTAGACAGGACAATTGGACACCTTGAATTCAAACCACCCCCACATTTATCGAATATTATACGGATGGTCGTGGCACCGAAAAACCATTTTTCAATTTTTAAAACCATCCTCCACATTTACCGGCTATGATACGGACGGTCGTGAGTACCGAAAAACCATTTTTCAATTTTTAAAACCATCCCCCACATTTACCGGCTATGATACGGACGGTCGTAGGCACCGAAAAATCATTTTTCAACTCCCCGCGCAGGTACCAACCACAACACAACCCAACACAACTCAACTCAACCCAACACAACTCAACTCCACACTACACAACTCAACCAAACTCAACACAACCCAACTCAACTCAACTCAACACAACATAACCCAACTCAACTCAACACAACATAACCCAATACAATTCACATAACACACAACAAAATTCAACACAACCATTTCAACATAAAGCTCATATCATCCATACCATTAGTAATTTCTTTTCCCCCAAGTTGGTTTCATATTATAACATAATTTAAAACATCAACATTGAGGGTTCAATAGCAACTTTTACATAAATTTGCAAACTCTTTAAAATTTCAATTAAACTTGCACATGTGTAATTTAACACCTCAATTTCATGATTCAACTATCAATTGAAACAAAACCATTAACCATCTTCATGAGACAAACTAGGGTTTTTAAGAGAAGTTAAAGCTTTTCACAAAAACACATTTTATTCCAACCCTTCTATTACTTTTACACCCAAACTCATGGCCCAAACCATAACCCATCAAGTAAACTCCAACTCTTCAAATCCTAACCCCCAATCTCATGATTAATCACAATATGCATAAAAAAAAACTTTTGTATTTATATAAAGAAAATACTGCAAATCCATCCATAAACGAGGGTATTGAAAGAGAACTAGAAACCCCTACCTCTTGAAGCCAAGAGATGATGACCCAAAAATCAATGGCGACGAAACCACGAACCAATCGGACCAAAAGGAAGCCCTTGACGAGATCTACACTTTTTTCTCAAAGGACCATAGTGAAAAGATCACTCTAGGTGAGTAGATCTAGAGATCTTAGTGCCAAAAGCTTGAGTTTAGAGAGATAGAGGAGAACTCACGGTTTGAAAGAGAGGAAAGAGGATAAACAATGAAATAAAATATGTTTGGAACCTATTTATAGTAGCAAGGTAATAATAGAATAATAGCCCCAAAGTCTAATAAAAAGAACAAAATCAAAAAAAACCCCAAAAGTAGGGCCCAAACCCGCCCAAAAAGCTGAAAATTACACACAGGGGTCGACCTTTCGGGTAAGGGGGTTGACCATTTAGGTAGAAAAGACAATCTGGCACAAGCAAGGGGGTCGACCTTAGACAGGAGGAGGTCGACCCTAATTTCCAGCAACTAACACAAATTCTGCAATATAAGAGGGTCAACCCTTCCCAGACTGGTGTCGACCCTATATTCCAGTAACACTTCCAAAAACTTCACCAACAAGTAAGGGTCGACTCTTAAGAAGGCTAGTGTCGACCCTAGAATAGAATTTCTAAGTTTCTAAGGAACTTTTTGACAAGAACAAGCACAAACAAACAAACAAACCCAACGAGTTTAAATCGGATCATACACCTCCAAAACCAACATTCAACAATTCAAAAGACTTCCAAAAATGTAAATAAGGGAATCAAATACACTCTCCAATGAATTAAAAGATACGGGTGTTACACTTCATTAACATCGATACAATTAACATTACATTTTTTATTACCACAAATGTTATTAACATTCCATATTACCACCAACATCCATACACTCAAAAAATAGGGAAATTGGTGGTACATTACAACACAACAACAAACCCAACACAACAAATGGCATTAACATTACACTGTTGCCAATCACACAAGAACCCCAAACCGCAAAGGCATACTAACACACCAACAGAAACTAGCAGAACTAACTCCACAAGAAGAATAAACACTACAAGACTATACCCCCATTTAAATACAAAATCCACCATACCATTAACACACAATAACATTATGGCCTAGTATGTAACATTAGGATGTAGTCACAACATGTAATGCCCTCAAAATAATATACAATCCCAACATTTAACAGTTCTATATTCATGATAGCTAATCACATTTCCATACATACATCAGAGTTAATATTACAAAAGGGTATTTCATATAAGTTCCAAATGTTTACAAAAATAATAGAATGCCATGTGGCTTACACCTTTCCAAGTGGTTACTTGGTTACACCAAAGAAGAGTTCTAACTCTTTTACAAGTAAAACCCTCAGCTTAGATTTACATTTAAGTACAAATAAAGACAAAACAACAAAATGAAGCCTTCAGCTCCAAAACCTCCCAAGCTATACTCTTGGAGGTGGCATATCGCCTGTACTTGAAAATGGTGTCCCAAGTAGGGTAAGCCAAAGCCCAGTAGAGATATACTAAACCAAATATGAGAAATAACTAAAACATTAGCATCTGATAAATGTTCAACACATGCACATCGATTTACACCATTTCTATAACCCATCAACATTGATATTCATCTTTCAACCCGGTTTCATTTCTATTTCCACTTCACTTTATTGACATGGTTCGTTTATCCAAGTAATTCAAATGAGACTACAACTCATAAAGACAACATTTCAATTCATCAATAATTCAAAATGAGACTACAACTCAAATTATCAACACTTTAATCATCAACATCATTAAGATGTATATAAGGTTTCGGGACTTTCACCCTGGACACTTCGGCCAACTTAATTATCAATGGAGTCCATCCCCTATCTCCTCCCAAACAATGGAGTACATCCCCTATCTCATCACAAACAATATACATATGCAATGTATTTAAACACTTTATCATATACAATGATTAATTAAAGCACACATTCAATGTGTTAATCCAACCATCATATTCAATGACATATTCCAATTGATTAGTTTCAATTTACCTAATTATCATGCAATTCTACAACAACCATGGCTATCCTCCACCGATAGCCCAAACAGTTATTTCTAAACAGATAATTAAATTTATCAAATAGAAAATTTAATACATTTTCCATAGGTAAGCGATTTTCAATCCAACTATACCAAATAATTACATTTTCCCCCGATTTCATCTTTTCCAACTCCATTATGCATTCCCATAAGTAATGTTATTATTTTGACAAATAATTCATTTAATCTCAATTAGGGCATTTTTCCTTCTTTCTCAAATAACACTTTTAAGGCTCAATTTCATCAATTGTACACCCATAACTCCATTTCAAAACCTCACATTTACAATAGAGTCCAAAACCAAGAAACCCCTCTTTTATAATCCCAAATCAAACCCTAACTTTCCAAAATCCCTACATTTATACAAATGTCCAACATTTATGTTAAAACTCATAAAAAGAAGTAGATTATCCCTTCCTCAAAGTTAAGAGCCCAAAGGAGAAGAAGAGTGAAACCCAAGATGCTCCAAATTCACAAATTTTCGGATCAATGGGAAGCCCAAGCCAAGCTCTAACTTTCTTACAAAGGGATTAGGGTAGAAAACTCCTAGAACATGGAGTATTTGTAGAGAGAGAGTGTATGTAGAGAGAGAGGCTGCCGGATCTAGGGTTTGAGAAGAAAAGAAGATGAAAAAGTGATTTATAAACCCGTTACTATGAACTGATATATTTGAACCTCGCTCAAGCGAAGAAATGGTCGCTCGACCGACCAGACACAAAAGAACCTCGCTAGAGCGCAAGAAACGTCGCTCGAGCGAACAATGTGAAGCTTCAAGTTTACAACCCAGAAAAACGCTCGAGCACATGAGTTCTCGCTCGAGCGAAGAAACACAAAATATATAGCTCGCTCGCTCGAGCGACAAAATCCTCGCTCGAGCGAAGAATACCAACCTTCAGGTCCAATCTAGACGCAGACGCACGCTCAAGCGTAAGAGTGCTCGCTCAAGCCAAGAGACACATCAAAGAAAGCTCGCTCGAGCGCAATAACCTTCGCTCGAGCGAAAAAGCACAAACCAAGGCTCGCTCGAGCGACAAAAGCCTCGCTCGAGTGAAGGAACTAAAATCTAGACAACAACCATTGGTTCCAACACCCAACTAACCTGTTCCAATCTTACCCAACACATTCCAAAACTCAAATACAAGGAATTAAAGGATGGAAACAAGATATAGACAACAACCAACAACTACGGAACCTAAGTCTGGAACACAATACATGACGGGGAAAACCGGGATCGCTATACAACATATAATCTGACATTCACCGAACAATCTTATTCTTTCATAAAAACAAAGAAAACAACATCAGTAACCACATAGCTAACACCATAGACTACCAACACAATCACCGATGACGACGAAGGTATTATGTAAACTCGCCGGCTACACGTCGTCAACGACTACACAAATATCAAACACCAACAAAAACATTGCGAATATTTTCGAAATTTCTCTAATCGGAGAAGACGAATTGATGGTCTCGTCGGTGCAAGTTACACAGTTGATGTTGAGTTGGGAAACAAATGGTGTGCCAACGAAATGTGGCGCCAATTGGGGTTCAAGCCGAATGAGTGGAATTCGCTTAAAACCCTATTCAGCAATCTTTCAACAACATTTAGGGTTTCATTACACTGACATGGAAATGTTAGTAATGTGGGGATGTTGAATGTCAAAGTTTATGGAATGTTAGTAATGTGGGAATGTTGAATTCTAACGTTTCCTTACACTAATTAAAAGATTCTATTGAAAACGATGGAAAACTAAAAAAAGCCAATAGTGTGCTCCATGTCCACAAATATAATTTGACCATTACCCAAACCCCCACATTATCCCATCTTGTGAGGACAAAAAATATGTCATCCTTGATTTAGGACTTTTCAGTTCTAAAGAAAAGATGCGGGATTAATTGGTGCACAACTTCAGAACTTGAGATTTATTGGTGTTTCACCCTAAAATTTATTAAAAAAATTAAATATAAATATGTTATAACTAGATTATGATATAATGATTTTATATGATATACAATATATACAAAGGCGAAGGGATGTGGGGGCTAGGGGGGTCACGTGCCCACCCTGACTTTTCAATTTTTTTTTTTTTTTTTTTTTTGAGCTTACACCCAGTGCCTTATATACATAATACACAGTAGCCCATTTGGCAGCACACTTTGACCTACCAACACACGCACACATGCACCCAATTTCTAAACACACTAACACACACACCCAAACACACCTCATCCAATTAATTATTTTTTGATTCATTGGAAAACGGTAGCAAGGTTTTTTTTTTTTAATTTTTAATTTTTTATCTCTCTTTGTTACTTTACAATTTATCAACTCACGATTCACCAGATTAGAATTACACAATACAGATTTGGGATCACACTACAACCTTGATATCTTCTCTTTATTGTTTACATGTAACTTTATTTATGATTTTTTATTTTTAAATAAAAATTATGAGTATCAATTTATAGTTATTTGTTAAGTTTTGATTTGTAAAAAATTTTGATTTGTTATTATTTATGTTAAAATAAGAGATTTTGATATATTAAAATTATGAATCTTAATTGGTGGTGATTTATATTAAAAGTAGGGATTTTGGTTTGTTGTTGTTTGTGTTAAAATTAGGGATTTGATTTGTGCTACAATTAAAAATACTCCCTCTGTCCCAAAATATTAGTCTCGTATTCCATTTTCCATTGTCCTAAAATATCAGTCCCTTTTCAAAAATTCAGTACAAAAATAATATAAATTTTCTATTTTGCCATTCTTTTAAATTCATTAATAACATAAAAAATACAATTATGACATTGACATTCCCAAAAAAATGTACTATCAAAGGGTAATTTTGAAAAATCAATTTTTTTAAAGTGCAATGATTGTACTATCAAAAAAAATTGGATTCCCCAAAAGGGACCATCATTTTGGGACGGATGGAGTATTAATTTTTAGTATTTGTTATTTAAATTAGGGACTTCATTTGTTATAATATTGGTATATTAATTTGTGCTAAATTTAAATTTTTTGATTTGTATTAAAATTGGAGATTTTCATTTGTGGGGGTTTGTGATTTTGATTATAAATTTTTATTTTGATTTTTATTTTTTAAAACAGTCATGGAGAAATATTTTAAAAGAAAATCAAAGTTGGAATCATCTATTCCTCAAGAAGAAGATTATAATTATTCTTTCACAAAACAAAGTCGCATAAAAATTTTGAGATTATAATTAATAGGTGCCCCTCCTACATTAAATTCTTGACTCCGCCACTGGATATATATATATATATATTAAATTATAATATTGTAAAATAAATACAGTTAATTAAATTAAAATATCAACTATATAAAAGAAATTCAATAATGACAAACCAATAAAATTTTTTATAACAAAATCTAAACCCAAAAAATAAATAAATAAATAAAAATAAAAATAATGAAAACATCCAAACCACAAATACATCTAGGGATGGCAATCTGAACCTAGCCCGACGGGGACCCGACCCCCCGACCCCGAATTGAGCAGTTATTTCCTAAAAAATACTCCCGACGGGACGAGGATGGTATTCAAAAAGGAATCCTCGATGATATTCGGGCCAGGGACAGGGACACATGCCTCAACTTCGAACCCGTCCCCATCCCCGTCCCGTTTAGCCCCGATGTAAGATTACTATTATGCCCCTGTTTATATATATGTGTGTGTTTAGGGTTCGGTTGACACACTCACACACAATCACAAACACAACACTACTTCGTTCTCTCTCTCTCTCACACACCGTCGCTACCCTCTCTCTCTCTCTCTCTTTCACACACACACACACACACACACACACACACACACACACAAAATGATAGTTGTCGCTCCTCCCTCACCGCCGATCCTCTCTCACTGCCGTTGTTATTTAGGGTTTCGTATCCCTCTCTCTCTCTCTCACACGACAGCTGATGCTCCTTCATCGCCGCTCTTCCCTCATCGGCGAATCGGGGATCCTCCCTCACCGTTGCTGAATATGATAGTTTGAGTCTTTACTCAGATCTCTTTTTCTCTTTGTGATGTTGATGATGTTGTTGTTGATGATGTTGAGGATGTTGTTGAATCATTGTTGTTGTTGCTACTGCTGTCATTTAGTTTTTTTTTTTTTTTTTTTTTTTTGGTCCGGGGAATTTTTGAGGTCGGGAAAACCCGATCCTCATTAGGGGGTGGGGACGAGGGCGGTGATAGGTTCCCCGTTGGAGATTAGGGCCGAGGACGGGAAAATTTTTACCATCGGGGATCGGGGACAGGGAGTGTGATCCCCAGCCCAGCCCTGTCCCGTTGCCATTTCTAGATACATCTCATATGTATACATATAAGTGTGTGAAATGATTAATCATCTATAATATGATGTCAAAACATAAAAGAACTTGTTGTTCAACAATTGAAAAGGTAACTCAAGTAGTAAATCCAAATTTTAGAGATTCCTCGAGAGTATCATTGTTGTGCAAGTTTTTCCTTCTGTGAGTTGTGATTATATAAAACAATGTAAGAAAGGAAGTATAATTTCATATATAAATCACTATAAAATTTAAATAATAAATCCATAATATAGTTTAATATAAAATTGATATTCGGTATAGAATAATGCACAGAAAATAAGGACAAAAAAAGGTAATTTAGTATTAAAAAAATACTAATACCCTTAAAAGAATTAAGGACAAAAAAATGTAAAATGAAAAATTGGTATTGGGTTTGTGAATTATCTCAATTTATGATAAAAAATACATAGAAAAGAAATATTTGTCAAATAAAATTCATATAAAATAGGTAAAGTTAATATAATTTAAATTATATTTAAATTTTTGTAAAAATCTATGTAATTAAGATAATATATACTAACGTGATTCTGTTACAAAAAATAAATACTAATAATATGTCATCTAAATATTAAAAAAAAAATATAACTTTTAATAATATATATCTATCTATATAACAAAACAGCTCAAATTTTTTTATCCT
The DNA here is from genome assembly GCA_036172215.1 of Camellia granthamiana. NCBI lineage: Eukaryota > Viridiplantae > Streptophyta > Magnoliopsida > Ericales > Theaceae > Camellia > Camellia granthamiana. The sequence continues at coordinate 165,783,819 of CM069905.1, read as the reverse complement.
TATGGGACTTTTGTCCCTTTGTCAAAATATAAACCATTAGATTGATATCAATCTAACGACTGAAAATTCAATCCAAAATGTAATCACCTTACATTTTCAACTCTCTCTCTCTCTCTCTCTCTCTCTCTCTCTCTCTCCATCGGAGCCCATTCCCGTGCTTCCCTATCGGAGCCCAACCCTTGCCGGCGACCGAACTCGAAACCCCCGATTACTCTCTTCATCTTCTCTCTTCCTCCCTCACTCTCTTCCTCCGCCATCCCAATCATCATCAATAGTGGCAGCCCCAAACCTCCTTCAATATTGACGAAGACCGAATGGAGCCACTGCAAAAGAGATCAGAGAGATGGGAGATTCAAAGATAGGAGTCGAAAATGTATGTATATATATGCATTTGTGTGTATTATATATATAATTTTATATATGATTATGGATGTATATATATGTATATATATGATTCCAATATGTATGTATATATATATATGATCCCAATATGTAAAAATAACAAAAAATTCATCATATCGATTGAGAAGCCATGTCTAAGAAAGCTCTTGCTAGAGGCACATGGCAAAACCTATGCCAATTAAGAGAAAATTAACCATAATTAATTCAAAGATTTTAACTTTAATATTTCAATTAGAAACTTGAGAAAATCATTGGAACGAAGACTGAAGTGGGTCTTTCTGAGTAGAAAATTCTAATTTTACATAACGAATCAATTGAAATGTAAGGTTCACCTTTCTCGGCAACCAAACAGAGGGTGTTTTTTAAAAAAAAAAAAAAATGAAAAATTGGAAGAAGAAAATAAACATACATTCCTCTGCCTCCGGCTACGGCTTCCTCAGATGGGTCTTTCCATTCATCAAAACCACACACAAAAAAATTCACAAATAATATATGTATGTATGTATGTGATTCACAGCTCTGTTCCTAATAGTTTTTTAAATTTTCAAACAAGTATACAAGTCTATATATATATATATATATAGAGAGAGAGAGAGAGAGAGAGAGGATTTGGATATATATGCATTTTGATCCTAATATATATAGGCACGGGTGTTTTTGAATTTGGTGTTTTTGATCCCATACAAATTACAACGAAGACTGAAGTGAGCAAAATATATATGATTTCCATGGATATACGGGGATGTATCCCAACATTTTGATCCCAAACTTGAGAAAATATTTCAAGGATGTTTTTGAATTGAGGATAGGACTGATATCTATACATTAATCCGGGCTTTGATTTTTCAGGTGAGCAAACCCACCTTAAACAATGTTTCAATAATCTTTACTCTAATTTTTTGATATCTTTTGTTTCAATAATCTTTAATTTCCAGCATGTTTCAATAATCTTTAATTTCTATAATTTTTCAATAATCTTCAATAATCGTTTGTTTCAATAATATTGACAACAGGTTTATTGATGTCTACATTGAAACATTGTATCGGAAGCATTGTTATTCTGTGATTATTTCTTTGATTGGTTGTGTAGGAAATTTATAAGTCTGATTTTTTATTTTTATTTTTTTTCTTCTTAAAATTACCATTGTTGGGGTGGGTGGGGTAGGGGGAGCAAGAAATCAACTAGATTATATGTTTTTTTTTTCTTTTTTTTTTTAAACATTTTGTCTCAGTTAAATCTAAATCACATTTCATTTTTCTATTTCAACGAATAGGCCCTTTCAGATTCACTTTTGTAACATCTATAAAATTTTCATGACGCATAAGCATTCAATTTTGCTATAGAATTGTTGGTTATCTTCTTCATCATTACCTTTGGTCAAGTAACTAATTGCAAATTTTGCTAGAAAGTTGTGGCGGTTGTTTTTAATGGTCGAATTTTGTATGTTCTGTAAAATGCCTCACTTAAAATAGTTTATTTTCTTATATAATTATACTTTTTTGTTGTTCAAATAGTGAGTGACAGGCCAAGTAAATGAGTGAATCCATCATAATTTATTCTACATTCCCCCCAAATAGTGAATGATACATGCCGTGGATATTTGGTAAATTTTTATTAGTGGGAGTTGGATCTTATTTTTCTAGGGAGTTGATTTTGGATAATAGATAATGGAGCTTGCTTGCTTATATTTTCTATTCTTCCGTTTGCTTCAGGTACATATGCCTTGGCTTGAAGAAGTGTTTGACTAGCTCATAAAAAGTTGTTATGACTTTGTTTGCTGTAATGGTTGATTAGGTAATTGGGCTGCCTTCCATTGATGGATTTGTCAATAATTTGTTGCTTATCTAGTGTTTAACTTGGCTTCATTTTACATGTGAAAATTAAGAATCTTAAATTTTTATTAGCTAGGCTTCATTTTACGTGTTGGCTATCTTCTGGATTATTAGCTAGGTTCAGTTTATGTTTTTTGTTCAGAGACGGTAGAGAAGCAAAAACCAAGAAGAGTGAGTACTTGATTTTTTGAATTTCATACAATTTTGATGATAAGCATTGTGATAATTTTTACTATAATTTTAAAATTTAGCATTGTTTAGAATGCCTTTATGTTTGATTTTATTATTTTTCAAAAACAAGATGTTTTACTTTGTTTTGATTAGACTTGAAAAATTCAGGTTATACAATGAATGGAAGTGTTGTGTGGGTCTATTGGCGAATGTTTCAAGAAATGGAGAGCAATGGCACAACGGCCCATTTAACAAGTGAGCCTTTTTGTTTTTTTTCTTCACAATTTTAGATCTTTGTTTTGGGGAACTAGAAGTTTTTTTTTATTGAGTTTCTTTTTATTGGAATTTTTCTTCTTGATATAGGTGATTTTGGGGATGGAAGAGAAATTTAGATTATGTTGATTCAATAGAATAACTTTGCCTATTACATTTTTCACACCCTATAACTCTACCAACACTTATAATCAATTAAAATTTTAATTTTAAAACTTAGACATTGTAGGCACAATTGTATATTCATTTTAAAACAGATGTGACAAAAAAATGTGGTTATAATAAGTTAAAATATTGATTAGATGAGTTAGAGTCAATTTTTTCTTCTTCTTCCCTTTACCTCTGTGACTCTTAACTCAATATATTTTAGTTTCATTGGGTGAAAACCGTCTGTTATTTTTTACAGGAGCTGAGCCTATTCTTTTCTTTCTTTTTTGTTTTTTTTTCTTTCTTTCGTTCTTTTTCTTCTCCTCTCATTTTTTATTTTACTTTTAGAGTGAGAATTGTAAGTTCTGATAAAAAATAAAAATAAAAAAACAAATTATGCTTTCAGCTTCGCTAGTTATTTTGTAAGACTCTATAAACAATGCTGAGATTGGCTCAATGAGGTTTAGAAAGAATTTGTAAAAAAAAAAAAAAAAAGTAAAGAGGTCTAGAGTAACAAAAGCCAGTTTTAAGCCAATTGGCCGTTTTGATTTTTTTTTCAAATATTTGGTTTTGGAACTACATTAATTCAGTAAACTTACTTTATGCTTGAAGCAATTTAAACTTACTTCATACTTTTAATTGGATGATTATGCATAATGGCACCTCATAAATGAAGAAGAAGATGGTTTCACTTTCAACCCTTAATGTTGGTGAAGTGCCCTCTTAAATGTTGTGGACAAATTCTTGGTGATTGATGGCTTCTCCTTTTTTGTTTTAGCTATTTACTTTTGTATTTATTTATTTTATTTTATTTTATTTTTTGTGTTAAAAAAAATAAAGTTATCTGAAAATGATCTACTTGGATATTTGAGGTTCAATAGATAGATGGTAGCTTCTTTTTAGTTAGTTCCAATTCATGTCTTAAAAATTTAGATTATGTTGATTTTAACTACTTGGGTCTTAAAAATTTAGTTCCAATTCTTTCTACTTGGGTTTCATAGGTTCAATTTAATTTTTTATTCTATATTTTTTGGGTAATTTTGTGTTTGATTCAAAAAGGAAAAGTGCTCCTAGCCTTCAATGAAAGATAGTCCAGTTAATTTTATTTGGTTGTAATCTTTGTTTAAAAAAATAGTCCAGTTAATATTATTTAATGAACCTTGGGTTCAATTTTAGTTAGATTTGCCCATTAGCATTGATTTCAAGTTTGATTCTTTTTTGTTGCCTACTATGTTATGCATATTGCTTCAACTAGAAAATGAGGTATGCATTATCACAGGGATGGAAACTCAAAGGAGCATGATCATTCAAAAATGGATACTTCACGCAAGGTAAGCTTTAATTGTTTTAAAATTTAAGGTTTTAGAGCTTTTGTTCGTGGTATAGAGCTTTGGTTGTCCCATTGTTCTTCTTGCCTGGTTTAGTTAGGAAAAAAAAACAAGTGTTTTTATTTTTTGTCAAGTACATAGTAAAGGTAGTAAAATTAGACAAGGAAACATGTGAAGAAAGTGAGTTGGACTGTGTATGATGGCAAGTGTTGTCTGATAAATGATAGATTCTTTTGAGCAGTTAGAAAGTTTATTACATATTATGTGACGTTGATTTGAAAATACTGAACATTAGGCATTTTTTCTCTTAATTAGATTTTTTGCTTTAATCCATCTAATCTAACTTTATTATTATTTTTCAAATTTTAATTTTTTTTTTTTTAATTTCAGGTATCGATACTAGAATGACTTTCAAATGCTTTTAACTTTGGCCAATTTTTAGGGCAACAATATCATTTTTAAAATTGTCTTAGTTAATGTAATTGATAACTTTTTACATTAATCATCTTTGCAATAACTCTTTGGTTTAGCCACATTCAACCATTATATGAATGCGATGATTTTTGTTTGACAACTTATTTAGGTAAGTTGGATCAAAGAATGGATTTTACTCGACTTAAGTTTGGATGTATACTATATATGCCTTTCAAATTTAGAGTTTCACAAATTGTATGAGTGGCTGGAAGGAGAGTGCCTTTAAGCACAGGTGAAAATATTGTTGAAATTATGCACCAATTATATAGGCACGGGTGAATCCAATTACTATAATAAGGTAATTTTAATCTCAAAGTATTTTGATATATAATTTTTTGCTAGCCTATATTTTTTTGCTAATCCAATTAATGTACTAATCTATGTGTTTTTTGCTTGCACAAATTACCAGATTGTTGTGCATGTTCCTCATTGGGGATACATACAAATTGATACAAAGACTTTTGGAAAGTAATGAAGAGGAAATTTGAGTAAACACATGTTTGAAGACATATTATTGACACATCTTTTATAAAGCATACACCCACTTTTTGTGAAGCAAACACAACTTTTGTAAAGCTTTTTCCCACTCTTTTGTAAAGTATACATACATTATTAGCTTAGGTGTATGACGTTATAATGTTTGTTTTGCTTATATGGTTATAATTTGGCTGGCAGCAGTAGTACTAGCTAGTGTGCATTGTTTGGTATTTAATTTTTTTTTTGAAATTGTAGAGTACATGTTGGTATGCATTGTTTGATATTTAATTTTCAATTTAATTTGTTGAGATTACAGAGCATTTGTTGGTGTGATTTATATAGTGTTTAGTAATTTTTTTCTTTTTATTTTACAATGTTAACGAGTATACAATAGATTTGATTTTTGTATTTTGTTTAGTGTTTATAAGTTTTTTTTAACATGCTCTTATATTTTGATTTGCAATATTGGTAAACTTTATAAAACTTATTTTTTTGAAACGCTATAAAACTTATATGTTTGTTTCTTAATTTGCATTCAGGTCAGGGAGAGTTGTTATTTTATTTGAGTTCTGTATAGCGTGGGATACAAGCAAAATTATTACAAGTTCTTTAAAAAGAATAATATTTCTTTATATTTTTTAATATCTTTATCAATAAATAAATAAATAAAAATGACACAGACTTCATCAATTTCAATATGATACGTATAAATTATAACTGCATTTTAATCTCAATATTATTTATACTGTACCTTTAGGCACAGATATACACTAACATATATATATATATGATGTGAATTATTATTAAATTTTACGACAATGCTACGTAGCTCAAATTTTGTGGCTCAAAAGTGGCTCAAATGGCCAAAACGACGTCGTTTTGAGTACAGAACAACATACAAATTGCCAAAACGACGTCGTTTTGGCCATTTAAGCCACTTTTAAGCCACAAAATTTGAGTTACGAGACATTTTCCTAAATTTTAATTCAAATTCAAATGGTAGATAGACAACAAGGTGTCCGTTTATTAAAAACAATATCAAGTCACATCTCATCACCTCATTTATTGTGGTTGGACCCCTTCTAAACCATAATTTTTAGCACATCACCCCACCTCATTTATTGTGGTTGGACACTTTCTAAACCATAATTTCCAGCAGAAGGGTACTGTTGGTACTGCTGTGCACAGCAGTTACTGCTGCTTTTGTAGGAAGTTTTTTCGAATTTTTTTTGATAATTTAAATTATTCACATTGTTGGGTTTATCAAGAATATTATTTATGTAAAAAATTAAGTTAATCAGATACTCATAACCCAATAATTAGGTCCTAATTACTTTTAAAATTTTATTAAAGTTATGTTAATCACTAATTTTTATAGAAACAAATATGCTTTGGTTATAGGATTGCAAATATCCAATTAACTTGATTTTTTGTATGGATGATCTACTCGACGAACCCTGAAATATGAACGATTCAGATTATCAAAAAAAACTCGGAACAATCTCTTACAAAAGGTTCAATAGTAACTGCTGTAACTTAAGGCACAACAATACCCCGTCTCCTAATTTTCTTCTTTCACTCAGCTCCTCCTCTCGTAGTATCTCTACATCAATTTTTTTTGTCAAAATTGAATAAAAAATTTCTTTAATATTAAGTGTTTCATTAAAGGATTTTGGAATTTTATCAAAACACCGGTCAACCAGGCTGACAACCAGACAGATGTCCAGCCGGTCGACCGGCCACTGTAATTTTTTTTTGCCTTGAGGTGGTCGATCGTCCAATGCAATTTTTTCACAAATTTTTATTTTAAAGTGGTCATCTGGAAGGACATTCGAGGGACATTCAGAGGACATTTGACAATGGTAATGAACAGTAATTTAATGAAAAATACATTTATTCTTAATTTGATAAAAGAAAAATAAAATCTTTAATTTAATACTTATTTAATACAATCATTGGAGTAGAAAAATAACTCATTTTTCATCAAATTCAAATGAATAATATTATATGCATCAAATAGTATATTATTTAGTGTACAAATTAATGATATGATATAATTCAAGAAGTTTTTGGTATTTATAATATGATTAATAAGTGAAATTAATAATAATATCATAACTTGCCTTGGTAGACTTGCATATACTACCACCGAATTCAAATTTGACGAAAGGTTTAACTAACCATTGAGGGTTCATTTGGGAAATAGGTTGACTTTTTGATTATTTTAGTTTGGGGTTAAAAAGTCTCGTTTGGGAAAGACTTTTTGATTTTTTTTGACTTTTTGTGAGAAAAAAATGTAATGATTATGGATTACATATAATGTTTTGCCTTATTAGACTAAAATGGAATTGATTGGTCTTGGTCTTGTTAGCCCATGCAATACACTAAAAATGGAATTGATTGGCCTTGATTTGGGGAAGTATTGTCCAATCGGTTGATTCTGAGGTTGTGGGTGATTTTGGTTGTTAATTACTTTTTAATTTACAGAAATGAAAATTTTATGGGCCTTTTGATCAATTCGATGGGCCTGTTTGATGTAAAAGACAATGAAAAATTACTTGATTTATTGGTGTTTGGCAAGTGGTTTTGGAGCTAAAATAGTCACAAAAAACAAAATAGACTATTTTAGCCACAACAAATAAAATATCATATCTAACCCATAATCATTACACTGTTCTCTCACAAAAAAAGTCAAAAAAGTCAAAAAGTCAAAAAGCCTTTTCCAAACTAAACTTTTTAGCTCAGACTAAAATAGCTAAAAAAGTCAAAAAGCCAACCCACTTTCCAAACGGAGGCATATGTTAGTTTTGCTTTTATATATACCTGTTTGTTTTAGGCCATGGAGGTTGGAAATGAATTATCTATCCAGTTTCCAGAATCCATTTTTTAACTAAATGATTTTTATTTTTTTTGTAACGACCTCTACCTTTTTTTGTCCTTAATGTCTGTTTATAACATGGGGGAAAAAGTCCCAAAGATAATATATAGAAAATGGGGAGAAAAGGCTTAAAAATAATTTTTTTAAAGAAAATGTCCAATCCGCAAACCGTCAACAAGCACTCATACATCTGCGAACCCTATCCACACAAATCACAAATCGCACTGCTATGTTTACTTTTTCCCAAGCTGTAGTCAATCGGGCGGGTCCAACTTGCAATTTGAACAGTACAAAATCGATCCGCTAGCATCCTTACAGATGATTGTATGAGTGTAGTAAAAAAAACGAAAACAAAAACTTATTTAATTATATAAATGTTTTGACAACAAACAAATGAATAAGTAAATAAATAAACATATTGGGTGAGTGGTTAGGGATGGTCATTTCCTCTTGGTCCGCTTTGCCCCCGCATTCCGTGCCGCGCCTTGCATTGCACTAATTTTCTATGGCCCAATGAGGAAGTGAGGTCAGGCAGGTTTTACTTTCCCCCGCCCCTACCCGGTTTATATTTACTACATATATTTATATGTATATAATATATATTATTTAAATTTTTTGAATATGATATAATTAAAACTCAAAATATTACATTTAATAATTTTTTTCACTAATTTCTTTCTCATCTTATATTTTTTAACTTTTATTAATTATAAATCACTATCCATAATATAATATATTATTCATAATTTTGATTAATATTTTTATTTTTTAAGTTATAAAACACCAACCCAATTTGTCTTGTCCCCGAATGATATGGGGCCAAGGCGGACAACAGGCCCGCCCTGTGTCCAGTCAATTCTGGTGGTTGGTGACAGAGGGGGTCGGATGTGGTGGTTGAGGATAGTAATTAAAGTTGGTGGTCGAAGTGTCGCTGGAGTTTGCAGATGACTAGAGAGCTATTGGATGGGAAGTAGCCAAAGGTCACGATGGATAGTTGATTGCTGAAAGATGGCCAGAGCTCATTGGCAGTTGATTGGAAGGTAGCTAGAGGTTGGCTGGCCAGCGATGCTAGAGATTAGTGGTGGACAATGGCAGTGCAAGTGGTAGTTGAAGATGTTGAAGGAGGGAAGAGAGGCGGAAAAACTTATTTTGAGACCAAATAAAAATACATTTTTTCATTTTTTATTCAATTTTTTTTTAAAAAAAATAAAATAAAATAATATACCAAATAAAATTTTGTTTTCTCAGTTTTCATAACAAATAAATAAATAAATAAAATGAAAACGAAAATATGAAATAGAAGAAAGAGGGAAACCTTACCAAACCAGGTGTGTAAAATTTGGTATACCTGAACTTCAGCAGCCCCTGAAGCATTGTTGGTAATGGTTTGCTTGCTTGCTTGCTTGGGGTTAGATCCAGTGTATGTGTGTATGTGATCCTCAAATGCGTGCCTTTCTAAAAGGGTAGTATTATTAGCTAACATTTTCTGCAGTGACTTGTAGCCATAGATTGATTCATTTTTCAAGAGACAAATATCAGACCTGTGAATCCAGCTCCGGCCACCTTGCAGATGAAACCAGCTCTTCCCCCACCACCCCCAAGTCTATCAAGTTTGTGCCTTCTTTCTGAAACATTGCTTGCTTTCATTGATCAGTGGCACAAGTACATACATGCTAATCTTCTCTCCCACCTGTCTGTACATCTTTGTTTAAAATTAGAAAGCCTCATCATGTTCTCTCCCTTTTCTAATTGGCTATTTTGATCATTTTGGAATTGGGTACTGTTAAATAAAAAATGAATAGTCCAAGTCAACATCTTTGTAAACCAACAAAAACACAAACGAAAAATGCTTCAGAGCTCAAATTCTCCGCGGCCCGATTGGTTTTTTTTTTTTTTTTTTTTTCCCTCTTTTATATCTGAAACAGAGGGAGGGAAGGAGGAAGATATAGAGAAGAGGAAGAAAGAAGGAAGGGGGAACAGAGAGGAAGAGAGAAGCCTCACCGGCGCTGTCACCGGCTCCCGCCATCTTCTGTGTGTATACACAGATCTGTATCTCTCTCTCTCTCTCTCTCTGTGAAGTCTCTATGTGTGGTGATGATGATGTGTTGATGATGATGTATTGGTTGTTGATGATTTGAATCTCTCTGGTTAATCTCTGATTGGTTTTGATTTGTTGAATCTGTGATTGGTTTTGATTTGTGGGTTTGAATTTGTGATTGGTTTTGGTTGTTGATGATGATGTCTGATTGGTTTTGGTTTTGGTTGTTGAATCTCTCTGTCTCTCCTCTCCTCTCCTCTCCTATTCTCTTCTTTCTTTCTTCTTCTTCTTCTGCAACGAGTTATGAAAGAAAAATAAAAAAAATCCCAAAACAACGTCGTTTTTGGATTTGAGGAGTTTTTATTTAATTTTTGATAATTTCAGCTTCTTTCTTTCTTCTTCTTTATTATTCCTCCGTTGAGTGTTACTTTTGGGTCATATGAACTGCGCTTCTTGATCTTTTATTAGAAGATACCAAGAATGATTTCATAATACCCTACGAGTAATGTTACGGATCATGAAAAAAATATTATAAAAATGATTATGAAAGATTCTTCATCTTTGAATTATACACACAATAAAACACCACACACTAATCAACACTAATCAAATGATGAAAAATTTTCATAATACATTTCATGATATTATTTTCATCATCCCTAATATTACTCATACCATAATATCGCTTGTGCTATGGTGAATTCAAATTGATGGGATTTTTACTTTTATTTTTATTACGTCCAGAGTTGCTGTTCTGTGGTTTTTGGACAATCAATTTTGCCAATCGTGTAATAGTCTAATCTCTGTCAGATAACATAAGGAACACATCCAATCCCCTGCTGCTATGCTCCCCTCTATTAGTTGATAATTTTTTTACTGTTTCTGAATTTGTTTTCTGATATTCATAATTATTACTTGCTTTTCATCTATTCTATTATTAAAAGAGAACAGTGATTTTGGTGTCATGAGGTCACTTCTCAGAAATTTTTTCCAATTTTTCCTAAAATAACCTTAATTTTTTACACTTGCAACAGTTTTAATTAGGTGTAAAATTGTAAATTAAAACAACCAAATCCACTTTCCCACTCTCCACATCTCCACTCCTCAGGCAGTTACAACATCATTGAAAACGATGGAATGATTGATCCAAAGGTAATCTAACGAGATCCCAAGTCCCCGAAAACGCCTCCTTCACCCTCTATTCTACCCGTTGCTCCAAAGGTAATCTAACGAGATCCCATTCGACGATTCGACACACACTCTCTTATTGAATTATTGATTGAATGATTGATTTTTTTGATAATGGTGTTTGGTTTGCAGGGGTTGATGTAGGTAGAATTGGATTTAAAATTCCAAAATTCATGGTGGTAGGGCATAGATGGAGTGGAATGAATATATTGCAGGCGTCAGATCGGAGAATGAAAGCCATTAAAGAGAACTCCCTTCTTTCTTTCAATTCTGCCGCTCAGTTCCCCATCGATTTCATCGAGTTTGATGTTCAGGTTTTTATTCTCTCTCTCTCTCTCTCTCTCTCTCTCTCTATACTTTGCAATTTGTGTGTGTGTGTGTGTGTTTTGAAATTGGTTGATTGTGAAATCATTATTATTGTGAAGTCATTCTTAGATTTTCTGGGTTCATCTTCTCATCACCAATTGCAATGGAGTTCTGAGGAAGAAAAGAAAAGAGATTTGATTTGGTGTGGTAGGATTGCAAATAGATGGTTATGATAAATAGAATTTTGATATGATTTGGTCAAACTTAAAATTATAAATAATATTAATTTCAATCATAAACTAAGAAAACATCACGTTTATTATATATAAATATTTGGTATATACAATTGAGTTCTCTGTTAGTTCAAAAATTGTAATTTTTTTTTTAGTAGCAAAAATTGTGATTTTTTTTTTTAGCTTTTTGTTTTCTTAATTTTATGTGTGTTTAAAAAAACAAATCAGCATTCTTAAAATCTGTTGTTTTTATAAAAAAAAAAAAAGTATTAAAATTTATTTTTAATTTTTTTTGCATTTTTAATATTATTTTTTTATATTAATAGTTTATTATTATTTTTATTTGTATATATCAAATCTTTTTTAATTGTAAGTGTTCCAAGAATATGGGTTTGTATTTTGATATTTTGTGTGTACACTGTTGAGTATATATTTTATTTTCTTCATTAAAAAATTAAATAAAAAGTTTCATTATGTTATTAGTTTCCTTGGGAAAAAAAAATGGACTATTACTTTTCTTAGTTTATATCAAATCTATTTTACTGTAATTGTTATCTTTCTTTATGTACATCTTATCTTTTTTTATTGTAAATATTCTTTTTCTTTTTTGGCTACTATAAGTATTGTAAGAGTATTAGGTTTGGGTATCTGTTGTTTTTTTTAAAATAACAGTATTAAAATAATAATTTAAAAAAAATATATATTTTTTTGCATTTTTATTATTTTATTTTTTATATTAATAGTTTATTATTATTTTTATTTGTATATATCAAATCTTTTTTTTATTATAAGTGTTCCAAGAGTATGGGTTTGTATTTTGATATTTTGTGTGTACACTGTTAAGTATACATTTTATTTTCTTAATTAAAAAATAAAATAAAAAGTTTCATTATGTTATTAGTTTCCTTGGAGAAAAAAATAGACTATGTCAATCTATATCAAAATGTAAGTTTTTAATTTTGTTTATAGAAAACCAAAGTAATTATTGTACTGTATTAGCTAAAGTACGCATATGTATAATTATGCCTCACTTTAAGAACGTAAAATTTTAATTTAATCAATGTATATTATTAGCAAACTAATTTTTACATATATCTTACATATATTTTTTGCAGGATTTGCAGGATCTTTAGTCTCATGTTACCAAATTCAGATTTTATATGAATTTTTGTTGTACATATTTTTTAGTTAAGATTAGTAAATATTGTATTTTGGCAAAGATTTGTACATCTTTTAATATACGTGTATTTTATTTATCAAATACGTTAATATCAAATATTACATTGTACATAGTTACTCATTTTATTTATATGTATATTATTAGAAAAAATAATATGAAATTCATATTATAATTCAAAAAGAAATTGCACACGCATCGCGTGTGCCCGGCCGCTAGTATACATATATACACACTGATTTGTTTAATTTTGGAATTGTTTGGGATGTCCTAGACTAAAAAATTGAGAAAAAAAAATATAGATGTTTGGGTTAACTTTTTGACTTTTTATGAAAAAATGTGTATTAAAAAATTGTATAAAAAAGTATGTAGGAGAAGATTAGAGATGTGTGGGCCACAGCCGTACAATTTGAACAGCCGAATTGATGTTAAGAAATTATTGACTACTTTTCGGACATTACACTTGATAGTTTTGTTCGGCCCGTGAGGGTCATCACGGGTCTCATATTGATAATCTGAACCGTACTATATATCTAAAAAAATCACATTAATCGAATATCGATAACTATCTGATAAGATTTATTTTTTTTCAATCGTTAATTATAACACCGTCTATTTTTTTATACAAAAACTGATTTGAGGCACAAATACAGCCTTTTAACAGCTTGGAAAATATTGAGAGGCTGAGACCAAGCATTTTATAGAAGAATGGAGGAAGAGAGAGTTTACAAAGCTCACGTTATTGTATTCCCGTTTTATGGGCAAGGTCATCTCAATCCGATGCTCCAGTTTTCTAAACGTTTGGCCTCAAAAGGACTTAGAGTCATCGTAACTACCGTTCTTTCAGTTACCAAAACCATGCCTAGTAGAGCTGGGTCAATTGCCTTTGAGCCAGTATATGATGATTGCACTGAAGGCGGGATTCAAGGACCTGGAGGATTTAAGGGCTATCTTGATAGGTTTGAAGCGAGTGGCACATGTTGCGTAACTGAGCTCATCAGGAAACTAGAAAGCTCTGAGTATCCTGTTAAGTGTCTCGTGTATGATGGTAATATGCCATGGGCTCTCAACATAGCCAAGCAGTTGGGCATAGCTGCAGCTGCATTTTTTACACAGTCATGTGCTGCCATTGCGAGTTACTACCCCATGCATCTCGACTTATTAGGAGAGCCACTGCCGGTGCTTGCTTTTCCAATGCCTGCTTTGCCAGAGATCAGGATTCCAAAGATGCCATTGTTCGGTTCTGACACAAGTCGTTATCCCCCTATGATCAGATACGTATTAGAGCAATTCAGCAACATTGAGAAGGCAGATTGGGTTCTTTTTAACTCCTTCGATAAGTTGGAAGGAGAGGTGAGTTAAATGCTTAATTCCTTTTCTGTGTGACTAAGCAATAAGCATATCAATTTTTTTTATTATTTTTTTTTTATTGTTTTTTTAAAAAAAAAAATCTATTCCTTTACCTTCCAAGTTCAAGCAATTCAAGATTATGGCAATTTGTGTCAGTAGATCGAGCCATAATTCTCAATCCAATGTCCCTTCGGATTGACTTGAATCAATTAGATAATGACAGAGTGTCCAACTTGGTTGTGTGTGTGTAATTATGATATTCCATATTAACATTTATCTTTTCATATTTAGATGATTTGGCTATTCGCTAAATATGATCCTGATCTAAATTTGACAATTTGGTTGAATATCTCTTGTCTGAATTCAATGAGATCCAAATATGAAAAAAGAAATTATAGATCTAACTGGAATTTGAAGTGGACCTGCTTTGAAACTATCATATTTACGGTTCTAACTTTTCTTTTGAAGTTCAGCTTTCTAGGATTATATTCAATCTATTTGTTAGAAATATTGCTAAGTTGAATGCTGAAGTGTAGGTAGTGAAGTGGATGTCAAATCTCTGGCCTGTTAGGACAATTGGACCAACTGTGCCATCTATTTACCTTGACAAGAGAGTGGACAATGACTCTGATTATGGCCTCCATCTGCATAAGCCACAGAATGAAGATTGCCTGAAGTGGCTAAACACTAAGGATACTGGGTCTGTTGTGTATGTCTCGTTTGGAAGTGTTGCAAGTTTGAATGAAGAACAAACGGCTGAAATGGCAGAGGCCCTAAAGCAAAACAACAACAGCTTCTTGTGGGTGGTGAGGTCAGATGAACAGAGCAAGCTTCCCAGTGGTTTCGTGGAGGAGACGTCAGAAAAGGGATTGGTAGTGCCGTGGTGCTCCCAGTTGGAGGTGTTAGCCCATCCTGCTGTGGGATGCTTCATATCACACTGCGGATGGAATTCCACAGTGGAGGCCATAAGCTTTGGAGTGCCAGTGGTTGCAATGCCACAGTTTTTAGACCAGGTAACTAATGCACATTTTGTGGAGCAAGTTTGGGGAGTGGGAGTTATAACCAAGGTGGATGAGAAAGGTGTTGCTACTACAGATGAAATTGAAAGATGCATCGGAGAAGTTATGCAGGGAGAGAGAGGACAGGAGATTAAGAAGAATGCTATGTGGTGGAAGGAGTTGGCTAAGGAGGCAGTAGATGAAAGCGGAAGTTCAGATAAGTATATTGATGAAATTATTACTTGTCTTGCAGCTACTTGATTCTGATTTTCAAGTTAAGCTTCCACTTTTTTCTTCACTAGGATGTTATGCAATTTGGTTATTGAGGTTTGCTCATATAAAGCTTGACAAGGCCTGCTTTGCTATAATAAAATCTCTTATATTGTGATTGTTGTATAATATGTAGTTCGAAGTTGAGGAATTATTGTTCATAGACACTGTGCTCATGAATTCTTGTACATTGTTGTAAAGCATATATATCTCCAAATCTCTCAAGTAAACTGGCCAACTATTAACACATCCAAGAATTGACTAAAAACCTTCATAATTAAATACAGTTAATGTATAGGTAATATCATTGTGAAAGACCTATGATTGAATGCAGTGGCGACTCTAGATATTTTTATAAATAAGGTCACTTCATAAGTGTTTTGTAAATTTTAAAAATAATTTTTTTTGTAAACTAAAGAACATTTTTTTTTGGGACCGGAATAGAAAGCCTACCCTAATTCTGCAATACCCTTACTACCCTCGGTTCCTCATGGACCTTTTGTTGTCTTTAGTAATTTTTTTTTATATATAATTTATTCATTTTTTAGATGCACTTAAAAAATAAATTTGTGAAAAATATCCTGAATTTTTGTAATTTTTATATTTAGTAATTTAAAAAAATCACAAATATTTTATTTTTTTAAGTGTATCTAAATTAAATGAATTAAAAGTCAAAAAAAATCTGCTTAAATTTTTTTAAAAGTTCAATAAAGACCAACAATATGAAAATTCAAAAATTATTTTAAAAAACTGTTTACAAAATAAAGTAAAAATTTTTAGTGTCACGGTGATACAATATCACTATTGACACATAATATTACCTACCAACAATAAATTTACATGTGGAGAGTGAACTCTACTCTCATAATATAACTATATTTTCACATATGGATAATTATTCAGTAATTCTGAAATATAAATACGTGGTATTCTATAGTATTGTGATTGGTTGAAAAAATGGATAGGTGGGGTATTATGTTGGATGATTGGGGAACATGAGCGGCATATTGAATAATAATTGGTTAAAGAGTAACGTAATATTCCGGAAATATTGAATAATTTCATTTCAGGTATACATGATAAGGTAAATGACAAAATGTTATTAGATGATGATACTAATGAGATAGTATTACTATTGTATCCTTAATTTTGTAAAAGAATCAAATTATATAATATAAAATATTAACAATAAATTTTTCTTTTTTAATTTTTGTTTGCTTGATGGGGAATGGGACCCCATCAAGCACATGCTGGCGTCGGCCCTGATTGAATGCCGCATGCAATTTAGATACATAGAATTAAACAAACTAATTTGATCTAGTGTGGAGGTTTTGTCATTTGAACATTCCATTTCTTTACCACTCTTTTCAGGTATATGCTTGCACTTGCACAGCCCTTTGCGCCACAAGTTGATATAATAGACAACTGAAAAAAATCTTCCTTGGTTGGTTGCCTGGGTGCTTGGTCAAATTCAACACCTTCTATTCTTCTTCACAGATTCCTTCAGCATTATTATAAGAATTCGGATGAAAACAGCAGCAAAATCATTGAAAAGGATAAGAGCATGCTTTAAACAGTCCAAATCCCCTAAGTGCGTCTTCTCCATTGTACCCTTACGAATCCGCTACAAATACAATGTAACCAAAAAAAAAACATGTAGAGGGTAGCAGAACCCCAAAGACACATGATGCTAAATGCAACTATAAAAAGGACATAAATGGAAAGCCTTAGATGTGATTAGATCGATAGAGCATCATATATGCAATTTTTTCATTTCATTTTAAGCTCATTTAGATAAGTTGCAGATGCATGTAATAATATCATTATATCTATTTTTTGGTGATGGTCCAACCGTTAAAAATAAAATAAAATAATAAAAAAAAAAACGGAGATAATTAATATGTTTGGTTACAACTGGTAGTACCCAACAACAAGCTAAAAAACGAGAACACAAGAACAATATTATTATATTATATTATACATTTCATTCTGGCATGCTATAAATGGTCTGAACTTCAGAGCATTGTCAACTATTTTTAGATATTTCTCATAACGATCTTAGATGATCATCTCTACAATCAGTTTATGAATATATATATATATATATACAAATGAGGGAATTCCACGCAAACAACAAAAAAATAGATAGCATAAAAGATAATGTCACTATAGGAAAAAACACATTTAGCGACCAAATTTCCCGACTGAAAAAAATTTGGTCGCTGAAAATATAGCTTTTGGCGACTAAAAAATTTAGTAGCCAAAAGTATAGGTTTTGGCGACTAAAAATCTGTTTGGTCGCCGATATATGGCTTTTACCGACTAAAAAAATTTTAGTAGCCAAAAGTAAAGCCTTTTGGCGACTAAAAAAAATTAGTAGCCAAAAGTGAGGCATTCGGCTACTAAAAAGATGTTTGGTCGCCAAAAGTGAGGCTTTTACCGACTAAAAAATTTTAGTAGCCAAAAGTTAGGCCATTTGGCGACTAAAAAAAATTTAGTACCCAAAAGTGAGGCCTTTACCGACTGAAAAAATTTTAGTAGCCAAAAGTGAAGGTTTTTGGCGACTAACAATAATTTAGTAGCCAAAAGTGAGGTATTCAGCGACTAAAAAGAAGTTTAGTCGCCAAAAGTAGTAATTTTAGCGCGGGAATTTTATTTTTAATGACTAAAAAATTATTAGTAGCTAAAAGTATAGAATTGGCGACTAAAATTATGTTTAGTCGCCAAAAGTGGTCTCTTTTTTTTTCTAATAAATAATTTATTTTTACATAAACTATGTTCAATAAAAAATAATTATCTTTATATATATACTTTTATATAAATACGGGTCTATGTACTATATAAATAATATATATTGCATATATAATCATATGGTATTATGGAGGCGGAGTGGAAAGAGGGTGTTGTATAAGATTTATGGTGTGGGAGGTTGATGGTTCGAATCTCCATAAAAGCAAAGTGTAATTTTATTTTTCACGAATGAGCTTTTGGCAACTAAAAGGTTTGGTCGCCGATTCCTTGAGTATTGGCGACTAAAACATTGGTCGGTAAATGTATAATTTAAAAAAATATAATTGACTATTGGCGACCAATAATTTAGTAACCAAACATTGGCCCTTTGCCGACCAACTCAAATTTAGTAGTAAAAGGTAGGTTTTGTCGACTAAATAAAATAGTAGTCAAATGTTTCACTTTCAGCGACCAAACACACGTTTAGTCGCTAAAACATTCGCCGACAGGGTTTAGGCGACTAACTTGGCGACAAAAAAATTTAGTTGCTAATTGTATCAGCGACTAAAAAAGTGACCTTTGGCGACTAATATTTTGGTCGGCAAAACTGTTATTTCTTATAATGTGTGGGGACATAATTTTTGAATGATGACATGTGGCCGAGGTGTCACCGGAGTGCCAGCCGAGGTGTCACGTGTCTTGGTCATGACGCCGAGATGATCTCGGCTAAGCCGAGGTTATCTGCAAAGAAACCGAAATCCGGGATAAGCGGATAAGGGACAAGAGTCCTAAAATGGGAGAAGACTTCAGTTTGGATAAAGATAAGACTCTTAGAGAGTTTATCCCAATCCTATTGGGAGTCCAAGATTAGCAGTAATCCTAAGTCCATTGAAGTTATGTTTCTATTGGGACTAGGTTTGTGTTGGCTATAAAAGAGAGGCACCCTCATGGGTCTAAGGTATGCTTTTTAGATTCTGAATAGTGAGTTAAGCACTTTTGTTATCTTTGAGAGATAACTGACTTGATCGTCGGAGTGGCCCCAGGTGGATGAACCACCGCCAGAATCTCTTCTTTTTGTGACAAGTCGCTCGGGCTTAATCTATTCTGCCAATGTTCTCCAGCTAAGTGCTTGATTGGCAGTGTGGTCGGAAATTGATATACACAATTTGGCGTCGTCTGTGGGAAAGAAAGAAGAATAGATGGCCAACGACAGACAGAAAGAGAAGGTTGGGGACAACACCCCTACTGGGAGTGGGAAACCTGTTGACCTTGACGTCGAAGAAGACAACTACAACAAAGAGACTCACGATAAGAATCACGGAGGAAATGACGTCGGCCAGGAGGGCGACGTACCAAAGAAAACGGACTGAAGCGGGTATTATAAGGAGGACGACCTCTAGGTATGGAAAGAAAGATGCCTGCGAAGGGACGATGAGGTAAAGGCCATGGCGAACAAATTGGCGGACCTACAAACAGTGGTCAATTTCATGATGTAGAACAACGTCATGCAGCCACCGTTCCCGCTACAAGATACGCCGATTCTAACAGCAAAGAAAGGTGCCCAGAAAGGAGGGCAGAAAACGATTCCTACAGTCCCTCAGCACGACGGGACCAAGGGACATTCTCACCGGCCTTCGCGGGAGGTCGGGCATGGAGAATCGAGGAAAGGGCAATCCCAGAAGACACGACGAACCAAAGAAGACCGCACCAAAGAACATTAGGATGTTCAAGGGAAGGAACTCTGTTTCGACACGATCTATGGAGGGAAGTCCAAAAGGACTCACAATGACACAGGCAGTAGTGCACCGAAAAGGATGAAATCCGAAGATAGCCGAGCTCCTAGGCGGCCAAAGAGGATCTGAGGGATTACCTACAAAGAAAGCGACAAGATGCCGAGGTAACTTCCCTAGTCAAGTCGAAAATGCCGTTCTCGGTAGAATTGGACAAATTCGAAGCCCCGAAAAGGTTTCACATGCCGAAGTTTCAGATATACGACGGTAGGTCGGACTCGAATTTTCACGTCGGCTTGTACCTAAATTCAATGGCACTATACACCAGGAATGAGCCGTTGCTCTACAAGGTGTTCCCCTCATCCTTCGGGGAAATAGCATCGGACTGGTTTCACAAGTTGCCGAAAGGAACCTTGAAAACCTAGGAGGGCCTGGCCGAGATGTTTGTAGCCAGGTTTGTGACGAACAAACTACAACCATTAAGGGTGGACTCCCTGATGGCTCTAAGAATCAGTGAGGATGAAAGCCTTAGGGCTTATGCCAAAAGGTATTATGAGGTATTCAACCGAATACCCGAGTGCAACCAATAAGTGGCGGTTGTATCTTTCAAGAACGGCCTGAAAGATAATTGTCCACTTCGAAAGTCATTAGCAAAAACATTGCCAAAGAGTATAGAGGAACTCATGGCCAGAATTGAGAAATATGCTAGAGCCGAGGAAGATACGTCGGGAACGAAGGCAACAAAGCAGGAGAAGGGAAACGGCTCGCCAAAGTGAGGCCGAGGTAACAATGGATCCAACAAACAAGAGACAGGATTGAGAGCTGCACAGGCAGTCATAACTGTATTCCGCATCCCAGTTCATAAAGTCCTGGAGAAAGTTCGAAATCAACCCTATTACAGAGCACTAGCAAGGGTTTCGGACGAATTTATGGGAAAAAGTCTTGGCAAGCACTGTGCTTACCATAATGAGGATGGGCATCTGACTCAGGGTTGCAGAGCCCTGAAGACATATCTGGAAGACCTGGTAAGGCAAGGCCATTTAAGGGACCTTGTAGATGAAGCCAGGACAAGGGAGGAACAAGCAAGACTGCCTCAGGCACCGGCAGCTCCATCTCCTCCAGCACAACAATAGTAGGCAGGTAGACCTCGGGTGATCAATGTGATCCACTCAAAGGTCAATGAAAACGAAATACGTGGAGAGACTCAGAAGGTGAAACACTTGCAGCATGTGTACCAGGTCAGGCAGAAAAGACCTCAGGCAAACGAGTGCCAGGGATCAATGGTGTCCTTCACCGAAGACGACTTGGAGATGGTGCAGCATCCACACAACGATGTCTTGGTAATATCCCTCCAGATTGGAGAGTGACAAGTAAAGCGCATCTTAGTTGACCAAGGCAGCTCTTGTGACATTATGTATGTCAGGTGTTACAAGGAGCTCGGCCTTCACCAAGACGATCTGGAGAAGTCCAATGGACCAATGGTAGGGTTCAATGGAACGCCGACATGGCCCCTAGGGGCAGCAAGCTTAGAGGTGTAAGCTGGCACCAAGAAAGTGAAAACAAAATTCACCATAATCGACACCCCCTCCCCTTACAATGCTATCCTAGAAAGGCCATGGCTACATGCAATGGGGGTTGTTCCCTCAACATTACATCAGCTATTACGGTTCCCAATAGAGCATGGAATAGAGGAGGTCAGAGGAGATCAGGTGCAGGCAAAAAATTGCTCCATGGCAGCAATGAAATCCACCTGTAACATACGAGAAGCAGAACCAGCAAAAATTAAAGATGAGGACATGGAAGTCCTAGAGAACGTCGGCAAAGAGCTAGCCGAGAAGAGTGAGGAATCCCTAAAGAAAGTCCTTGTCTAGCAAGGAGATGAAGAACGCTTCTTCCTTCTCGACTCGGGCTTGGCCAAGAAAGAGAAAAAAGAGCTAGAGGCGTTCCTAAGAGCAAACGTTGAGGTGTTTGCCTGGACGCCGTACGAGATGCCTAGCATTGACCCCGAGGTCACTTGCCACAAACTAAATGTGGACAGGTCAGCTAAACCTGTCATCCAGCGAGCAAGAAGGCCGATGTTGATGCATGTCGAGGCAGTGGAAGAGGAGGTGGATAAACTTCTGGAGGCAAGGGCCATTCGAGAGGGCATAGAAGGATGAGCTTCCTAGATGCATATGGGGGGTACCATCAGATAACTATGTACCCCCCCGATAAGGAGAAGACTACATTTATCACCCCCAAAAGGGCTGTACTACTACAGAGTGATGCCTTTTGGGCTGAAAAATATAGGTGCAACCTACCAAAGATTGGTAACCAAGATGTTTAGGCATCTAATAAGCAAAACAATGGAGGTATACATAAATGACATGATCGTGAAGACCAAGGAACCTGAAGATCATCTGGCCGACCTAAAGGCAGTTTTTGACACCCTTGGAACATATTGGCTCCGACTCAACGCATCAAAGTGCGCATTTGGAGTTAGGTTTGGTAAGTTCTTAGGATATTTGGTTACCAGAAGGGGCATTGAGGCCAGCCCGGATCAGATCAAGGCCATCTTAGAATTGAAGAGCCCAGCATCGGCAAAGCAAGTGCAGATGTTGACTGGAAGGGCTGCAGCTCTGAATAGATTCATAAGTAGAAGCTCTGACAAGTGTAAACCTTTCTTCAGCTTAGTGAAGAAAGCCACAGACTTCTTATGGACAGAAGAGTGCGAAGTCGCCTTGGCCGACTTGAAGAAGTATTTGACCACAGCTCCAGTCCTCTCAAATCCAGTGCCTAGAGAGAAGCTGTTCTTATACTTGGCAGTTTCAGAACATGCAGTAAGTGCAGTAGTGATTAGAGAAGAAAAGGGAGAGCAAATAGCAGTTTACTACGTAAGTAAAACTCTAGCAGATGTAGAGACTAGATACCTGCCCTTGGAATAGTTAACACTGGCTTTAGTAATGGCTTTCAAGAAGCTAAATCATTACTTTCAAGCCCACAAAATTGTGGTGTTAACTGAGCATCCTTTGAAGTCCCTGTTGCAACAAGGAGATTTGACATGCAGAATAGCCAGGTGGATAGTGGCCTTGGGCCAATATGACTTGGAGTTCAGACCCAGAACAGCAATCAAAGGCCAATTGTTGGCCGACTTTGTGGTCGAGTTCACGCCAAGCACCATCGTACACCGGGCTCTGCTGAGCCGAGGTATACAAGGTCCAAGCGAACAAAGAGAAACCCAGCTAGGGTTAGCAGAACAAAGGAAGGAAGAAAAACTCAGGCCCTGCAGCATTTACATCGGCGACTCCTTTAGGCTGTTTGTTGATGGGAGTTCAAACCGACAAGGAGCGAGGACAGGAGTAGTACTAGTATCTCCAGATGGGCAGATATTGGAACAATCCATTTGTTTGGGGTTTAAGGCCTCAAACAATGAAGCGGAATATGAAGCACTAATCGCAGGATTAAAGCTGGTAGTAGCAATAGAGGCTGACGAAGTAATAGTCTTCTGTGACTCCCAACTTGTAGTCAACCAGGCAACAGGCGAGTACGCTGCCCGAAATGAAAGGATGTCGGCCTATGTAAAGGAGGTGGGCAGACTTGTAGCCCTATTCCAGAATTGCCGACTACAACAAGTAAGCCGAGATGACAACAGCCATGCTGATGCCTTGGCCAACCTGGCTAGTGCAATGAAACCTAGAGAAGCAAGGATAATAATGGTTGAATATTTGTCAGGACCAAGCATAGAACCACTGAACGCAGAGCATGAAGCAATGTGTGTGGAGTTAGGACCAAGTTGGATGGATGCAATAGTAGTGTTCCTTAGAGATGGGAAACTACCAGACGATCGCAAAAAGGCACACGAGATCAGACTGAAGTCGGCAAGATTCAGTCTGACAGCAGAAAGACATCTTTATAGAAGATCTTTTACTGGACCCCTTTTGAGGTGTGTACATCATTCACAAGTTGAAGACTTTCTGTATGAAATACATGAAGGAGTGTGCGGAAGCCACGCTGGGGGCAGGTCACTTGCTCCTAGGGCCATTACTCAAGGGTACTAGTGGCCCTACATGCAGAAAGATGCTGAAGCCTATGTCAAAAAGTGTGAGAAATGCCAGAGGTTTGCACCTTTGATACATCAACCAGTAGCAGACTTAAACCCGGTGTCCAGCCCTTGGCCATTTGCCCAATGGGGCATGGATCTTGTTAGGCAATTGCCTCAAGCAACTAGACAAATGAAGTACCTGCTGGTAGCAACAGATTACTTCACCAAGTGGGTAGAAGCTAAACCCCTCGCAAAGATTCGGGATATTGATGTGAAGAACTTCATATGGAAGAACATCATCACTAGGTTTGGGATCCCAAGAGCAATAATAGCTGACAATGGTACACAGTTTGACAGTAAGCTAATCAAGAGCTTCTGTGCAAAGTATAAAATCAAGAATTATTACTCTACCCCAAGCTTTCCCCAGAGTAATGGTCAAGTAGAAGCCTTCAATAAGGTTATATTGGACAGGATCAAGAAGAAGCTAGAAGCAGCAAAGGGAAAATGGGTGGAAGAGTTGCCCAATGTACTCTGGGCATATCGGACTACGCCGAGAAGATCAACTAGGGAGTCACCATTTGCCATAGCTTATGGCAAAGAAGCAGTCATTCCACTGGAGGTTGGCATCCCAAGGATTAGAACCCAGGAAGTAGATAATAGGACCAATGAGGCATTCTTGGCCAGAGATCTGGATCTGCTAGAAGAAAGAAGGGAGAAAGCAGCAATTCAGCTAAGGGCATACCAGCAATAGCTTACTAGGGCTTATAATAAGAAGGTCAACCCAAGAGAGTTCCAAGTTGGGGACCTCGTCCTGAGAAAGGTTGTCGGCAATAAGAAGGATCCCAAAGAAGGCAAGCTTGGCCCAAATTGGGAAGGACCCTATAGAATCATCTTGGTCCTAGGCAATGTGGCATATCGGCTTGAAAACAGTGAAGGTAAAAAGTTGCCAAGACCCTGGAATACTTGCACTCTGAAGTTTTTCTATCATTAGATTTTCTTGTTAAGTTTTTGTTATTTAGCCGAAGTAATAATAAAATTTTAGCTCCATTTTTTTGATTTTAAAACTTGTGTAACACAGTTGAATAAACCCTCGGCGATGTTTCTGATCGAAACATGACAAATAACTTAGACTTATTATATGGCAGAGTTGAATTATACTTGCATATAATAGAGTTGAACTAAGTTGAACTAACATGGATTTGCCATATCGGCAGAGTCAAACACAGACTGAAACTCAGTACCTGCCAATCAGATTAACAAAGAGACCAAGGTTGGGAACCTCGGCCAGTCTTTGTTAAAAATATTTTCACATGCTTAACGAGAACCCAAGTGGAACTTAGGTTCACACTAGGGGGTAGACAGTTGGAGAATGGTACTTGGAAGTTGGAATTTACAAGCTAAGATTAGTTTAACACTTGTTGAAATTTTAAGAAAAATTTACAAGTTGAAGTTAAACCGAGGTTAAATTAAGAAAAATTTACAAGTTGAAATTAAACCGAGGTCATGTTTAACACTTGTTGAAATTTTAAGAAAAATTTACAAGTTGAAGTTAAACCGAGGTCATGTTTAACACTTGTTGAAATTTAAGAAAAATTTATAAGTTGAAGTTAAACTGAGGTCATGTTTAACAATTGTTGAAATTTTAAGAAAAATTTACAAGTTGAAGTTAAACCGAGGTCATGTTTAACACTTGTTGAAATTTAAGAAAAATTTATAAGTTGAAGTTAAACTGAGATCATGTTTAACACTTGTCGAAATTTTATGAAAAATTTACAAGTTAAAGAGAATCCGAGGTTATGTTAAAGAAAGATTGGTTTAAACACTTGTTGAAATTTTTAAGAACAATTTACAAGTTAAGCCAAGGTTGTATTGAAAAGAAGTATTACGTACTTGCCAAGCTAAACCGTTGGTTTGTATAACCGAGGTATGTCACCCCGAAAAAATTGCACAGTTAAGGTATATGTAGAAGACATACAAATTATTCTAAGTATAAAGTCATATAAAGAAGACAAGCATACAAGCATTCAAAAGAGAGAAAGTTGCATTTACATTAAAAAAAAGGGCACTTCGGCCTACGAAAGGGTTACTTATACGAATTACAAAAAGAAGGCACGTCGGCCAAAATAAAGCTTACATTGTTTCAAAATTAAGAAAAAGTACAAGAAGAAAAGAAACTGGACTATTCAACGTCATTAGTTGGTTGGGTTTGGGGCTCAGAGGACATTTAGGAACTCTTCTCGGCGGCCTTCTCAGCCACGAGCTCGGCGTATATCTCTTTGAGAGTCTGGTCGAGGCTCTTGTCGGCGATAGGCACGTCCGATGTTGACCTCTCAGGAGTGGCATCTTTGGAAACCTCACCCTCTTCATCCTGAGACAAGTCCACGACTTGTTCATTCAGAGTAGGGGACTTGGCCCCAGCAGCTTCCTTCTTCTTCCTGACCAAAGCTTCTTCCTCGGACTCAGAATTGTCTTCTGATTGGCTTGGAGTAGGGGGGAATGGCAGGGGGAGGTCGCCAGCATTCCTGAAGGGGGAGTCCTCAGGGACATCTAGCTTTTTGAGGGAAGCTATCCAACCAAGGGTGAAACCGTTGTTGCATGCATGCTTCACTTGTTTTCTGTAGTCCTCCTTGACGTCGGCTGCCCCCTCGGCTTATGCCTTTTCATTGGCAACCTTGATCTCGGCCTCTTTTGTGGCCAAGGCATCCTGGAGTTCTTTTTGGACGTCAGCCATCTTTGCCTCTACTTTTTTCTTCTCGGCCTCAAAGACCTTGGCAATGGCCTCAGCAGGCCCAGCCTCTCCTCGGTCTCATCCTGGGCTTTTTTGGCTTCCTCGGCTTGATTTATTAGAGTCTTCATCTTGGCCTTGGCCTTATTGACCCTCTTCTTCAAGCTAGTAACCTTCCTGATCTTGTCGGCCAACTCCTCCCTAATGTTGAAAGCTTGCATCACAAAGGAGTGGCAATGCTGGATCGCCTAGAAGAAAACAGAAACAAAAGTTAGTAAAATTTTCCAAGTGTGGAAAAAACAGAGAAAGAAAAATACCAAGTGAAGGGTCTTACTTGCACAGAGTGCTGCAACGATAAAGCAAAGTTTTCGTATTCGCTCATCTTAGCGTTACGATTGAGATTGGGGAAATAAGGCGGTAGAGAGGGCAACGCCGACTTCAATGTCGTCGGCGCTGTCGCCAGCTCTGACCGGCTTGTCCTCAATGGTAATTGGGGGAGCCCAGGGGGCATTTGATTTCATAGACCCCGAGGTTGTGGCCGACTCAGACCTCGGCCTCTTCGACTGAGTTGATTAGGATGATTCGGCCTCGGCGGGCCTCTTCTCGGCAACAGAGGGGGTCTTCTCGCTCTCGGCCAATTTTGAAATTAGCAAGGTGTCCTCAGTATCAATCTGAGTCACCGTTGCCTTGGGATGTGCCTTCTTCAGCCTTTTGGGCTTTGGCTTCGGCTGAGATTGGAAATGAGAAGGTTGAGCATTGACTGTATCAAGGATGTCAGCCAGAAGATCGTCTGCAGCTGCTTTCTTGCGACCCATCTCAGTGATAGTTGCAGTTCGGCATCGACACCGACGTCGGCGTCGGCGTCGGCGTTGAGATGATGCAATCAGTTGTGGAGCCGAGGTAGATTGCTGCTCTGGTGGATCAGAGGTTAACCCCTGATCTAGCCGAGATAATGAAGTTACCGGTGGAGTTGTGGCGGAATGAGGAGACTTGCTCTTTTTCTTCGGAACGTCAGGCAAAACGGATTTGTAGGTTGGGATGAAGTTAAGTAGTAAAGGAGCTCTCCGTCTCTGAACTAGCAGATCCAACAGCTTTTCTGAGGTCCTTACTGGAAAAGAAAGACTTGCGAAAGTCTTTTGGTGACTGTGAAAGAGCTACACAAAGGAACACAGACGTTAGAACATACAGAAAGAATAAAGTTTTAACGACTTGAAAAATAAGTCTCTGTAACACTTGGTTCTTACCATTACCCTCTACGAATACTGTTCGGCTAAGAGGGTAGAGGTGAAGGTCTTCATCTAGAGCGAACTCCTAGTTGCCCGAGACAATGAAGTAATCGTTTCCGACCCCCTTATTAGAATCTGGGAGGTCGGCAACAAGTTTGTATTCTGTGGACCTCGGTTTAAGATAGTAGATGTAGCCTTTTTCTAATTTAAGGCCACACATGGTGTGGCAATACTGGATATCGGTAAGGGTAACCCTAGTTTTCTCTTTTTTTGCTAAGGCAATTATACCATTGATAAGTCGGTAAAAGTTAATGGCAAGCTGCATCAGGTTCAATTTGTAATAATGGAGGACTTCTCGAAAAAGGATGTCCAGTGGAAACCTAAGTCCACATTATGTAAAAGCTACAACTGGGAAGGGCATAGAGTCAACTGTGGGCATAATGGAGTCATCCTCCCCTGCCAACCTGAAATGAACGTCGACTGGGATGGAAAATTCTTGCCTGAAGTATTCTAACTTAGTTAGGGTGTCTACCCTATGCCTTTACATACCCATGATGTCGGCTTAAGGAGAGGGTGTATGATTTGGAAAAGAAGTGTTCTATGAAGGTTTAGAGGACCTCGGCAAAACCTAAACGAATGCTGGGGTAAAGATTTTTTGAGATCTAAAGTGAAGTTTGTTTCAGTTTTTCCTAAAGTTTGTGCGTTCTACGACAAATCTCAAACCTAAGTCTATGTAAGCAAAGGATTGAGGGCAAGAATCTGGAGAAAACACAGAAAAAGAAACAAAAACAAAGATTCAGAATCAAAAATAGTGATACTCTATCAAGAACATTGTGACAGAGTGTGTACAAAGGTATGAAGCCAAGAACAGTGGCAAAAATCAACAAGTATGTGAGCAGTGTGTGTGTACATTCAAGAATGGATTGGGTAAAAACATAATCATAAAACAAACATGTTCAAATACATGGTGGAATTCAAGATACAAGTTAAACGATCAAAGACATGAGCAGGATTGCAAAGGTAGCAAGTAAAACAGAGGAGTTCGTTAAAGAAAAACAAGAGATTGGAAAAAGAAGTTAAATGGGAAAGAAATAGTGACTCACCGAAGAAAAATGAAGTCAGTGTTGCGTACGCCGGAGTCAGATAGTGACAGCAGCCGGAAAAGATCAGCAAAAGCTTCGCCGGAGGGGAAGGCTGGAAGAAGTTACAGAGCTTGAAGAGCTTGGAACAATGGTGAATCTGGGAGAAGAAAGAGAGAGGGTTTGCACGAGAATGAAGATGCAAAAGTGAAGCGACGAAGAGAGAGGGAAAAAGTTTTGTCAAAACACGAAACGGCGGCAAAAAGGCAATTAATGTGCCTAAGACAACGTGCGTGTCAGACGGCGCGCGCAAAAACGATGCGACTTAGTGGCGCATGTCAGGTACGACCCAGAAGGGGAAAGACGCGTGGCAAGAATGGTTGAGTTATTGTGCGTGACAGCTCATACGCGTGAGGAAGCTCTTGGAGTTTCTTGATTTAATGGAGCAGTACCTCGGCTTTGAGGATGATATCGGCTGAGAAACTTGAACAAACCTAGTTAATGGTTCTGAGGAATTAATGAAAACAGAAAGTCTTGGCCATATTTAAGCTGACGAATGATGGCCTCGGTAATAAAGGATAAAGCGAACTTAGCCGATATGCTAAATAAAAGAAATGATATAGGTTCCATCACCTCAGGATGCCAAGGTAATAAAACCTAGGGGGCAGTTGTGGGGACATAATTTTTGAATGACGACATGTGGTCGAGGTGTCACCGGAGTGCCAACCGAGGTGTCACGTGTCTTGGTCATG
This sequence comes from Camellia granthamiana, assembly GCA_036172215.1. Lineage (NCBI taxonomy): Eukaryota > Viridiplantae > Streptophyta > Magnoliopsida > Ericales > Theaceae > Camellia > Camellia granthamiana. The sequence continues at coordinate 165,754,013 of CM069905.1, read as the reverse complement.
ACGCCGAGATGATCTCGGCTAGGCCAAGGTTATCTGCGAAGAAACCGGAATCCGGGATAAGCGGATAAGAGACAAGAGTCCTAGAATGGGAGAGGACTTCAGTTTGGATAAAGATAAGATTCTTAGAGAGTTTATCCCAATCCTACTGGGAGTCCAAGATTAGTAGTAATCCTAAGTCCATTGAAGTTATGTTTCTATTGGGACTAGGTTTGTATTGGCTATAAAAGAGAGGCACCCTCATGGGTCTAAGGTATGCTTTTTATATTCTAAATAGTGAGTTAAGCACTTTTGCTATCTTTGAGAGATAACTGACTTGATCGTCGGAGTGCCCCCAGGTGGACGAACCACCACCAGAATCTCTTCTTTTTGTGACAGGTCATTCAGGCTTAATCTATTCTGCCAGTATTCTCCAACTGAGTGCTTAATTGGTAGTGTGGTCAGAAATTGACACACACAGATAAATATATATATATATATATGATTAATATTTGTTTCTACATAACCAACCAAACAAAAAAAATTATACATGAATATATTTCTTACTCTATTTTTACAAGTCCCGTTACCTTTGTATTAAAAACTCGGTAAAATTAACATAACTCTATTAGAAGTGGATAAGTACATGACGTCTTATTAATTTATTTTGGGCCAGACTTCAATCACTTTCTAAGTCTAGCCAGTAATTTGAATTGGGCTTACAAAAATTCTCCCGCTGGAAAGAGCCTTCGGGCCAACATGCGATTCTAGGCCCATGTTCTGGGTGGAGCTGGCTTGGCGGGTTATTGGGCCAGTGTCCAGCAGAGCAGCCATACGAACGGAAGTATAATGGGCCTATTTGGTAGAGCTATGGGAAAGTGCTTATAGCTTATGCCTAAACAACTTATAACTTATAACTATGAACATAAGCTGATTTCTGACTTATAAATTAAGCATCTTCTGCCCCACTTAAAGAATAAGCTGATTTCTGACTTCCAAAAAGCTATAAGCTATAAGTTATAAGGTAAACCAAACACATCAAAATAGCTTAAATTAAGCTGAAAGCTGAAATAAGCAGCTTTTAAGCTGCACCAAACAGGGCTAATGTATCATGTCATAATGCATCATCATCATCATCACAAAGTGTTATCCTGTTTCGCGTAGCACCAAATCAGTACTACTCCAGAGTCCAGAGAGGATCGATGTTCCTCCATTGACAGACACAACAAAACCCTCTCTCTCTCTCTCTCTCTCTCTGTCTATCTATCTATCTATCTAATCTAATAAATCCCCGAAAATCCCAACTCTGAAAATCCCCCAAATTTGGTCCACTCTCACTCTACCCTCAACCCACTACGCAGCGCCTTAAACCCTGGGAGAGTCTCTCTCTCTGTCTCTCTCTCTCTCTCTGTCTCTCATGGTGGTTGTTCTCCATCACCAGTGCAGCTTGCCTACTCAAGATCCAACAACATCATTGTGTCCTCACTAACAGCCCTAATCTCCGGTCAGTCATTCTTTTTTCGCTTTCCCTCTCTTTCCGATTCTATCAATGCTCTTATAAGACTTCAAAAATATTTATTAAAGATATATAAAAATCTAACCACGGTATGGAATTCGAACCAATAAACATTGAAAATGAGGTGATCGAATTCGACATGGGTTCTGGTGAAGAAGAAGAAGAAGATGAAGATGAAGAAGAAGAAGATGAAGACGACTATGACGATTACAATGATGATATGGTGGATCACTCTTCCGTGGCTCACAATTTCTTGTTTTCCAATGCGGAACTCGAACCTTTTGAGGGGTTGGAGTTCGATTCTGAACAAGCTTCTCGAATTTTCTACAACTCTTATGCGCGTCGTGTGGGTTTTAGTACTCGAGTCAGTGTGTACCAGCGCTCTCGTCGCGATGGCTCCATCATTTGCCGCCAGATTGTCTGCTCCCGGGAGGGTTTTCGTCGAGAGGGTGGTGAAAACAAATCCAAGCGCCAGCGGACCATCACTAGGGTTGGTTGCAAGGCTCATATCACTGTTAAGAAACAACTTTCTGGGAAATGGGCTGTCACCAAACTCGTCAAGGAACATAACCATGAGCTTGTTCCCCCTGACAAAGTACACTGCCTCCGCTCCCATAGGCATGTCTCCGGCCCTGCTCGCAGCTTGATTGATACCCTTCAAGCTGCAGGGATGGGCCCTAGTGGGGTTATGTCTGTCTTGATTAGGGAATCGGGTGGTATTAACAATGTTGGTTTTACAAAAGTTGATTGCCAGAATTACATGAGCAGCAGCAGACAGAGGACCCTTGGGAGTGGGGGTCAGCATGTTTTTGACTATTTGAAGCGAATGCAGGCTGAAGATCCTGGCTTCTTTTGCGCCGTTCAAGGTGATTTCGAGAACACCTCGGGAAACATTTTATGGGCTGATGCAAACTCTAGAATGAGTTATAACTATTTTGGGGACACTGTCACATTTGATACAACATATAGAACTAACCGCTATCGGGTCCCCTTTGCCCCATTTACAGGATTAAACCACCACGGACAACCTGTATTGTTTGGCTGTGCGTTGCTGCTGAACGAGTCAGAGTCCTCCTTTGTTTGGCTTTTCCAAACTTGGCTTGCAGCGATGTCTGGTCGCCATCCTAACTCTATCACAACAGACCAGGACAGGATCATACGTTCTGCTGTTGTACAAGTGTTTCCGGGAACCCGCCACCGTTTTTGTAAATGGAACATATTTAGAGAAGCCCAGGAGAAATTGTCCCATGCATATCATGCGTACCCCTCTTTTGAAGCTGAATTCCAGAGGTGCATCGATGTGACTGAGACACTAGAGGAGTTTGAATCATGTTGGGAGTCCCTTGTCGAAAGATACCACCTTGGAGATAATGAATGGCTTCAGTCGATGTACAATTCTAGACAGCAGTGGGTACCAGTTTATCTCCGGGATACATTCTTTGGTGAGATGTCTATAACCCAATCAAGTGATAGTGTAAACTCATTCTTTGATGGATATATAAATGCATCAACGAATATTCATGTGCTAATTAAGCAGTATGAGAAAGCCATGGGCAGTCGGTTTGAGAAGGAAGTAAAAGCGGATTATGACACAATAAACACAGCACCAGTCCTAAAAACGCCTTCTCCTATGGAAAAGCAAGCAGCTAATCTATATACAAGAAAGATATTCATGAAATTTCAAGAAGAATTAGTTGAGACTCTTGCTAATCCTGCAACTGTAATTGATGATAAAGGATCTGAAATTATGTATCGGGTGGCAAAATTTGGGGAAGACCACAAGGCACAATTTATTAGGTTCAATGTTTTCGAAAAGAAAGCTACATGTAGCTGCCAAATGTTTGAGTTTTCCGGTATTCTTTGTAGGCACATATTAGCAGTTTTCAGAGTTACAAATGTTCTTACGCTTCCATCACATTATATCTTGAAACGATGGACAAGAAGTGCCAAAAGTGGGTTAGTATTGGATGATCACACGCTTGTATTGCCTTGTAATAGTCAAGAGTCATCTGCTGCTCGCCATGACAATTTATGCCGTGATGCTATCAAATATGTAGAAGAAGGGGCAGAATCAATAAATGTGTATAATGTGGCAATGGAAGCTCTACGTGAGGCTGCAAAGAAGGTTGCTTCTGCAAAGAAGAATGGTCCGGGTGTCATACAAAGCAGTCTGGCCAAAGAAATTGATCAGGAAGTGAACGTAAGTGAAAATCAAATTGGTCAGCTTCAGTCTTCTTCAGTGGTCAGTTCTTTTCTCGTTACAGATTTAAATTTGGCATTGCCTCTACTATCATTATTTTGCCTTTTTTCTAAAATTTGTGTTGCAGTTCTTGCTATTCTTCCTCATTGAACATTTTCAACAACATTTTTTATTCTCTGAATTGGGCTTTTTTCTTTTTTTGTTAAACTTAATGTGCTATGAATGGAAAAATATCAGCTTTCACACTGGTATGTTGGGGAGAAAAGAAGAGTCCATATAACCTGTGACGGACACATACATTCTTTTAATAATAGTCAAAATAATAATGAGAGAGAGATAGAGGGTTCGTGCTACACTGGTTGTTCCTTGTTAGTGACTGATGGTTATAATATTAATGAGTTAAAAAAACTATATTATTTAAAAGTAGTAGTTTCCCTGCCCATCCCTATTTTTCTAGTACCAGGATTTGCTTGCATGTAACGTGTCAGTGCTCTCTACACTCTGTTCAGCCTCCTGGCAAGTTATCAGCATTCACCATGCTGGCATTACTGGGAAAAGAGAAGAACTGAGGCTAGAAAGAAAGTTCTTTGGTAGAACCTTGGCGAGATTTGCCATCATTGAGCTTCAAACATCTGTCTCAAAGTTTCAACTCAGGTGACTAATGGATCCCTGATATCTGCAGCACAACTTTGTAGATAGTGTTTTTGAGCAAAAAATGAGTAGAAATTCATGTATACACGGATAGATGTGCACAAATACTGGTAAACCAAGTACAGGAACATGAGTGATGGTTTTTTAATTGATTGTATTCTTTATATGAATTTTTGAAGATGACCTAGAGAAGTAGGCCTAAATTGTTAATTGGCTCATAAACTCCTTTTTTTGGGGCTACAACTCATTTATTTTTGGTTCCAACCTGATCCACATAGTTTTCTTGATTCCTGTTGAGAAATCTAAACCCTCTAACTTTATCATAAGATCCCAACTTTTAGTGATACGCCGGGAGCCTATCCCTGCCCATGTATATCCCATTAACAGCTCTCACATAAGAATGCACACTCTACCTTCAATAACCATGTCCTTATGCTCATGCCATTTTTCCAAATTCTCTCAAATTACGTTCAAAATAAGATTTAGTGTTCACATATGCAAGGAATTCCTGCTGCCAGTCATAAAAAGGACCTGTTACAAATTCCCTCTGAGAGTGAAAAGATTTGTTTTAATTCTATGGCTCTTTTTGTACTCTTTGAAAATTCTGTTTTTCTAACTAGAGGGAGGTATTGAAACGCAACATCAATCTGTTAATACTTTATAGAGATTGCATGTTTCAGTGAATTTAATCTAACTAGTGGACACTATATTTGCCTGAATACTGATTGATACAACAGCACCATGTAGCTGCACTCGGTGGTCATGTTCCAGCATCTCAAATTTTCTTAATGGCATCTAGCAAACCTTTGTGATTTAAGTTTGCAGCTACAACACACAGGTTTTTACTTTTGCATGACTAAGCCCCTGACATTTGGCATATGTCTTTTAAGCATCATCTCTAAACACGGCATATGACGTAGAGCTTGTGTAAGTTGTAGACCAAGACAACCTACAACCATATGAACTCCATTAGGAGATTGTCCTCTTTTTCTGTTGCAAATTTATTTTAGACTAATCGTTTGTTTAAAAGTTTGTTTTTTACCATTTGATCTGAATGTTATGTTTGGTGTGGGAAAAAGAGAAAAATAAGAATAAAATTGATCTCTTAGGGACCTTTTGTACTATAAAACCTTTTAAAGAAAGTACCGAAGTTGGGGTAAATTTGGTGACAAAGTGAAAGAAGGGGAAAAAGGCTTTGCCTGGTTTTCCCCATGCTGAGTAGCTCATACTAGAGATACCTGGCACACGCATTACTCTCCAGTCTCCACTGCAGGTGGCTGATACATATTTGCTTATCTGAATATACTATGTAGTCAATGCCAGCTCTATATTTTATGATTTGAATGCATAGACTAGAAAAGTATTTTGCACCACAGTAGTACCAAGCGTAATCAATGCAACTAATTTTAGGTGCCAGTTTCTTGGGAAGGTAATTTCAAAAAAGAATTTCAAGTTGCTAGCTACCATGCAGCTGTTTGCTTGTCAAGCTTAGAGAAATTGATCAAAACTTGAACAATGTTTGATGATGAATGATTTTTTGGGTAGTGTAAAAGAAGCTTCAATAACATGTAAAATCTTGTGGATTTGGGTTTTAAGGGTGTGCAAGAAATCACAACGCTTGTTTTATCCTTTTTATTTATTCATTCATGTAACACTGTGACTATGTTAATTTGGCATGTGAAATTTTGCCCTCTTTTTTCTGCTTGTGGAATCAGGACAAGAAAATTCAGGAATTGACTGCTGAGTTAGAAAACGCAAGTCAGCGATGTGAAGCATATCGAGCAAAACTATTAGATGTGTTGAAGATCATGGAGGAACAGAAGTTAAAGATATCTGTGAAAGTTCAGAATGCGAGGCTTAATTTAAGAAGTTGAACTGAAGGGATGACAGTCATTCCATTTCCATGCTTTGTGTATACATTGCAGAAATGGAAGGGCCGGGAATTGGCAGGATTAAACTCCAATGTGCTTCCCCTTTGCTCTCTGCTGTTACATATTTCCGCTGTCATATATTGTTTCCTTAGTTTACTGACAGATGAATAGAGGATATGATTTGCTAGGCTAGTATAGAAGAGTCATGTTCCCTTTAGAGTCTAATTGGATGTAATCATTTAACTGTATATTAGTTGACAAAAATATGTTGACATGTTGGCAAAGTTTTCACTGTGAAGTGTTTGATGTTCTTCAGCAATGTAATTTATCTGTGATCAATAGAGTTGTTACCCCTTTGTTTGCAGTATTCACCCATTGGTTGGGACATTTTCTGTTTGGGTGTAAAAGATCCCTCATCGATCTCATGAAAACAACTTTGTTCATGCTATGAAGTTCTGTTGTCAGGATTTGATATTGATATTGATATAAATAATTAAAAACAAATAAAGCTAGCACCAGATAAAACCAACAATTGTGACAACTTATCTTGATATAGAACTTTGTTGGCATTAGTGGGGACATATTTTTTGGATTGTTCACGTGGCCGAGATTGTTAGCCTAGGTGTCACGTGGATGGACCAAGTCGTCGAGATATGATGTGATCATATCTGAATCTGAAATATTCGGATAGAGGACAAGAGTCCTAGATGACATTAAACTACCTATTTTGATAGAGATGATACTCTTGAGGAAGTTCATTTTAATTTGAATAGTGTAAGTTGTGATAGATATTATCCTTGTAAATGATAGAGTCCCATGAAGTAAGACTTCTAGGGGAAGTTGGATACTGATCATTATAAAAGTAAGGCACTTCTATGGGTCTAAGGTATGCTTTTATTTAAGACGCTTTATTTTGTGAGTTTAGTACTAATTTGGTATCTTTGAGAGGTTGTTTGACTAACTTGATCGTCGGAGTGTCCCGAGTGAACAAACCACCGCGATATTCTCATCTTGTTGACGGGTGGTTGGCTTCGCGTGCTCTCCAGCTAAGTTCCTTATTTGGTTGTGTGGTTAAAAATCAACACCCGTAATTTGGCACCGTCTGTGGGAACTTAGTATAGAATAGATGGCCAACAACAGACAAGAAGTGAGGATCGGGGATGACATTTACAGTGAGGAGGAGGAACAAATAGGTCCTAACACTGAAGAAGGGAACAATAACGAAGAAGTACAGGAGGTCGACCCCGAGGCGAACAATGTTGTTTGGGGCCGAAACGGGGAACAAGAAGGGTAGTCGAGATGAGTACTACCATAAAGTCAATCTCCAGGTATGAAAGGATAGATGCCTAAGAAAGGATGAGGAACTGAAGGATACGGCGAACAAGTTGACAGACTTGCAGACAGTGGTCAATTTCATGATGCAGAATAATGTAATGCAACCAGTGTTTCCCTTACAAGACACATAGGCACCAGTAGTCAAGGTTGGTGCCCAAAAAGGAGGGTAGAAAGTAGTACCAACTATTCCACAACATGCCAAGGAATAGGGAAATTCACATCGGCAATTACGAGATGTCGGGTGAACAGAGTCAGTGCAAAGAGAGTCCCAAAGGACACCACGAACCAAGGGCACCTACATCAAGGGATCTCGGTAGATCCAAGTGCAGGGCCTCTGTTTTGATGATGCAATGGACGTGGAGAAGTCTAAAAGAACGCACCCTAACACAAGAAGCAGCGCGCCGAAAAGGTTGAAGTCGAAGAACAACCGAGCTCTCGGACGAACGAAGGAGGACCTGAGAAATTACCTCCAAAGGAAGAGACATGATGCCGAGATCACATCTATCGCCTAGTCGAAGATGCAATTCTCGGTGGAGTTGGATGCATTCGAAGCACCGTAAAGGTTTAGCATGCCAAGATTTCAGATCTATGATGGTAAGTTTGACCCAGACTTTCATGTCAGAATATACTTAAATTCAATGGCTTTGTGGAGTGAGAATGAGCAGCTATTGTGCAAGGTGTTCCCATCGTCATTTGGGGAAATAGCATCAGATTGGTTCCACAAACTGCCGAAAAAATGTGTGAAGAGTTGGGAAGGCCTGGCCGAGATATTTGTGGCCAGATTTGTTACAAACAAATTGCAACCATTGAGGGTAGACTCCCTATTGGTGTTAAAGATCAGCGATGGAAATGTCTTAGGGCCTACGCCAAGAAGTACTATGAGGTTTACAACTGGATTCCGACTTGTAATTAGGAACTCGTAGTCATATCTTTTAAGAACGGCTTGGATGATGATTGCCCACTTCGGTAATCACTTTCAAAGACCCTTCCGAAGAATATGAAAGAACTAATGGCGTAGATTGAAAAATACGCCAGGACTAATAAAGTCTTAAAGCGATGTTCCCTTGGTGAACAAGGCGATTAACTTAGACTTGCCATGATGGTAGAGTTGAACTAAGTACAAGGCAATGTTTCAATGTAAAACAAGGCGATTAACTTAGACTTGTCGTGATGGTAAAGTTGAACTAAGTACAAGGCGATTTTTCAATGTGAAACAAGGTGATTAACTTAGACTTGCTGTAATGGTAGAGTTGAACTAAGTACAAGGCGATATTTCAATGTGAAACAAGGCGATTAACTTAGACTTTCCGTGGTGGTAGAATTGAACTAAGTACAAGGCGATGTTTCAATGTGAAACAAGGCGAAACTAGTCATGTTTTGGTCAGTTTGTGCGAAAAGCCGACGTAGAAAGTACTCTCAGTACACTGAGGTCAAGTGTTTAGTTTAGGCGAGCTAAACGCGATGACCTCGGTCATGGACGTCTAAGTTAGACTTAGGCAAGAATTAGGCGATGCATCCTTAATGTAAACATAAGTGATACTTGGGTTCACATCAGGGGGCAGGAAGCATGAATAAGTATAACACTTGTAAAAAAAAATTAGAAAAAGTTTACAAGTTGAAGTTATCCGAGATGATTGATAGAGATACTATCTGAGATATGTTACCCGAGATAGCTGATCACTAAGCTAAATCTGAGATGATCAGTCCGAGATAATTTACCAGTGCTATACCCAAGGTATTTTGATCCGAGGTAAGCAACCAGGTTGTCAGACTTTGAAGGATTAAAAAAAAGTCTAAGTATGGAAACATACAAGACAAAGAAGATAGCAAAGCATACACAAAGCAGTTATGAAAGGCAAACATCCAACACTTAGAAAAAAAAAGAAGAGAAGATATCGGCCTAGATGAGTATGTCCGAGAAAACAAGAGCTCAACCTAAGTGAGCAGATCCCAGATCCCAGAAGACAATATCTCAGCCTAGATAAGTAAGTCCAAAAAGACAAGAGCTCAACTTAAGTGTACAAATTCAAGAGGAGAAGGCCTCAGCTTAGGTTGGCAAATCCAACATGAAAGGAGTTCGACTTGGGAAAACAATTTTGAAAAGATCAGAACTTACCGGAGGCGAACAGAGTTGAGATAAAACAAAGCTTACCTGAGATCTTGACGGTGAGAGATTGTCAAGGCCTTGGAATGTGGCTTGATGAAATTTGGAATTTAGCTCTAATGATATCAATAATCTCAACCGAAGTTAAGAATAAATCGAAGGGAATGACCATTGAAATAAAATCAAAGGAATGACCCTTGAATGGGAAACGACCCCTGAGCGAGTTATCTTAGGCTTGCCAAGAAGGTAGAGTTGAAACTAAGGGATGTTCCAATGAGAAACTGTGTGTTTAACTTAGGCTTGTCGGAAAGGCAGAGCTGAACTAAGTTAAATTGATGTCTCAAATGAGAAACAAGACGAAACTAGCGATGATTTGGCTAGTTTGTACGAAAAGTTGAGGTAGGTAGTACTCTCGGTGTACTAAGGTTAAGCCTTAAGTGTTCTGTTTAGATGAGCTAAACACGATGACTCTAGTCATAGATATCTAAGTCAGACTTAGACAAGATTCAGATAATGTATTCCTAACGTGAACTTAAGTTATATTTACATTCACATTAGGGGGCAGAGAATAGGAATGAGTTAATGAAGACTGAGTCGGTGATTTGAAAATGATACTTGATGAAATTTTCAAAAAAATTGGTGAGATGAAGGTATCCGAGATAACACTTATATCCGAGATGATCGTTTTATCCGAGATGTTGACTTACTTCTTATATTGATCTTGGACAAAGTCTTGGCCTTCTTGATAAGCCTTGGTGTCTACTCCTTGTTGGTTAGTGCCTCTGCTAGTTTCTTCTCAACTTTGACGGCTTTCTTTTCAGTGACCTTAGCAGTGGCCTTCATTTTGGCAATAGTAACTTGGTCCTTTTGCTTCATGTGCTTCTCTTTCGAGATGTTAAGTTGCTAGAGGCATGAGCATGTTGGATTGACTATAAGGAAATGGAGTGGATTGCATAGTTATGACATCAGGGATGTCAACAAGAATTTTACGACAAGAGTTCGACGAGACACGTCGTCATTGGTTACGGCGATGGTTACTCGCAAATAAGGTGATTGGAGGATTATCAAGGTCTATGGTTGGGAGCTTAGGACCTCGGTGTTTCCTGTCCCTGGTTCTAGTTGCAAGATTGTCGCTATGTCGGTGTTTGCACTGCCATTAAGATGGTGGGTTGATGTGTGGAGCAGCTGATGAAGTGCTTGGCTGCTAGTCTGGTTCAACTGATAGAGTTTGAACTTTGGGCACAAATGGAGTATTCATAGTAATGAATGCTTCAAGAACAGCGATGATAGTTTACAGAGGCCAAGAGATAGAGAGTTTGGGGACACCAAGAAAGAAGAAATGGGAAAATGAAAAGGTTTTGCTAGAATGGAAAGAAGTGACAGATTGTAATGATTCAAACTCCTTGGGAGATGTGTGATGGCTGATGTTAGGTGACGTCTAATAGGGCGGCGTGTGTCAATTATGAGACGTATTAGGAACCAATGAAGAGGTGACACATTATGATGTTGATATGATGGTTGAAACAACAGATTTCAAATCTTAATGTTCTTGAACTAGCGAGTTACGATCTCGGCTAATAGTGCGATCTCGGTTGAGATGTTGATCTTGGATGAGAAAACATATTGGTTCTTGATTCTTGATGAGTGGACACTTGAGTCCTTGTTTCTTAACGCCGACGAGTCATGATCTAGGTTGGAGAAGTATCTCTAGCATGTTGTTTACCTGACATGTTGGAAGATCAGATGATATAAGTTCCACCACCTCAAGTTGCCGATGTAATAGAACCTAGGGGGCATACTTGTAGGGATATATTTTTTGGGTTGTCCACGTGGTTGAGGTTGTTAGCCTAGGTGCCACGTGGATAGACCAAGTGGCCGAGATATGATATGATCATATCTAAATCCGAGATATTCGAATAAAGGACAAGAGTCCTAAATGACATCAAGCTACCTATTTGGATAGGATGAGGCTCTTGAGGAAGTTCATCTTAATTTGAATAATGTAAGTTATGATAGATGTTATTTTTATAAATGATAGAGTCTCATGAAGTAAGACTTCTATGGGAAGTTGGACACTGATCATTATAAAAGTAAGGCACCCCGTGGGTCTAAAGTATGCTTTTATATGAAACACTTTATTTTGTGAGTTTAGTACTTATTTGGTATCTTTGAGAGATTATTTGACTGACTTGATCATCGAAGTGCCCCTGGGTGGATGAATCGCCGCGGTATTCCCATCTTCTTATTGGCAGGTGGTTGGCTTAATCTATTCTACCGCGTGCTCTCCAACTAAGTTTCATGTTTGATTGTGTGGTCAAAAATCAACACCCACAGCATCCAAACATCTTATTGTTGGAGTGTTCAAACAGTAATGCCAATGTTTGTCAGAAAAAAAATAAATAAAATAAAATAAAAACCAGTAATGCCAATGCCTTGAAATAGCACTTCATTTGCATCCAACCATCTTGAGATAACACTTTTGTGGTAAAACAAATGAACTACTCTCTAAATTTGCTTGTAATTCTATCAGCGAATCAAATCTATAACCTATATATAAAAGAATGAAAGTAAGCAGGTCCCTTTGTATCTAACGCATCAAATTGTTTGATTTGCCCTTCTATAACCTATATATAAAATAATGAAAGTAAGCAGGTCCCTTTGCATTTGACGCATCAAATTGTCTGATTTGCCCTAATATATTAGCTGTTTGAAGTTTCAACATAGGAACAAAAAAAACAAAGCACCTGCACATGGAAGAGCTGGAAGTTTCTTTTGATGACTGTTCCGCTTGACCTGTGAGTTTCAAGGAGGTAAGATGGTGTGGTTTTGTCTTTCTCAAACGGTGATGCTGGTGTATACGCAAGGGTTATGCAGCAATAGGTTCTTCTGAATAGGTTTGGTTTGTTTTTTTCCTTCCCTGTTTGCCTTGTTGGTTTTCCCGAGATGCAGAATCAAGCAGGTGAGTCATGCTGAGTAATAAATTGGTATCCAAAAATTATGTGGTTCCAATTTTTCAATCTGCAAATCACCGATTGTCTTACATGTGGTTTGCATCAGCTGGCCAAGTGTATAGGATTATATATATATATACTTTTTGTTGCTGATGTTGGTATTATCTGCATCTGTAGCAAACAAAATAACCAGTATGCTCATCTTCTCTGTCTCTCTGTCTATTTGTGTTCTTGTCTTATGCCTACTTCTATTTAATGTTATTATAGATTCATGGGCTTATTTTATTGATGTTGTGTTTGTTTTGTTATGGAATGATTTCTCCACCATGTGTTTGCAAATATGTTTGACCAAGAGATTGAGATGCTTTGGCTTTTATACATTGGGCTTATTTTATTGATGCCGTGTTTGTTTTGTTATGAGATGATTGGTCCACCATGTGTTTGCAAATATGTTTGACTAAGAGGTTGAGATGTTTTGGCTTCCCTACATTGTTCACCATGAGTTTGATAATTAGGACTCATGGTTTGAAGTATATGAACATAGTAGTGGCAAGAACAAGCTGTTATCCTAAGTAAGCAACCCAAGAGGGAGGTGAATTGGGTTATTAAAAAAAAAATTACAATATTAAAATTTATAAACACAATATTCAGAATCTTAACAAATAAAAAACAGAATAATAATTATCAATATAAAAGTAAGAGAGATAGAGAAAGAAAATCAAACATTGAGACTTATAGTAGTTCGACACGTCAGGCCTACGTCCACTCCTCAAAGAACCTCCTTAAGAATTTCTTTATGATCAAAATAAATTAATACACCACCAAGTCTTTACCAAGCTTGTGGATTTTGCACAGGACTTACTCTTATCTATTGAGTTTTACTCAACAATAAATGTCTTATCCTTACAAAAATCTCTCACAAAATATTGAATAAAAATAAGAGGTACTTAATCTCTCTTTTACAATAATTCTTTCACAAAGAGTAGATATGAAAGTATAAAAACAAAGGCTACACTTAGATCTGAAAGTGAAAAAGCAAAATGCAATATATTCAAACATTTGAAGCACACAAAAAATTTTCTCTTCAAGTTCTTGATTTTTCTTCACACAAAACACTTCTATTTATACCCAAAAATATACCCGTTGGAGAGGCAGACACTCCTCTGACAAATCATGAGGCATCTATTTGCTTTCAACTTTTCATCATGTGGCACCCTTTTCTTTTGTCAAACATTGTGGCTGAATGTTGAACAAAACTCACTAACATATGGGTTTTGACTAACATATATTATATATATATATATATAAAGAAATGAGGTTTAAAAAAAAAGATTCCTGCAAAGTCCACATTAATTTACATAAAGATGTAGTTACAACATTTTAATTTCAAACTTTAACATTTGAATTAAAATTCAACATGTGAATATGCCGCAATTTTGCAACTATTTCTTTTTATATTATATCAAATGTATATATATATCCCTTCTAAAAGTTTTGTAATTGTTAAAGAAATTATAAATACACTCAAATAAAAATAATCAATCATCCCATGTGAGTATATTAAATTTGTCAAAAGATGACAACTCACTAAAATCGCATTTGTCAAAATAATATAACTAATCAATTTTAAATTTGTCAAAAAGTGAATACTGATCAGCCGAATTTTTTCAAAATCATGAATAGTAATATTTTCAAAATATTTCTATTTAAATAAAATTTATAACAAATATATCATACAACTTATATTTTAAACAGATATCATTTTGTGTCAAATAATATTTTAGACATCATCAAAATTAAACAATATGATTAACACAAGCTACTGGTTGTAACAACCCTCATTCTTGACTTAGCTATACTTGCATACATTCATGTAAGACCTTGTCTTGATATGTTACAAATCTTGTTAATCTTGTTTCGGCTTGCTTTGTTATGTGTACTTGCTTGATCTTGTTCCTTGCTTGGTGCGTGGCCGAGGTCAGCTCAGTATAGTCCACCTTTGAACCTTTGTACTTAAAACTATTTTGGAGCTATCTGCTGACCTCCATCTACACCTCGACATGTTTGCCGAGATGTTACTCTTTGGGCCGAGGTGCTTGGAACCAAGGCCGACATGTTTGCCGAAGTTTGACTCTAGCCGATGTCTTTGATTGCCGAGGCGCTTTGCCCTAGCTTGTCGAGTACGCTTTGTCAGTGACTTGTCTTATCAGTCAGTCACCTTTTGAGCTAAGCCAACCCGGTTGAGCCACGTGTCCGAGCTGTGTGTATAGACAGCCGGCAGACCTGGAGACAAATCATTTTGTCTCAAATCTTTGTTTCTAGAGAGAGAAGCTCTCAAGGAGGAGAGAAAGAGTTTTAGAGTGAGAAGTTGATTTTCGATCTTGATCTTTGGCGATCCAACCGTTGGATCTGAGTTTTGAGGTTAGATTCTTGCTCTACTTTGATTGCTCTTATTGGTTATCAAGCTGCATTGCATGATTGTGTTTGTTTTGCATGCCATGCAACGATTTGAAGTCGGTTTTGAAAGAGAAAGTTGATGTTCATGTGTTCTTGAGTAAAGTCTCGTTTTGATCCGAAAGTTTGGAACAAGAACCATGTTTTGTGGTTGCTCTTGCATATTTTCCTTATACGGGTGCCCAGGTCTATGTTTTGAGCTCCTTGCATGGGATCTCAGATTTTGAATGTACTAGTTATGAACTCCAGCATGCATGTTCTTGATGTTCTTGATTATTTTGTCCTTTGCATTCTTCAAAGGGAAACCCAGGTTTTTCCCGATTTCGTTTTGTATGTGGCCATCAGGTTCACACCTCGGCAAGGAGGTGTGGGACCTCGGCTAGACCTGGGTAGTGCCCAGTGTGTTTCCATGAGATGGAAAACAGCGTTTTGACTCTTGACATGCTTTGCTTTGCTTTTGACTTGGATTCGGTAAGAGTGCCGAGATCCTTATGTGCGTATGAAGCTTGTTTTGAGAATGTGATTTGCCTTGTGATTGCCAGGACTTTGATCTTTGCTTTGAGCCTTCACCCAAGAAGACCGAGGTGAGTGGTGCTTTTAATAAAGCTATGTTATAATGTTTTGATAAAATCTTGTCTTGCTTTGTTTTGATGAAAGTCTTTGATGAGCATGAATGACTAGCTCTATTTTGATGTATCAAGTATAAGCTTTGTTTTGATGTTAAGTGTGAAAGTCCCTTGGCTGGAGGACTATAAACTTTCGCAGCACTGCTTGTAAAAGTCCCTTGGCTGGAGGACTATAAACTTTCGCAGCACTACTTGTATGAGTCCCTTGTACTGAAGGACTATAAACTTTTGCAGTACCAAGCATGAAAGTCCCTTGTGCTGGAGGACTCTAAACTTTCGCAGCACCACCTTGTCAAAAAGGGCTACGGGCCTAAGTGACATTAGTTTTGTGTTAAAAAGGATACGGTCCTTTCTTGGAAAAGCCAACGTGTTAAAAGGGGCTACGGGCCTAAGTAACACAAGTCCCTTGTGCTGGAGGACTTTAAACTTTCGCAGTACCCTTGATAAATCGATTACGGATCGTACAGTCCCTTGTTCGCCGATGTTGATAAGCATCCCTTGAGTATGGTAAGGCTTGATTGATGAATACGGTTCATCCCTTGACTTGGTAAATCTTGGTTTGTATTTCGCCGATGTTGATAAGCATCCCTTGAGTATGGTAAGACTTGATTGATGAATACGGTTCATCCCTTGACTTGGTAAATCTTGGTTTGTATTTTGCCGATGTTGATAAGCATCCCTTGAGTTTTGCAAGACCTGTTAGATGAATACGGTTCATCTCTCGTTTTGGTAAAGTTCGATATGTCTTGTTTTGTAAAGACCTCGGCTAATATTCGTATGGTTTGGAAATGTTTGTTTTGCCTTGAAGGATTTCGGCTATATTCGTGCAAAACCTTTATTACTAGTACCATTCACTGAGTTTCCATACTCACCCCTCTATATATATGTAGGTGATGAGCAGGACGGCGGCGACGCCTAGATGTATTTTGCAAAGCTTGGTTTTGGACTCTTGTGATGTCGGCCTAACTTGTTATACGTCGGCTGTTTTGTATTCATGTCGGCAATTGTATTTACGTCGGCAGATCTTGAAGATTATGCTTCTTTGGCTTGTAATCTTTTGTAATTGCACATGTCGGCTCTAGAAGCCTTTTGGTCAAGATTTGTATTATGTGTTTTAATTATCAGACTGACTGTAAATATGTACGAGTGCCACATCATTTGATTTATGCACAGCTCTCATGGACCACTTGTATTTGATTTATTGCTTCCGCAATTGTAAGCCCCATATGTTATACTCTGATTGCGTTGATCTTGTAAGTTGGCCTTCGGTAATTACGGATTACTGGCCATCACGGCACCATCCTACTAGGGGCGGGTTGGGGTCGTGACAGAATGGTATCAGAGCCAGGTTCCTTAACACACGTTATTTACACACTTTGAGTCCTAAAGAGCGTAGGGTTCCCTTTTAGAGAGATGCTAGGATTACATCATTGTGCTTGCTATTTGAACAAGGTGTGCACTGTCTTGACATGTCTACTTGCTACTTGCCTATGTGGTTAATTATTTGTTTGCTTAAAAGTCACACTTTGCCTACTCTAGCATCATGAGGAGAGGTAGACCTCCACTGGGCCGAGATCAGTCCGAAGACCGAATGGACAGATTGGAAAGATTAGTCGAAGGTTTAGCCCGTGAATTGAGGCAAACAAGACAGCAGTTTGCTAGTGCCACTTCGACGCAGGCCGAACAGACAAACGGCCGAAATGTAGTTCCGCCTCCACCTCCTCCAATGCCACCGGCTCCTCCACAGCCAGCCTTATATGGGGATGGCACAATAGCTTTGATCAGGGAGTTCAAGAAAATGAAGCCGCCGAGATTCTCTGGGGGTATAGAGCCGATGAAGGCCGAGGCATGGGTTTTGGAAATGGAGAAGTTGTTTGAGATCTTCCCTAGCACTGACACTCAGAAGGTAACATTAGCAACGTTCACACTAGATGCGACGCTCGCAGATGGTGGGTGATGGTTCGAGGAAGCAATCCAGACTTAACCTGGACCAGATTTTTGGAGTTGTTCTACAACAAGCATTTTCCCCTTAGTGTTCGAAACCGCAAGGCTACTGAATTCCAGACCTTGACGCAGGGTAACCGGACAGTGGCGGAATATGACCGCACTTTTACTGAATTGGCAAGGTTTGTACCTCACATGGCCAATGATGAATACATGAAGGCTAGGAAGTTCGAGAGTGGGCTTCGCGGACCCATTCAAGACCGAGTTAACTTGCACGATCTGCCGACCTACGCCCAAGTGTTGGACAAAGCCATTCTGGCCGAAGCTAACTTGAACAGGTACCAGAGCACGGGAGAGAATCAGCGAAAGAGACAGAACTATGACAGTCGCCGAGCACCGTTGGACGCCAGGAAGAAGACGAACAAAGGCAGTACTGGTTATCCGAAGCAGGAAGGTAATACTAGGCCGACGTGTTCTGATTGTGGGAAGCAACATTTCGGGGTCTGTCGTCGGACGTCTGGAGCCTGTTATGAATGTGGAGAGATGGGTCATTATGTGAAAGATTGTCCCAAGACAAAGGCTGAAAACAGCAAGAAAGGTGAGAGCACCTCAGACACCGTTCAAAAGGGTAATGTGGGGAAAGGACAGATGAGGCAGGGCAGAGTTTTTGCACTAGTACCAGGAGACACTCAGAATGCTGAGGCGGTGGTGTCAGGTACACTCTCTATTTGCTCTCAAGATGCTTATGTGTTGATTGATTCGGGTTCTACGCATTCGTTTGTATCTACTATATTTGCCGAGAAGATTAATAGAAAACTAGAACCCCTTAATTATGTGTTATCCGTGTCTACTCCGTCTGGGAAATCTATGATTGTTGCATCCATCTATAGAGCATGTACTATTGTGATTGAGAATGTCGAATTGCTAGTTGACTTAATGCCGTTGGACATAGCTTATTTTGATGTTATACTGGGAATGGATTGGTTGGTAGCTAACTACGCATCTATTAACTGTGTCTCGAAAAGTGTCACACTGAAACCCCCAAACCTAGCCGAGGTTGTTTTCCAGGGTAAAGGGGTGGTACCCCCACCATACTTGATCTCATCCCTGAAGGCCTATAAGTTGATCCAAAAAGGGTGTAAGGGTTATCTGTGTAGTATACTGAGTGATCAGGATGGGAGTGTCAATTTAGCCGACATTCCAGTCGTTAATGAGTTTCCCGACGTCTTTCCGACCGAACTGCCTGGCCACCTAGTTGATAGAGGAATGGAGTTTACTGTTGATGTCATCTCGGGAACACAGCCGATCTCCAAAACACCATATAGAATGGCCCCAGCTGAACTTAGGGAACTGAAACTGCAATTACAGGACTTGTTGGATAAGGGATTTATTAGGCCGAGCACTTCACCATGGGGAGCACCCGTTTTATTTGTTAAGAAGAAGGATGGTACACTCCGTCTGTGCATAGATTACAGAGAACTTAATAAGGTCACCATTAAGAACAAGTACCCATTACCTAGAATTGATGATTTGCTTGACCAGCTACAAGGAGCACGAGTCTTTTCTAAGATTGACCTTAGGTCGGGATACCATCAGCTTAAGGTTAAAGCCGAGGATGTTGAGAAGACAGCCTTCCGGACAAGATATGGCCACTACGAGTTTTTAGTAATGCCTTTTGGAGTGACCAATGCCCCTGCTGCATTTATGGATTTAATGAACAGAGTTTTCAAGCCATACTTAGATGAGTTTGTGGTCGTCTTCATTGATGATATATTAATCTATTCCAAGAGTAAAGCTGAACATGAGAATCATCTGAGACTTGCTTTGCAGATTTTGAGAGACCGGAAATTGTATGCTAAATTTAACAAGTGTGAGTTTTGGCTTTCTACTATCTCATTTCTGGGTCATGTGATTAATGAAGAGGGTATCTCGGTTGATCCTAGCAAAGTGGAAGCCGTGGTAAATTGGCCGAGGCCGACTAATGTGTCCGAGGTTCGAAGTTTTCTGGGTTTGGCAGGCTATTACAGGAAGTTTGTGAAAGATTTCTCAAGGATCGCAGTTCCATTGACGCAATTGACTAGGAAGGGAGCACCGTATGAATGGACTGAAGATCGGGAGTCAGCCTTCCAAGAACTGAAGACAAGGTTAGTTACAGCACCAGTGCTTGTACTTCCATCAGGTAATGAAGAGTTTCATATCTACAGTGATGCATCGCATAAGGGTTTGGGTTGTGTATTGATGCAAAAGGATAGAGTCATAGCATATGCATCTCGTCAGTTGAAGCCTCATGAGAAGAACTACCCTACCCATGATTTGGAGTTAGCAGCCGTGGTATTTGCTTTAAAAATTTGGCGTCATTACTTGTATGGAGCTTCTTGTCAGGTTTTTACAGATCACAAGAGCTTGAAGTACCTGTTCACTCAGAAGGAATTGAATTTGAGACAAAGAAGATGGCTTGAACTACTAAAAGACTATGATATGCAAATTCAATATCACCCAGGAAAAGCTAACAGCGTAGCCGACGCTCTGAGTAAGAAGACAGTGGGAAATTTAGCATGTTTGACTGTGATAGCAGTGGAGCCGACTATTGTGGATGAAGTAAAGACAAGTCAAATGGAGGATGAATTCTTCAGAAAGATAGCCGAAGAGATTGTTACAAAGCCGAGATCAGGGTACACTTTTGAGAACCAAGTGCTCCGGTTTGAAGGAAGATTGTGTGTGGCCGATGTTCCAGAGTTAAAAAGGAAGATTTTGTTGGAAGCTCATAATTCCAAGTTTGCTGTTCATCCAGGGAACACCAAGATGTACCGGGATATGAAAAATACCTATTGGTGGCCGAACATGAAGAGAGAGATCGCTGAATTCGTGTCCCAGTGTCTGCATTGTCAACAAGTAAAAGCAGAACATCAGAGACCAGCAGGACTTCTACGACCTTTGCCGATACCTGAGTGGAAATGGGAGCACATCTCCATGGATTTTGTGATTGGGTTGCCGAAGACACAGAGAGGTATGGATTCGATTTGGGTTGTTGTTGATAGGTTAACTAAGTCAGCACACTTTTTGCCAGTCAAGACTACCTTCAGCGCCGACCAGCTTGCCTTGTTATATGTGAGCGAGATTGTTAGACTTCATGGAGTGCCGATGTCAATTGTATCAGACAGAGATCCGAAGTTCGTTTCAAGATTTTGGCAGAGTCTACAAAGAGCTTTCGGAGCCGAGTTGAGATTTAGTACAGCTTTTCATCCCCAAACGGATGGGCAAACAGAGAGAACAATTCAGACACTTGAAGATATGCTTAGACTATGTGTTTTAGACTTCCAAGGAAGTTGGGAAATGCATTTGGCCTTAGTGGAATTCGCGTACAACAACAGTTATCAAGCTAGCATTGGCATGGCGCCATATGAAGCTTTGTATGGAAGAAAGTGCAGATCGCCGATATGTTGGACCGAAGTGGGAGACAAAGCTCTGCTTGGTCCCGAATTGATTCAAATAACAACAGAGAAGATTAAACTTATCCAACAGAGGATTAAAACTGCCCAAAGCCGGCAAAAGAGCTACGCCGACCAGAGAATGAATGAGTTAGAATTCGAAGTTGGGGATCATGTATTCCTGAAAGTTTCACCAATGAAAGGAATCTCCAGATTTGGGAAGAAAGGTAAGCTAGCACCTCGTTATATTGGGCCATTTGAAATTCTTGATAAGGTTAACTCCGTTGCCTACAGACTTGCTTTGCCACCTGAATTAAGCCAAGTCCATAATGTGTTTCATGTTTCGATGTTAAGAAAGTATGTCAGGGATCCATTGCATGTGATTGATTACTCTAGGATTGAAGTCAATGAGAATATGGGCTATGAAGAGAAGCCAATGTGTATTATCGACAGACAAGTTAGGCAATTAAGAAACAAGTCGATACCAATGATAAAGGTTGAATGGAAAGAGCATTACGGCAAGGATGCCACCTGGGAAATGGAAGAGGACATGAGAATTCGGCATCCAGAACTATTCTTGGAACAAGGTAACTTAAGTTTGGGGACCAAACTTCTTTAAGGGGGGTAGGATGTAATAACCCTCATTCTTGACTTAGCTATACTTGCATACATTCATGTAAGACCTTGTCTTGATATGTTACAAATCTTGTTAATCTTGTTTCGGCTTGCTTTGTTATGTGTACTTGCTTGATCTTGTTCCTTGCTTGGTGCGTGGCCGAGGTCAGCTCAGTATAGTCCACCTTTGAACCTTTGTACTTAAAACTATTTTGGAGCTATCTGCTGACCTCCATCTACACCTCGACATGTTTGCCGAGATGTTACTCTTTGGGCCGAGGTGCTTGGAACCAAGGCCGACATGTTTGCCGAAGTTTGACTCTAGCCGATGTCTTTGATTGCCGAGGCGCTTTGCCCTAGCTTGTCGAGTACGCTTTGTCAGTGACTTGTCTTATCAGTCAGTCACCTTTTGAGCTAAGCCAACCCGGTTGAGCCACGTGTCCGAGCTGTGTGTATAGACAGCCGGCAGACCTGGAGACAAATCATTTTGTCTCAAATCTTTGTTTCTAGAGAGAGAAGCTCTCAAGGAGGAGAGAAAGAGTTTTAGAGTGAGAAGTTGATTTTCGATCTTGATCTTTGGCGATCCAACCGTTGGATCTGAGTTTTGAGGTTAGATTCTTGCTCTACTTTGATTGCTCTTATTGGTTATCAAGCTGCATTGCATGATTGTGTTTGTTTTGCATGCCATGCAACGATTTGAAGTCGGTTTTGAAAGAGAAAGTTGATGTTCATGTGTTCTTGAGTAAAGTCTCGTTTTGATCCGAAAGTTTGGAACAAGAACCATGTTTTGTGGTTGCTCTTGCATATTTTCCTTATACGGGTGCCCAGGTCTATGTTTTGAGCTCCTTGCATGGGATCTCAGATTTTGAATGTACTAGTTATGAACTCCAGCATGCATGTTCTTGATGTTCTTGATTATTTTGTCCTTTGCATTCTTCAAAGGGAAACCCAGGTTTTTCCCGATTTCGTTTTGTATGTGGCCATCAGGTTCACACCTCGGCAAGGAGGTGTGGGACCTCGGCTAGACCTGGGTAGTGCCCAGTGTGTTTCCATGAGATGGAAAACAGCGTTTTGACTCTTGACATGCTTTGCTTTGCTTTTGACTTGGATTCGGTAAGAGTGCCGAGATCCTTATGTGCGTATGAAGCTTGTTTTGAGAATGTGATTTGCCTTGTGATTGCCAGGACTTTGATCTTTGCTTTGAGCCTTCACCCAAGAAGACCGAGGTGAGTGGTGCTTTTAATAAAGCTATGTTATAATGTTTTGATAAAATCTTGTCTTGCTTTGTTTTGATGAAAGTCTTTGATGAGCATGAATGACTAGCTCTATTTTGATGTATCAAGTATAAGCTTTGTTTTGATGTTAAGTGTGAAAGTCCCTTGGCTGGAGGACTATAAACTTTCGCAGCACTGCTTGTAAAAGTCCCTTGGCTGGAGGACTATAAACTTTCGCAGCACTACTTGTATGAGTCCCTTGTACTGAAGGACTATAAACTTTTGCAGTACCAAGCATGAAAGTCCCTTGTGCTGGAGGACTCTAAACTTTCGCAGCACCACCTTGTCAAAAAGGGCTACGGGCCTAAGTGACATTAGTTTTGTGTTAAAAAGGATACGGTCCTTTCTTGGAAAAGCCAACGTGTTAAAAGGGGCTACGGGCCTAAGTAACACAAGTCCCTTGTGCTGGAGGACTTTAAACTTTCGCAGTACCCTTGATAAATCGATTACGGATCGTACAGTCCCTTGTTCGCCGATGTTGATAAGCATCCCTTGAGTATGGTAAGGCTTGATTGATGAATACGGTTCATCCCTTGACTTGGTAAATCTTGGTTTGTATTTCGCCGATGTTGATAAGCATCCCTTGAGTATGGTAAGACTTGATTGATGAATACGGTTCATCCCTTGACTTGGTAAATCTTGGTTTGTATTTTGCCGATGTTGATAAGCATCCCTTGAGTTTTGCAAGACCTGTTAGATGAATACGGTTCATCTCTCGTTTTGGTAAAGTTCGATATGTCTTGTTTTGTAAAGACCTCGGCTAATATTCGTATGGTTTGGAAATGTTTGTTTTGCCTTGAAGGATTTCGGCTATATTCGTGCAAAACCTTTATTACTAGTACCATTCACTGAGTTTCCATACTCACCCCTCTATATATATGTAGGTGATGAGCAGGACGGCGGCGACGCCTAGATGTATTTTGCAAAGCTTGGTTTTGGACTCTTGTGATGTCGGCCTAACTTGTTATACGTCGGCTGTTTTGTATTCATGTCGGCAATTGTATTTACGTCGGCAGATCTTGAAGATTATGCTTCTTTGGCTTGTAATCTTTTGTAATTGCACATGTCGGCTCTAGAAGCCTTTTGGTCAAGATTTGTATTATGTGTTTTAATTATCAGACTGACTGTAAATATGTACGAGTGCCACATCATTTGATTTATGCACAGCTCTCATGGACCACTTGTATTTGATTTATTGCTTCCGCAATTGTAAGCCCCATATGTTATACTCTGATTGCGTTGATCTTGTAAGTTGGCCTTCGGTAATTACGGATTACTGGCCATCACGGCACCATCCTACTAGGGGCGGGTTGGGGTCGTGACACTGGTAGTGAAAATTGATTTCTCATATGCACTTTAACTTTCATGAACTTCCTTAATTCATCAATTCAACTTTACAATCAATAATTCCACCCTGATGTTGAGAGGGAAAAAAAAACCCAGCAAACCAGGAAAAAATAAATAAATAAAAGCATACCAGGAAGAAAAAGAGCAGGGAAAAAGAAAAAAAAAAACCACCAAATTGATTTCTCATATACACTTTAACGTTCATAAACTTTCTTAATTCATTAATCCAACTTTACAATCAAAACAACTTATCCTAATTTCTAAGTGGCAAATAAATATTTAAGCATAGAAAATTTAGCATAAAACCAAATCACACAAAATAAGGCTGGGAAAGCAACTCACAAACTGAGAAATGTAGGCACAAAAAATAGTTTTTTAACACAAGACAACAAACCTGAGTCATAGTTCTATTGCAGACACTTTAACTTTCATAAACTTCCTTAATTCATCCATCCAACTTTACAATCAATAATTCCACCCTAGTGTTAAGAAGGGGAAAAAAAAAAAAAAAAGAAAGCAAACCACAAAGAAAAAGAGCAGGAAAAAAAAAAAAAAAAAAAAAAAACCACCAAAGTGATTTCTCACACATAAACTTGAGTCATAGTTCTATTGCAACAGCCACGAGTATCCCACTGCTACTGTTTACGCATTGAATTGTGACAAAATATGTACAAATTTTGAAGCGATGTGGTTGCACATATTGCCTTCACCTACATTGCTCTACACTCCACAAAATTTGTTTTCCATCCAAGAGATAACCTTATTGTATGTTGTTCAAATTGTGAAATTAAATAAATAGATTTATGAAGAAATCAAAATTATATACCAAGAACATATGCTGATAATTACAATTAAATTTTAACAGAAATACACAAAACAATAAAAGGGTAAAGAGACAAAACCGAAGCCTGCACGAAAGCAGTTTCCTTAAAACAGATTTCGCCGCCTCACAGGTCGAGTGCTTGAGGAATCCCGACGTCTGTCTCCCAGGATACGACGGTCAAAACCAGTTACGGCAGAAGCACTCTCTGTCTAGCTTAGCGAACAAAAACAGTGGCAGCACTCTCTCAATGTAGGAACTTTTTGGCAAACTGACTTGTAAAATGAAAGCAAAAAATTTCTATATTGAAACTTGATAGGAGGGTCTCAATTTATACATGTAAATGGGAGAGAAGAATAGCCTCCAGCCTTTAAGGCTGGTCATTAAAACACCAAGCATCCATAACCCCTTTCCAAAAATATGAAAGTTTAGATGCCCAAAAGATTCACACTCTTTAACCAAGGAAAAGGATTTAAATACTCTTTAAAATCCTATTCATGAATCTAACATCATGAAGCAATTTCTTGGCAATTTCTTATTCAAAACCCAATGGTTTTTTGGCTCACTTGGACCCAACACAATAAATGGTTGGGACCCACTTTAATATTTAATTAAAGTCACCACACTTTAATATTAAATTAAAGTCACCAAAAAACAGTTTTTCCAACAATCCCCCACATGAATAAAAATTGACCGAAAAACTTAACAAACGGACATCGTTCAACAATAATGACTCGAAGAGAGAGTACAACGAACTAACCCCGACATCAGATAAAGTAGCTTTTGGCTTTGAACCTTTCCCAGTGAAAACCTATCGAGTTTACTGGCTGATCAGTGAATATGACATCTTGAACTGCTCTGCCGTTTATGTAAACTGAAACAATAGATCTCACACGGGAATTACTCCTACCACCATTCTGTTCTCACTGGTGTGCCCTGTGTGGCCCTGGACACTAGCCTGGTTCAGCGAGTGGTTTCAAAGAATCTTGGCCTGCCCAATTCTTCTAGAAGCGGCCCCACTTCACACTCACATAGGTGAGTCTACTTGAGTATCCTGCAATACTCAGCTCAACAGCTTAACACACTAGAGTCATTAAAAGCTCAGCTTATCCTCTACACTTGCAGGTATCACTGATAGAAGGAATGGCTGGAGGTTTAACCTCCTTAGTGACATACCACCGTTACACGCAATTAGGTTGTCCCA
Organism: Camellia granthamiana; assembly: GCA_036172215.1. Classification (NCBI taxonomy): domain Eukaryota; kingdom Viridiplantae; phylum Streptophyta; class Magnoliopsida; order Ericales; family Theaceae; genus Camellia; species Camellia granthamiana. The sequence continues at coordinate 165,727,697 of CM069905.1, read as the reverse complement.
TTAAACTTAGATCTTGGAATCTCCAGTCAACTAGGTTGGGTTTCCATTCCGGTAACTTCCAAAGGCCTTAACCCCATTCCTTTTGACGACGTCTCGACTAACACTCGATTTAACCCTTTGGTTAGCGGATCCACAATGTTGTCCTTAGACTTTACATAGTCTAAAGAGACAACTCCATTCGAGAGTAGTTGTCGTATGGAATTATATCTACGACGAATATGTCTAGACTTTCCATTATACATATTACTCTGTGCCCTACCAATTGCAAATTGACAATCACAATGAATACAAATAGCTGGCACAGGTTTAGACCAACGTGGAATATCTTCAATGAAATGACGAAGCCATTCTGCTTCTTCCGTTGCTTTATCCAAAGCAATAAACTCTGATTCCATCGTTGATCTAGATATACACGTTTGCTTGGAAGATTTCCAAGACACGGCTGCCCCACCAAGAGTGAACACATATCCACTAGTGGACTTTGAGTCCTTTATATCTGATATCCAATTCGCGTCACTATATCCTTCAAGTACCGCTGGATATCGAGTATAATGCAGCCCATAATCCCGAGTGTAGCGTAAATACCTTAACACCCGCACAATGCCCTTCCAATGAGAAGCATCAGGATTACTTGTGTATCTACTAAGCCTGCTAACCGAGTAAGCTATATCCGGCCTAGTACAACTCATCAGATATATTAAACTTCCAATTACCCGAGAATATTCTAACAGAGAGACACTCTCTTTATTATTCTTGGTAAAATGTAGACTTAAGTCTACAGGTGTCGATGACACACTCATATCTGATCCACCAAACTTCTCAAATATCTTATCAATATAATGAGACTGAGAAAGTACAATTCCGCCAGATGTTCTGGTAATCTTAATTTCCAGAATAACATCTGCAATGTCCATATCCTTCATGTCAAACTTAGAGTTTAACAACTTCTTGGTAGTTCTAATCATTTCATCATTACTACCTATAATGAGCATATCATCAATATATAGACAAAAAATGACATAACCTCTGTCAGTGTCTTTGACATAAATACACTTGTCACATTCGTTGATTCTAAACCCACTTGACAACATTACGTTGTCAAACTTCTCATGCCATTGTTTAGGCGCTTACTTCAAACCATACAATGATTTGACAAGTTTACAGACTTTCTTGCTTTGCCCTGAAGCTGAAAACCCTACAGGTTGCTCCATATAGATTTCTTCATTCAAATCCCTATTTAAGAAAGCTGTCTTTACATCTATCTGGTGTATTTCCAAATTGCGCAAAGCTGCTAACGTAATCACCATGCGAATGGATGTTATCCTAATTACAGGTGAGTACGTATCAAAGTAATCCAGGCCTTCTCGTTGCCTGTACCCTTTAATAACAAGCCTCGCCTTATACTTGTCAAAAGACCCAACGGCCTTCATCTTTCTTTTAAAAATCCATTTGCAGCCTGAAGGCTTGCAACCTGGAGGTAAATCTACCAACCCCCAGGTGTGGTTCTGTAAGATGGAGTCAATCTCACTTTTGATCGCTTCTTTTCCATTAAGGACTCTCAGGAGAAGTCACAGCTTCATGGAAAGTTTGAGGTTCGTTCTTAACCATATAAGTCAAGAAGTCTGGATCAAAAGACTTGGACATCCCAGCCCTCTTACTCCTTCTGGGCTCATTTAAAACCTCAATTTGATCATCACCTGAATCATCAACATGATCATCCTCACTAGCAAGCTCATCAAATTGCTCTAAAGACCTTGGAACCCCTTCATGGGTTCGGCAAGGAAAAATGTCTTCAAAGAAACATGCATTCCTTGACTCCATGATGGTATTCCTGTGTATGTTTGGAATTTCAAACTTATGTACAAGAAACCGATATGCACTACTATTATATGCATAACCAATGAATATACAATCCACGGATTTCGGGCCTATCCTAACCCGTTAGGGTGTAGGAATCGCCACTTTAGCAAGACACCCCCACAATCGTAAGAATTTATAAGAAGGCTTAACGCTTTCCATAACTCATACGGGATCTCGTTTACTTCGCTTCAACACAAGTTTCACACTTGTGTTTCGTCAGAACGACCTTGTTGGACTCAAAAAACCATGCGAAAAACATGTTTACTAAGAAGAGACCTTGGGACAAGATTCTAACAAATGTCCAAAACATACAGGACTTCGTTCAAGTTAACTCTTTTCCTGAGGTTAACTTCAGGACCACCTTTCCCTCAACAAATGAGGTAGTAGAGTTTCTCATAAACAACTTCCCACCGTTTGTAACCGGTTCGAAAGTTGTAAACAGCTCCTTCTCGGAGCAGTTGTGGCGTGTAGCCCTAGTAAAGCTAAAAGCCTCTTGCTACCATAGTTGTAGCACTTCCCAAAAAACCGATAACCAGGTTCCCGCGGCTTGTATGCCAGCTTCTTTGCAATACCACCCCTTAGCCCCAGCTTAGAGCCCTTATTCACGGGGGGCTTCTTCCTCATCCCAAAAAATTTGCCATGCTCAATGACATTGGCCTTCACTAAGAAGGTACTCCATCATTTCTTTCTATTATCCTCCTCAATTCGGAGTCGGATAATCAAGTCTTATTTGTAGAATTTATACAAAGTCTTTTAGCCTTTTCCAAGAATTCATACAGTGACTTAAACAATTCCTTGTGTCACAATGATTACGAAACTCTCAAAATCATATCACAGTAAATACATTCCCAGAATGTCATCAACCGAAATTAGGCACCCAAATATATTTGGTCCAACCTATCATTCTGAAGCCAATAGTCTTACTATTAGGAAACACAAATCCAGTGTTCAATAGTCTACTATTCGGAACTTCATAACATGACTAGTAGTCTTATCACTAGGAATCACTAATTTCTCAGCATGTGGTCAGTAGACTTTCTACTACTAGGAATCACAATGTCTTAACCTGTGATCAGTAGTCACTTTACTACTAGGAATCACAACGTCCTGACATAGAATCAATAGACTCTTTCATTACTAGGAATCATCATATCTTGACATATGACCAGTAGCCTCTCCACTACTAGGAACCATGATGTCTTGACATGTGATCAGTAATCTGTTCACTACTAGGAACCACAATCTCATAACTGTGTAGCCAGTGGTCTAACACCTCCTAGGAACCACCAGTTTTCTATCTCTGTGATCAGTGATCTTGTACTCACTAGGAGCCACCAATTTAAGAATATATTTGGAATTTAAAAATCCAAAAAATATTCACCCACTATAACAGGTTGTCTCAACTTTGCTTTTAAGCAAAGTCACATAGCAATCATAAATGCTATAAATAACACAAGGATACCATACTAGTTGCCTCTGATCAATTCAGAGATATTTTAATGCAATCTTATGATTTCCTTTAATAATCTCGAGAAGCTAAGGTTGTCAGGTGGAACAACATTTCTATTTGTCACCTTTAGAAGCCATTTCTGAAACATCACAACAGAATTTCACTTCTGTGATTTCAGAAATTAAACTTAACCCTTAAAAAATCCCTCAGATGGAAATTTAATTCAAAGCTAGTCTCACCATTAAACCTAGAATCGAACATGGTCAGGAATGTTCCCAGGAAGACTGGAGGGGTCACATCGGTCCCACTTAAAACCCAGTTAACTTTTTGACAAAACATTCAAAAGCATGTTGACTCCTAGTCCATAGGAAACAATTTTAAAATTAAGATTTCCAGGGGATAAATTAGGTTATAACAAACCGATTTCCAAACAAATAAAATTTGCTACCAGAATTACACCACTTATAAAAGTTAACCGGTACTCCCGGAACTAAGTCCATTATTTCTGAATAAAATCAGAAATATTTTAGCTAATGCTAAAATTTGGTTTCCTTTCTCAAAACCAAAACACTTTGGACATAATCAGATTATAACCAAAGACTTTCTCCAAACACGATTTTCCAACACTTTGATAATAAAATGATTAAACCCAAAGATTTCCTCAAACTCCAAAAGTTTGAAACCAAATCCGTCTTAGTTGTCATTTCTGAACAAATAAGAACTACTCTTTAGCCAAAGTTAAAACTTTGGTTTCTATCACAGAAAACCAAACCAAGTTCCAAACTTACAAACAATTTAAAAAATTGCTATAACAATTACACGCATATAAAATGCTTCTAACAAAACAAACAAATAAAACTTGCTACCACAAATAGATAAACAAACCAACTAAATCTCAAGCAAACATGCTTCAAACATTTAAATAAAATAGTCAATCCATAAGGATTCTATTTAGTCCAAAAGCCTTTCCACGCTTAGGTATTCTTATTCAACACAAAAGTTAGTAGTCCAAACATTTTTGTTTTTACATCCCAAATACTATTCATTTGGTTTTATATTTGTTTTTCCATTCCCTTTCGCATAAGTATTCCTATAAAGAAAGTTAGCAGAAAAAACAACAACAAAATACAAACAAATAATCTAAACAAAAAATAAATATAATAAATAATTGAAACCATCTAGCCAACTATTTATAAAATTAACCAATGAATTAAAATGCCAATTAAATTAAAACTTTAAAATAAAGTTCGATACTCATGAGTTATGAATGAAATTAATTCATAATAAACATTTAAACTAATAACTCCAAATAAATAAGTTAAATTTAAAGTTAATGCACACAATTAAATAATTCAGATTAATGCACCCAATGAGATAATTTAGATTAATGCACCCAATTAAATAATTCACATTAATGCACCCAATTAGATAAATTAGATTAATGCACCCAATTAAATTCAAATTAATCATGTACACAATTCACAAAAACTCTATAACTCCAAATACATTAAACTAAAATTAATAGGAAAGAGTTACAAGCCAATAACCATTTAGCAATTAACATATGCAAATAATTCTAAAAACATTAAAATATGTAATCTAGTCTAGAAAATAATAAGTATGTAACAAATTAAAAACTAGAATAGAATTAGCATGCCAAAATTGCAACATCCATAAATTATTTTTTATAACCTTAAAATTCATGCAAATTATGATAGAGAATTCTAACTAAACTAAGCAATTAGAGAGTACCATTGCATAATTTACAATCATTGAAATAGTGAGCAATTCCGCAACAATTCCTAGTAACATTATACAAAGCTAACCTAATTGTCTATATAAATCTATTCAATCAATTTCATAGAAAATATATAAGAAAATCTGTTTTAAGCTTGTTGTTCAAATTGTGAAATTAAATAAATATATTTATGAAGAAATAAAAATTATATACCAAAAATATATGCTAATAATTACAATTAAATTTCAACAGAAATACACAAAATAATAAAAGGGTAAAGAGACGAAACCGAAGCCTGCACGGAAGCAGTTTCCTTAAAACAGATTTCGCCGCCTCACGGGTCGAGTGCTTGAGGAATCCCGGCGTCTGTCTCCCAGGATACGACGGTCAAAACCAGCTACGGCAGAAGCACTCTCTATCTAGCTTAGCGAACAAAAACAGTGGCAGCACTCTCTCAATGTAGGAACTTTCTGGCAAACTGACTTGTAAAATGAAAGCAAAAAATTTCTATATTGAAACTTGATAGGAGGGTCTCAATTTATACATGTAAAGGGGAGAGAAGAAGAGTCTCCAGCCTTTAAGGCTGGTCATTAAAACACCAAGCATCCATAGCCTCTTTCCAAAAATATGAAAGTTTGGATACCCAAAGGATTCACACCCTTTAGCCAAGAAAAAGGATTTAAATACTCTTTAAAATCCTATTCATGAATCTAACATCATGAAGCAATTTCTTATTCAAAACCCAATGGTTTTTTGGCTCACTTGGACCCAACACAATAAATGATTGGGACCCACTTTAATATTTAATTAAAGTCACCAAAAAACATTTTTTCCAACTTGTAAACAATATTAGTTGAGATCCACCAATTAAAATTTTCCACTTATTTTGCTTAAATAGAAACCCAAACTTTTAGTACTTAATAACTAACCTTTGGGGGACAGCAACTTTGTACTTATCAGCAAACCTGATTTAGTTCACCTAGATGAAGATTTTATGCTTCCAGGAAAAGAAAGGGGAAAAAAAAAACGAACAAAAATTGTGTACATCACCTCCTTCGTATCATTTTCCAACTCCTTTGTCGTTGAATCTTTGAGCCAAACCATAGTGAACTTCAGAAATCAGAATGATTTGAGCAGTTGAAATTTTTCAAATTTGAATTTGAATGTGATTTTAGGATTTCAAGTCAGACACATAAATGTTTAAATTGCTTCCAAAAAAATAGTGAATTGAATTATGAAGTTCACCAATAATTTATGATTAGAAAATGCCAAAATATCAAACGAGTAGAAATAATAGGAAACCAAGTAATCTATAGAAGCAGGATAAGAAAAAAAGCCTTCAAAATCTGCTTGGAAAGAAAATTTCAAAAAACTACAAGCCAAAAACTATGAGTTCCAACAACCAAAAAAAAAATACTAGCCAAAAGAAAATCAAATTAAACCGCAAAGAAAATATTGGATTCTGGCAAAACACTAGCCATTGAACTATTGGTACCAAAAAGGTTTGGTCAATTCCAGGAAATTCATGTTCTTAGATTGCAAAGTTGTAACACTTTTCCCATATTTGAAATATAATCATCCACTGTTTTAAAGTGGAAAAGAATTTTTTTTTTTTTTTTTTTTTAAAAAAAAAAAACTTAAACGAAAGGAGAAACCAAAGATTTATATATCTTACAAAAGACACCTGAGTTTTAAATATTATGTGAAACATGAGAAAACTTACTCTACCACCTACACACCAAAAATTAAACATAAAAAATGAAAAAACATAGAAGTATTTGAATCTCATATGAACATTTATTTATTTTCCCAAAGAGAGAAAGAAAGAAGCTTGAAATCTTGTGTCAAAAACTACAGTGTAATTGAACCCTCATCCAATCCATCAATGCCATTCTTGATAGGAAAATGGCTCTGAGATTTGGCTCTATCAAGTATTAATGAGTAGAATGCCCAGAAAATTAAAATGCTATCAATCAGTTATTCGACTTGATGGTGTATGCTCCAAAAATTAACATAAACTCACAAATGTAATGAAGAACCAATATTTCTAACTTCTGATGCATTCCTGAGTTAGTCTTAAGAATTCTTGCTACTGCTATTTTCATATTTATTGAAATATAATTTCCTAATCCCTTATTTATCAATATATATATAATTCCTAATCCCTAAACATTTCAATCCCAAATAATTTTTGGGTCACAAAAGAATGAAGAACAGTACAAAGATGAACATGAATACGGGCTCACCAATGAAAATAATGAACTCCTCAAATTTATAATTAACCACAATTCTAAAACAGACTTAATATATCAAAATTAAAATCAAAGCATAAAGAATAAATTGTTTACCAAGACATCCATAAATATATAGACATCAAGCATGGGGACAGAAGCTTGGATTTTTCGAACAAGTGAATGAACCTTACCCAAGAGTTGACTGACTGAATCTGCAGGAGCAACAATTGGAAATAAAAGTTCAGGCAGACGTGTTGAACGATTACTGAACTGGACCGATTTAATTCACATCATTCTTCGAATCACTGAACTAGTTTTGGATTAAGAATAATGTATGATGTTTTAGACAATACACTTTAATCTTTAATAATGACCTGAACTATCAAGTTCACAAATCCAAAAAAAAAAAAAAGTTAACCACATAAAGAAATAATAGGAAACAAAGTAATCTAAAGAAGCGGGATAAGAAAAAAGGCCTTCAAAGTCTACTCAGAAAGAAAAGTTCCAAAAACTACAAGCCAAAAACTATGAGTTCCAACCAAAAAAAAAAAAAATCGGGCAAAAAAAAAAAATCAAATTAAACCGCAAAGAAAATATTAAATTCAAGCAAAACACTAGTCATTGAACCATTTGTACAAAACAACATGAATATTGGACTAAACCTTGCTTGCATTCACGATCGCCTTTTCATCAAAAGGTTAGTTATGTATATTTGTGATAATATAAATATATATATGTGTGTGTGTGTGTGTGTGTGTGTGTGTGTAAGTTTTATTAATGTTTATTTAAACTGTCTTATGTTTATTATTGTTTATCTTTATCTATTTTAGTGCTATTTCCTACTGTTTCTTCCTCTCCTCCTTCCTGCTTCCGTTTCCTTTTGGTATGAGAGCCAAGTTATGTTCTCCTTAGTTACTAACTGAATTATTATTTCCGTGTCCACTCATTCTCTTGTGTTGAAATTATTTACAGTCTTCTGTCTTAATCTGTCCAAATTTTATTCGTGTTTTTCCACTTTGCTATTAGCCACCTATCCTTCGTCCCAAGTCCTAGGTAAGTCCTTTGGCTAAGCAGTGTTGGATCTTAGGGGTTCTCCGAATTGGGTATGTGTGAAAACTTAGTATGTGAAAACATGATAAAATTAGACAATGTATTGAGCTCACTGTAAACTATTTCAAGCAACAATGAGTAGATTATTTCGAAGTAATTCTTCGGTTAGTTCTCGGTCAACAACTTTGCCCTCTATACCTAATCAATGTTTAGTAATCAATGAAGAAGATGTAGAAATACAAAATGATAAAATTAATCTAAGTTGGAATATACCACAATTACCAATTAAAGAAATTTATAAAACTACTTTTATACAAAATACATTTAATGTTAATCTCTATGTTAAAACTTTAGAACAAGTCTATGCTTTAGAAAAATCTAGAGAAACATGTCAATTATTTGATGCTAATACTATTAAACGTCATTTGAAAACTAGTCATAATTTTATTCATTTAGGGTTAATTCAAGTTGGAATCAAACCATTAACACAACAAGGTAAAAATACTTCTGTTTTACTATGCTTACGAGATACTCATTTTCTTGATTATAATGATAGCTTAATGGATATGATGGAACCTAGTCTCCACAAAGGACCCGTCCATTTTAATTGTTTTCCTGATTTCACCCTCAGTCTTAAAGACCCTCATATACTAGATGCTTTAACTCTAAATATTCAATTATGACTCATTTACAAATATGAAAGAAAAGGTTCATAATATTACTTTAATTTATCGTGTTCATTACAAATGTATTAAAACCAATTTAAATGTTCAAGCCTTACATAAAAGTCCTAAAGACAAAACCTTACTCATCCAAAGTAGTAATAATGATACTAATATAAATATTCCTCAAATGATTGAATGGAAAAATATTACTCTCCCTAACCAATGGGTTACAGTTAATGAAAATTACAAACATAATCAAAGACAATCTACTTGTCAAGATATTCAAGATATATAACAATTTATTGATAGATTTGTTAGGATTAAATTTAATCGATCTCAATCTTCTCGTCATAGTATTTCTAGTATATCTACTGATATTGAAACTGAAGATGAAATATTTAATACACCTTTATTCAGAAAAAATAGTGAAATTCATCTAGGTCAACATTCCCATAGTAAAATGAAAGGAATTGATAATTCCACAACTTCCCAAATTAGTAAACCTGTTTATTCAACACACATACATTTACCTGAAGATGACACTGAATCCCAAGATTCCCCAACACAAACTGATTTCGAAGTTATACCCCCAATCAATCCTCAATTAATGACTATTAGTAAACCTTTTGCTCCCGATCTTGATAAATTACACATTGAATTTAAATCTAAAATTAATAAAATCAAACGTTATGCTTATCGGCTTAAATATAATTCTAATCAACAATCCGTAATCACTCGAAAATGGTACAAATTTATGATTGAACATAATATTGAAATTCCTTTCTTTAAATATTTAGAAGATCATTACAAAGAAGTTCAAACAATTACAAAACATAAATGGAAAACTTCACCCAATACTACTGTAAGCTCTAGTCATCCTCATTTATCTACTATAATTATAGAACATCAAAGATCTACTATTCAGGCTTCTCCTTTTAAATTAACTGGCACTGACCCTGAAATCAAAAAAGTTATTGAACAAAATAATTATACTAATCAATGTCTAAAAACTATTGGCAAACAATTAGATAAAATAGAAATTAACTTAGAAGATTATTCGGCTAACTATACCTCTTCTAGTAAAACTTTAGACCAACCAATATTAAATTTGCCTAGTAATCGGTCTAGACGAGATAGTCTAATAACTAATGATAATTCTACTGTTAAAGTTATCGAACAATTATTTTCTAAATTAACTACTGAAACAGCTTCTCCTTCTACTGAAAAAGGTTTTACTGTTTTAAATCAACAACCTACTCCAGGACCTATTTCTACTCAATCAGAAACTGATACAACTGATAATGAAATTAATATCTTAGCTTAACAATTTCACTCAACTAATCTTAATAAACTTCATTATCCTAAACCAACTCCAACCACTCTTACAAAAAATTGGTATTCTCGACCCACACCATCTGATCTCCAATATGAAGAAACTAATCTCATTAATCAATTGTAAGTTTTATTAATGTTTATTTAAACTGTAAGTTTTATTAATGTTTATTTAAACTGTCTTTTGTTTATTATTGTTTATCTTTATCTATTTTAGTGCTATTTCCTGCTGTTTCTTCCTCTTCTCCTTCCTGCTTCCGTTTCCTTTTAATTTAAACTGTAAGTTTTATTAATGTTTATTTAAATTGTCTTCTGTTTATTATTGTTTATCTTTATCTATTTTAGTGCTATTTCCTGCTGTTTCTTCCTCTCCTCCTTCCTGCTTCCGTTTCCTTTTGGTATCAGAGCCATCAGTTTGAATAATTTTGAATGAATTTTTGGTAGAAATACCAAGACAAGGAAGAGACTTGACATATTGTTTGACTTGTTTAATAATAGCAGTATGAGTAGAAGACCAAGGAGGAGGATTGTCTTTTAACCGATCAAACAGAGGTTGACAAGTTTTCCTAAGGTCTTTGTAAAATTCAGCAATATATTCAGTGATCCTAAAAAATGTTGTAACTGGGTTTTATCTAAGATTTCATCAGGAAATTTAGAAGCAAATTCAATACAGCGACTAATTGGTAAAATTGTATTCTGGTGAATATTATACCCTAAAAATCTGACTTTAGTTTAGAACAATTTAATCTTAGGAGCAGATATGACTAGACCATGACTTTTAATAGTATAAAAGAAAGCTATAAGATGTTTCCAATGTTCACTAATTGATTTTGAAAAAATGAGAATATCATTTATACAAACTATGGAAAAATGGCTAAATGGATTGAAAATATCATTCATTATATTTTGAAATTCACTAGGTGCATTTTTTAATCCAAAAGGCATGATATTCCATTCATAGTGACCAAAGGGTGTAGTAAAAGCAGTTTTATATCTATCTTTAGGATGAATTTGTATTTGCCAAAAATCACTTTTTAAATCAAATTTATTAAAAATAACAGCTTGACTAAGTCTTTTGATTAAGTCTTTTTTATTAGGAATAGGATAGCGAATCCATTCTAAAACTTTATTTAATGGTTTATAATTGATGACTAAGCGAGGGACACCTCGTTCTAATTCAGCATTTTTATTAACATAAAAAGCAAGACAAGACCATGGTGATTTACTAGGACTAATAATTCGATTTTTTAATAGTTCATTGATTTCTTTTTTACACATGTCAACTAATTCATGATTCATTTGAATAGGTCGAGATTTAGTAGGAATTTGTCTTTCATTGAAATTCTTAATGTATGGTAAAGTGACTACATGTTTTTTCCTATGCCAAAAGGCAGTGGGTAAAGTAGAACAAACAGTTGTTTCTAATTTTAATTTAAATTCTTCAATTTGAGATATAACAACAGGATCAGTTAATTCTTGTTCAATGCGTTTGTAATGGACTTCTTCTTTGAGAAAACGTAACTGACAAGTTAATTGATTAATAGATTGGGAAATAGAATAATCTTTTAATTAATTTAATTCCAATACTTCAGGTGGTGATAAGAATTTAAAAGTAACTGTTTGACCAAAAGCTTGAGTTGATATTCCTTCACTAGATGTAATAAATGGATATAATAAGAATATAAATGGTGTTCCTAAAATAACTTTATCAGTCATATTTCTAACTAAAACAAATGAGGTTTTGAAACAGACATTATGTTGACAATATGGACTTTAGGTAATTTATATTTATTACGCATTTTATTACCATTAGCAGAAGTTAATTTTTCATTTGTCTTTTCGCAATATTTAGTAGGGATTAATCCTTCTTGAATACAATTAAGATCAGCACCAGTATCAATAAGAGCAATAACTTCTAATTCAAAATCATTGATTACTATTTTGACTTTTGAATACCATTTTTGGATATGAATTTTATTAATAAGATTTAATCTTTTATCTTCATGATTGGATTGGTGTGATCGATTATCAAACAAAAGATTATCAGGATTAGTATGTTCAGATTCATGTTCTGATTGATTAGGTGATTCATCATTGGTTTGGAAATTATCTAAACTTTTATTAAGTTTTAATGTAATAATTTCATCTTCTAAAGCCCTATCTTTACTTTGTAAATCGTTAATGGTTTGTTTAATCTGATTAATTTCATGTTGTAAATCCTGTAATGTAACTTCTTTTTGTTTATTTTTAAATCTTTCTAAACTTTTGGACAGACTAATAATAGGTTTATCAAACTTAGGTTTGTTGTCATGATTGGTTAATAAAGATTTCAATTTGTCAGTATATTTGTGTTTTAATTCTAGATCTTCTAATTTACTAATTAATTCAATAAGGGCAGTTTCTTCTTGATTTTGTTTAGTAAGAACGGTGATTTGTTTAACTGGTTTACAACAAACATCATTACATCCTAATTCAATATTATTATCAGAATCATCACTAGGTGAATGATAATTAGATGAAGTATTAGAATTATCTAAAGAGGAATTACTAGCAGATTGATTTAATTGGAAGATTTCAAATAATTGATTGTTGGAGTCATCATTAATTTGAAGTTGATTAACTTTATCTTTTAATTTTTGTTTTTCTTTACATTTATTAGAATAATGACCTTTTTTACCACAATTATAACAGGTAATATCTTTATTAGATTTAAATTTTGAATGTGATTTTTTATAATATTTCTTTTTGGGTTTAGTATAGAATTTATCAGTGGATTGAGAAGGTGTATAATTCTTTTTATATTTATTAGAATATTTGTAGGAGGACTTATGTTTAGTGTATTTATGTGTTTTGCAGTGAGAGGGTGCTACAGGAGGTAAACCATATTGTTCGCAGAAGTTACCTAATTCATATTTAGCCTTATGTTTGTCTTTAGCAGCTTTTTGACTAAGTTTAAGATCAATACACATTCTTAATCCTTCTTTTTGAATAGTGCTAATTATATCACCATAAGTTAAGTTATCATATTCAATTACACCAGTAGGAAGTACATCTCTAATCTTATGAGCAAAAAGACTAGGTAATCCATTAATAAATTTTTCATTCCAAAAAGATTTAGTACAATCTTCTCTTAACATAACTCTAGAGGTAAAGACATTTTTATACCATCTAAAATCACTTAATGTAGGACAATTAAGATTACTAAGTTGGTCACGGATACGAGAATAAATATTAGTAGGAGTACCTATAAAATGGCGAACTATGGTATAAATTAAGGTATTAACACCATCAGGTTTATAATGGCCAATAGTTTCATCAAAGATAGGTAAATTATTTTCATCTTTTTGATTTGCATGTAAAATTGATTCTCTTTGATCTTCATTAAAATATTCTTCCCACCAAGATTTGAGCATACCAGTAAAGCCAAAAGTAATTAGGGAAACAATTTCAGGTTGAGTATAATCAGGGTAGTTACTAAGATAACTATTTGCAACCATAGATAAATGATTTAATTTTTGAAGGATTTAATCTTCACTAAGACCATCGATATTCCATTCATATAACTTTTTAGCAGATACAGAAAATTGATTACTAAGAATGAATATTGCGTGAATATGATAGTATGTATGTATTACATAAAGGTTATCTAAATAATCTTACCAGAATCTTGCATTTCGAAGGTGGCTTGTTGGACTAAACTTTGTTTGCATTCACAATAGCCTCTTCATCAAAAGGTTAGTTATATATATTTGTGATAATATATATATATATATATATATATTGTGATTTCTGCTTTATAGTTTGTGAATGAATTGTGCATTTGAACTTCAATATTATTAGAAAATATGATACACTAAAAACATTGTTGTCTTCTTTGTATTTATGCAAGCATGAGTGATTCTCAACGAAACAAAATAAAAGGTGATATCGATGAACAAACAGGTACGTTTAAACTTAAAATACTCATAGCCTTGTCACAACATAAGTAATAACCAAATATAGTTTTCTAGCTCGTCGACGCAAAAAGAATCGAGGACGTCAGCGTGCATATTATGCACGATTAACAAATGAGAAAAAAAACAAAGGGCACAATGTCAAAAGGATAGTTATGCAAAAGCTAAATCACAGTTAACAGGTGGAGTGACAACAAACAATGGTAAAATTATTCAATCTATAGCCACAAAATAAAACCCAAAAATTCTAATGTCCAAATCTTACCACTATGAACCTATTAATTCTTTTCAACTTTCGTGTGAAACATTATATAGATACCACCTCGACATCAAGTAATACAAGTAAAAGTGGCATTCATACAATTCCTTCAAGTACTGCAATCCAAAATATTATTGCAATATCTCCCTTTCTAACTGGTAAGTTTGTCAGATATCACATGAAAAAATTTATTCATTTGATTGTCCAATATATATATATATATATATCTTAAGTATTCAACTTACGTGTTTGACAACTTCATTATTCTTTTACGAGATTAGGTAGCTCATCCTCGCAAAATGCCACTCCAACCCAGTTGTAAGGAACACCATTCACAGTTGATGTTGCAAACATGTTAACAAAATCAACAGCCAAACGTAAGCATCCAATATTTTGTCACAAATTAACAAATATTTTATAATAAATGTATTGACATAATATTTTTATTGTCATGGAAGGCCCTCGAACAACTTGTAGAATTTATCACAGCTTTCTAATTCCGCCATCCAAAGCTTCTTCTATTCCTAGGACATCATCTTGCAGATTTTGTCAAGCAAAACTTTTTGCATGCGAACCTAGAGGAATATGTTGTGAAAAAGGCGATATGCAACTTGTTACTAATCATCCACCCAAAGCTCTATATGAATTTCTAACTACTCCCAACGATGATGCCCAACATTTTCGAGCTAATATTCGTACATACAATAACCATTTTGCTTTTACTTCTATGGGTGTCAAACTTAATACTAACGTAGCAAGAAAACAAAAAGGCATACATACTTTTTGAGCTTAAGGACAAATATATCATTATATCAATTCCTTGGAATCACCCAATACAACCCCAAAATATCTTCAACTTCATTTCTTCGATACTGATCATGAATTAGAACATCGTTCCCAAGTTTCTCCTCAGCTACGCCCAACTATTATTTAAACAATTATGAAAATATTGTCACAAAATGTCACGACCCAAACCCGCCCCTATGGGTTTAGCACCGTAACCGACCAGTAATCCGAGATTACCGAAGGCCTACTGAACAGTAAGACAGTAAAACAGAGTTCAAGGGCATGGCGGAAGCCAATACAGTAATAAAACAATGTCCAATGAGCTGTGACAGTCTGTATGCCAAAAAAAGATTTTTCAGACATATACATATAAACACAGTACGGAACAGTACATACATCATTTACAAACATACAGTGCAGAGACTTAATTCCTATTAACAGTACAGTAACGGTGTTAACAATCTATACAGTATTACAAGAACTGTGCAAAGACAGACGGGGAAATAAAAACACCCCTAAGCCATAGCTTGGCAGACTCGGAACCTCGCAGTGAGGCACAGTGGTTGGCTCGACAAAACTGGAGTTACCCCGACGCTCCTAGCTGCGATCTGGTGCCTGTACACCTACATATATATATATATATAAGCAGTGAGCTAAAGCCCAGTGAATAACATCATGCGTAAAGGGGTTTAGAATGAATGTCTTTACAGTAGTGAAAACAGTTCATTTCAATCAGTGTTTCAGTTATTCAGTACAGTAAACAGTCATATGTGGTACATCCATTAGCATAACAGTACAGTAAGCAGTAGGTCTTAAAGACCGAACAGTAATGATGGCCATCAGTCAGTAAACAGTAGTGGTTCCACAAGGGAACCGACAGAAATCTCTGTAACAGTAACAGTAGACAGTAGGTGCTAAGGATGCCACAGTACAGTTCAGAATATAGGACATACATTCATTCAGTAAACAGTAAACAGTTTAGTAAACAGTTCAGTTCAGTATTCAGAAGATAGTCATTGTGAACATATCTTTACACAATTGTTACTCACAGCGTTCTGGGCTACAGTAGGCTAGAGCGTCTCCTCGGAATGCCAACCCTATACAGTTAACAGATTGAACACACTCTAAGTTTCACAGTTGGGAAAGATAATTATTAACTCCTTATTATGCCTCGGTGTGTTCTACATCTATATGCTCATTAAGATGTCTAAAACTAGGCCTGAGAATGCCTAGGATGAAATGAGGATGCAAAGATGTACACAGAAAACAATTTCAGAATTTTCAGTGAAACACGGTTCCGCTCGAGCGCAGGTTTCCCCGCTCGAGCGGACCAAAAAGTACTGGATAGGTGAAATCTCCGCTCGACGCCCGGTCGAGCGTGTCACCCAGTCCTCCGCTCGAGCGCAACTTCCTCCGCTCGAGCGGACTGATGTACAGTGCAAGATGCTGAGAGCTCGATTTCCCCGCTCGAGCGCTGCTTCTCCCGCTCGAGCGGGATGCAAAAATCTGGAAAATCCAGATTTGTGTTCTAAGTTCAAAACCCAGGTTTCACTCACCAAATTCGATCCTCTTGGGCCCATTTTCTAGAAAACTCTTTTAAACACATAGAATAACATGTTGCAAAACTCAATTTAAGAAATCAAAGCCCAAGGGTGTTTAATCAAACTCATTTCCAAACCAATTTTTCAAGAACATGCTATAAACATGACATACATGGATCCAAACTATTCCAAAGCTCCAATTTGATGCTCTAGTGAGCCAATTGTTCCAAAAACAAGGTAAAATCATGAACTTAACATAACCATGAGCATGCATATACAATTCTCCATGGAATCAACTCAAAAATCAACAATATAGGCATGCATGCATGCATGAAATGGGCTCTAAAACATCATGTTTGACTTAAACCATGGCTTAGCTCTACAATTACACATGAACCATGCATGGATCAACTTAAACTCACAATTAGAGGGTTAAATTCCTTACCTAGAACTTCAATTGCAAGGTGAGGTAACTTAATTTAGCAATTATACTTCAATCCTCTTAATTCCAAGCAAGACCAAGCATAAAGAGGTGAAATCCAACTCTCTCCCTTATCTCTCTCTTTCTAGTCGGCAAAGGCAAGAAATGAGCTGAGCAATGGTGCACTTAAGTGTAATAAGGCTCAAATTGTGTATTAGGTAGTGGGCCACTAGTGTGGCAAAAATGTGAATAAGGCCAACCTATGTGTTTAACTTATTTAAATCTAATTTAATCATCCTAAATCACATTTCAGACAAGTACACCATAAAATCACATAAATTCTCATGATTATAACTCACTAATCAATTTCTGGTTCGGCCGCTGATAAGGCCTTCAATTAACAGTTTAAACATAGAAATTGAACAGATAATCATACAGTCAAACAGATAGAATTACAATTCAACAAATACAGGCAATCAATTCAGTTTCAGATTTCAGTCAGTCAGTTCAGTGATCCAATCAGTTCAATTACCAATCATAATCATTCTCAGTTTAGCAGTAATCGGTAATTAATCGGTAAGCAGTATGAGGGTTGTTACACAAAATCCTTATGTTCAATTCTTGCATAGCTTAAAAGATATTGACATTGATGAAGGACAAAGCATTGTCATTCGCACGAACCCTAACTTAGACCAAAGAATATACAATGCACCTAATGCTTCACAAGTTGTAGCTATTTGGGTCGAAGAAAAAAGTGCAAGTAATAAAACACGTCACATTATTGTACATTGCAAATCAGGTGGCAGCCAAAGAGTTTTGCATTACTATGGTTGTTATGATCCTCTCCAATATCCACTACTATTTCCTTATAGCAAAATTGGATAGCATCATGGTGTGAGAAAAAAAAATAGTAGCAGATCAAACAAATCTGTTACAAATAATTGTGACTCAATGTTTTTGCCAATAACCTCATCAGAGTTTTGGGGTGTACAAAAAGAAGGTAAATTACAAATGATTCAAATCGAAATGTATGCCTCCAAAATATAAAATTATCTATTGCTACAAAATTTACTAACTTATTATGTTCATTGTTTGTTATCGAGTGCAGCATCCTAATTACTGACAACTTCTCAGCCACCAATTTCATGTCACGCATACTATTGCTACCTCTTGCAAATTAGATCAACAAATCTTTCTATCTTACTACATTCTAGCCGATTATTACAACAATTTATTGCTAACATGTACATTAAGATTGAAAGTACTCGACTAGATTACATACAAGCAAACCAAGATATTATTCAAGCTGACCTTTATCAAGGAATTGCAGATACTGTAACACTAGGCGAAACAAAGGCATCAAATATTGGTCGCCGAGTTGTTCTTCCAGCATCATTTATTGGTGGCCCAAGAGATATGAAGCAGAGATATTTAGATGCCATGACTTCAGTTCAACGATATGAAAAGCCTGATATATTCCTGACAATGAAATGCAACCCTTCTTGGCCCGAAATTAAAGCTGAATTAAAGCCTATAGAAGAAGCTCAAAATAGACCAAATCTTATTGTTCGTATTTTTCGTGCCAAAATAACTAAGCTAAAAGTTAAAATTATCGAAAAACAACTTTTTGGACCTATAATTGCTTGCACATGTCATTGAGTATTAAAAGCGCGAACTTCCTCTTATTCACTTTTTAATCATTCTAAAAACACATGCGAAGATATTAAATCCTGATCAATATGACAAATACATCTCCGCTAAAATTCCTAACAAAAGCATAAACTCACACTTATACAATTATATAATGCAGTTGTAAAACATATGATGCATGGCCCATGTGGAATTCTAAATCCACACAATGTATGTATGAACACAAAATGCGAATGTAAAAGCAAATATCCTTAAGAATTTTTAGACGTGACCAAAAATGGCAAAAACTCTTATCCCATTTATCGTAAAAGAAACTCTAGAATAGTTGTAAATGTTCGTGGATCTCTTCTAGATAATCAATGGGTTGTTCCTTATAATCCATACTTACAAAATTCAATTGCCATATTAATGTTGCCATCTGCCCAACAATAAAAGCAGTAAAATATCTTTACAAATATATATACAAAGGTCATAATCGTGTTGCTTTTCAACTTGTTGCAAATGAGAGCAAAACTTTAGTTGATGAAATCACCACATTTTGAAATAGTCGTTAGATATCTCCACCAGAAGCTGCATGGCATATTTTCAAATTTCCATTAAATGATATTTCACCAGCTGTAATAGCCCTCCAATTGCACTTACCAAACATGCAATCAATAAATTTCCGACAACATGAAAACCTATACAACATTTTAAATTCAGAACATGCCTCAAAAACAATGCTCATAGAATATTTCTCAACAAATAGTTCAAGCTTACATGCTCGACAATTGTTATATTTCGAATTTCTTGAACATTATGTTTGGAACAATCAAAGCAAACATTGGAAAGCTAGGAAAAAACACAGAACAATTGGTCGAATTGTAGCAGCTAACCGTTCAGAAGGAAAACGTTATTTTTTACAAATACTTCTAACACATATTAAAGGAGCTACTAGTTTCACAAACTTGCGTACCATTAATGGAATAACATACAATTCCTTTGGAGAAGCCGCTGAAAAATATGGCTTACTTGAAAAAGATAATGCTATTAAAGAATGCCTAACTGAGACAAGCACCTTCCAAATGCCATTCGCTTTGCGCCGCTTGTTCACCACATTATTAGTCTTCTGTGAGCTTAACAACCCGAGAACATTATGGGATAAATTTTATGACAATTTATCAGAAGATTATAAGAAAATGCTGCATCTAATAAATGATCAAATACAAAGCTACACTCTTAACCACATTGCAAATTTCATTGAATCAATGGGCAAAAAAATTAATGATTATGATCTTCCAGCATATAACAAAGCTTATGTTACTGTAGAAAAAACAAGCAAAGATATTGAAGTTGAACTAAACATACCAATATCTGATGAAGATTGTGCCACCATAAATCTATTAAACAATGAACAACAAATAGCATATAATATCATTGTGCATCATATCAATGAAAACATTAGCGGAAGTTTCTTTATTGATGGTCCTGGTGGTACAAGAAATACTTTCTTATATAAAGCACTACTAATTACATTATGATCCAAAGGATTAATAGCACTAGCAACAGGAAGTACTGGCATTGCAGCTTCTAACCTTCAAGGTGGCCGTACTGCCCATTCGCGCTTTAAATCTCCCTAGATGCAGACAATTACTATGGTTGTAATGTTGGCAAACAAAGCTCTTTAGCCACTCTTATTCAAAAAGCAAAATTGATTATTTGGGATGAAACACCCATGTCTAAAAAACAAAGTATTGAAGCTTTTGAAAGCATGCTTCGTGACATATGCTCAAATGAAAACCGTTTTGCTGACAAAGTTGTAGTTTTTGGTGACGATTTTCGCCAAGTCTTACTAATTACTCATCGAGCTACACGCGAAGAATGCATCAATAATAATTTAGTAGAATCAATATTGTGGCCAAATTTTCACATTCTTCATCTCACAGAAAATATGCGAGCCTTGCATGACTCACAATTTTGTGAATTCCTTCTACAAGTAGGCAATGGCAATGAAATAAATACAAATGAAGAAATTATTACCATACCTGAAAATATGCTTGCTACCATTGAAGATGAAACCAATTCTATGCAAAATCTAATAGTTTTCATTGATCCAAATTTCGAATCATAGTCAGACTAGAGTGATGTTCAAAATTCAAACAATACACAATTTTTAAATAAAATATTCGATATTTTCAGAATAAACATTTGGTACAATTTTCAGAATAGTTTCACAAAATATTCAAATAATTTTCATAATAATATTCGATGTTGTTTAATACTTGACCCATATTTTATTTTAAGAGAACATGAAGGCTATAAATAAATATTTATAATTTTAAATAATTCAATAGGAATAAAAACGAACCAACAGCGATAGAAGGTTACTGACCTCAAATGCTTAAAAATAATATTCCAACACCAACTCCAAACACCCAGCTCCACCACTTTAATCACACAAACCTAATGAATAAAACCTCAAATAAATTAATATTTTTACATGTTACACGCACCCACAAAAGCCCCATCATATTAGATTAATGTATTGCTTTAATATCCAAGTGACCAAACCATTTAACCTAACTTTATAGCCAAACACACCCTTACCCGTGATACAAAACTCCGCTGTTTCTATTACCCACCCAAAGTTACACTTACATGTTGCACCCAATTTTCAAAACCTAAGTAGGCACCTACAGATCTTCCAAATCCCCATAATGCATTGATTGTTTAATTCCTCAAAATAAACTTAATAATCAACAGTACAGAAAGATTTTTACCTCAACCAATGGGTGTCCCAATATCACCTAACGTGCTGCCTCCAATTCCTATTGCGGCCTCACTTGAACCTCTCTTTTCTTTTTCTTTCTTTTTCTTTTACCTTTTCAAACCCTTGCTGCCTCCAAAACCCTCCATAGCAATTCACTAGCCTCTGTTTTGTTTGTTTCTCTTTTTTTTTTTTTTTTTTTTTTTTTTTTTTTTTTTTTTCCCAAGACTTAAAGCCACAACATGTGGGCTTATTAACCTAATTTCTCAAAATTACAAAATTACCCATCCAAGTAATAGAAATTATAATGTCATCTCATAACTAATTCATTGATATTATTAAATGACCTGTATAAATTAATTTAATTACTAATCTATCAAATAAAATAATTCTACACACAACTTGGGTTTTACAATACCCAATCAACCACTTATATACCTCCAACCAATTATAATTATTACTCAAACATACCTATAACATCTTACTCAAACCTATACCATTATTACAATTCTGAAACCCACTACACTTCGCCCAACATCACTATCCATACATTTGAAAACACTAACAACCACCTATTACCTCAAATTTACTCATCACACGAACAATTCATTACAACATCTACCCACTTCACTGAACAACCACAACTCATATATTGGCAACCACCAAAAGAAAGATGGCTCCAATTAAATTTTGACGGTGGAACTTACCCTAACAAAGAAGTTCCACAAGAAGTAGATGATATTCGCGCAAGAATATTTCGAAACCACAAAGGAATTTGCATTTATGCTTTCGCAGACACAATACCAATGAAATCTGCAGATTATCCTAAAGCATTAGCTTTATGTCGCGGATTACAAATTACAACAGAAAATGAATGGCCAGAAATATAGGCAAAAGGTGATGCAAAATTTTTAATCGAAACAATTCTTCACAATACACAAAAAGATTATTGCAGCACCATATGGAAACTCATACGCAACATCCGAAGAAGAAGACAAAATTTCAAAGATTACAAAATCACCTTCATTCGAAGAGAAGGCAACTCTGCGGCAGACGCATTGTGCAACCACATCAAAGGAAAATATGGCAACTTCAAATATGATGACAAAACTTTACCACGCAAAATTAAAAATATTGTACAGCAAGAAAGACAAGGATATATCTATACACATTGTACATAATCACTCTAACATAGAGCACCTCTTCTTCTTCTTACCTTTCGTAAACAAATCCCCACTATACATATCCACTATAAGGTATGAATTCAGTTCTTTTCAATTGCTAAAAAAATTTGATTACTATGAATTTCAATATAAAGATTCTATACAACTTATATGAGACCATACAAAGATGACTCGATCAAATTGAGTAAATTTCTCTTCAAACAATTTCACTTATTTTACAAAATATACCTTCGACTTCAAAATATGAAAACATTTCGAAATAAATAAATTTAGATTTTTATTCTAAATCCAATATTTGTTAGAACTAATCATTTAAGTCTAGATAGATCATATCGTGTAAATTATTTCGAAAAATATTATATTCACCCATATTATCTGCAAACAAAAAAATGCAAGCATCATAACTACATTACAAACTTGAAAAGAGATTTGTAAAGAAAGAAAGAAAAAAAAAAAAAAAAAAAAAGCGAAATATGTATAAAACGTAACTACCGTTGACTTATAATTTTAAAAATATTTAAATCCAAACTATAATGCGACCCCAAGCGCAAAGCGTGTGGAAGGCCAACTAATATGGTCTAAAGTAATCAAACAATGTGCAAAAAGTAATGTAATATGTGTATATATATTAAATGTTTGGTGTATAAATATAGAAATTTGCTAACTTCACAGTATCCATAGCCTAAATATTTAGCAATTTATAATATAGTTTACCAAAGTTTATAACTAGAGGTCTAGCACCCACACAAAAAAAATATATATATATATATAATTAAATAGAGGTCATTGTTTTGAAAATGAACTTTATTTTTTTCTTTTTCCTTTTCTTTTTTAAAGCTACTCAGACTTTTCATGGTGTTTATAATTACAAAATATATTTAAATATTTTGTCAATATTTTTTTGATAGTAATATTACATACTTAGAATTTTATTAAGAAAAATTAATATGTAGTCCAAATTTATTTAATATTTTACTTGTATAGTACACAAATTAAATCTAAATCATACTTTTTCTTTTCTTTTTTTTGAAATAAAAGTCTCAATAAAATTTTATATAAGTAACTTTAGTATCTTTCAAAAAAAATAAACAAAACTTGACTCTCACAATTCACACAATGAGATAACAAAATAGTGAAGTCTTACATGGTTGAATTCGTCGCAAAATAAAAGTTAACATAAAACATGTTATATCATTACGAATAAAATTACAGGTCTCAATAATAATTTTCCTTTTAAAAATAAAAATAAAAATAATGATGGTGTTTCAACTATCAGA